>JAHWFO010114142.1:15144-73920 GCA_023313115.1 Rhysida immarginata | reverse complement strand
ATAATACCCCCTTTAAGTATTTTACATTCGATGTAAATCACCCTGTAGATTAAGATACTTGTCTGTTCTGTTTCAATAAATACTGATCTCTAAAAACTGTTGCTTAGGATTTTAAGTATGTCCCTCGTACTCGTCTTTCTTGATTACTGCTTAAAATTTTATTTTGCGATAATTATTAATGCCATACTCTTAAAGTATTTTTTTTCATTTTAAATGGTTTTCTGCCTACTGGTTTTGATTATTGTATGCGGCAAACCTTCATTGACTTCCTTTACTTATATAATGTGAATAACTATAAGGCATGTTCAAATGAAAGTGATTCGGGTTGTAGCGCTCGAGCCGTGAATTGTTGACGCATCGTCAGCTCGTTCTGATAAGCATTACTGTGGGAAGTTACGTTAAGTTTATGCTTGTATTTCGTTTGTGTTACAATGGACCCTCCTATTAAATTTCCGTCCAAAACTGACCAACGAGCGGTGATAATGTTTCTGACAGCTGAGGATATTCCATCAGTTGACATTTATGCTCGGATGTTGAATGTTTATGGAGAAGCAAGTGTCTCGAAAGCAACCGTCGTGCGTTGGGCCAAAATGTTCCATGATGGTCGTGTGGAAACGACTGATAAACCATCTCCGGGCCAAGCAAACGTGGTCATCACCGATCAATTGAAGACAGACATGGATAAGTCAATTCGTGAAAACAGGCGGATCAGCATACGGTCACTTGCGAAGGATCACAACATCAGTATTGGTTCCGCATATGCTGTAGTGAAAAGCCTCGGATATGGCAAGGTCTGCTGTCAGTGGGTACCCCAAATGCTCACGTGGATCATCTGGAACGTTACAGTCGTGAGAAGGAAACGTTTTTGAAGAAAATTATCGCGATAGATGAAACCTGGTGCCATTATTGGGAACCCTCCGGGAAGGTATCCACAATGCAGTGGAAGCATCAATCGTCACCACGGCCAAAAAAATTCAAGTCGCCAAGTTCGGCCGGGAAGGTTATGCTTACGTGTTTCTTTGATTCCGACGGTCCTCTGCTTTGGAGTTTATGGAACCCAAAACCCGTATTAATGCTATCGCATACACCAAGACACTGCAGAACTTGCGTCAAGCTGTGAAAAACAAGCGATAAGGTGATCCTCCTCCAGGACATTGCAAGACCACATGTTGCGAGACTGGTGCAGGAAGCAATAACCAAAATCCGGTGGCAAATTCTGCCACACCCTCCTTATAGCTCGGACCTCTCACCATGTGATTTTCATGTGTTTGGTCCTTTAAAGAAGGCACTGAAAGGTCGACGATTCGCCAATGATGAGGAGGTTAAGGACGCTGTTCGGGCTTGGTTCAGAGAGCAGTAGAAAAGAGACTTTTTGGGGGAACGCTATTAGCCGATTAGTGGGAATCCTGTATTGCGGCAAGTGGAGATTTTTTTTAGGACTGCGCGTCTATAATAGTGACTATAAGATATTCTTCTGTCATATAAACAAAGGTAAATATTAATACTTTCATTTAATCCGTCTCAGTGCCCTTTGAATCACTTTCATTTGAACTTGCCTTATATATCATAGCAAAAAGCCACAAGCCTATTTTTTAATAAAGGAAATTAACTAGTTTGATAAAGGAATCGTTTAATAATATAAGCCAATGACTCTCAAACTTGATGGAAGCAGTCCGCTTGGAGATTCTTCTAATAAATTGGGCCGCAGAAAATGAATTTTTTCTAAAGGAATTCGCAACCCAACAAGTAAACGCAAATGTCAACAGCCGGGTTATTTTTATAACTATTCCTTTAAACTTGTATCCTTTTTCATAAGGGATGAACTTCTAGTTTAATCGGGCCACCGTTCAAAAGGCTAAAGGTATTTGTTAAAGGCATGTTCTATGTAATAGCTTCAAATGAAAACGTTTTCTGTTTTTCGTTTTTGTCTAACTTAACTGTAAGAAAAACGGCCTCTTATTATTCCTGTCTAAAAATTTCTTTAAAAAGCATATGAGGCTCTGTGCTATTTAGCACATTTCCATTCGATCGAATGCATTAAAAAAAAACGTAGACGGGAAAGTAGGTTTAAAACCGTTGACGATCACGGATTCATCGATACTGTATTTTTAGCTCTTCTCTGAGTCGTTTTCACATGCACGCCTGCTCTTCAGAAACATTACATTTCTACGCTCAAAAATTGGCTTTCAATGAGCATTTTGCTTAAGCAAAGGTGGCAAGAGAATGGAAAAATCTAGAGAGGGAACATAAGGAGCCATTTCAATGATGACTTCTGCAATGATCTCTTGTCAGTGCTGTACAAAATCAATACAGTGGAAATCACAACTCTGGCTACTAACATTGGGGAATTTTCAATAACAGCAGCAGCAGAGTGTCGGAGATCCGTTCATTCGTCGCCGTTCCATTCTCGTACCGTCTTTCCTTTCCTTTCCAGCCATCCTCCGCTTACCCTCATTTCCCCGCTGTCCCCTCCCTGAAAGCCGTCAACCAATCGCGTCCCTCCCTTCTGTCGTATCATTTATGGCAGATGGAATCGTGCCCGAATCGATAGAAACAAATGCCGGGCTTAAATTGGCTCCGTTTTTTCTTCAATAATCCCTTTCTTGCCATTTCTTTCCTCCACCCTACCCTCGTCTTCTTTTCTCTCCAAAACAAAAATAACCAGTTTTATCACCCTCAACAACCGGGCGAAAGATGAAGTCGGTTCCCTATCTTTCTCCACGATTGGGTTCAACTAAATGATCGGTTTTCTCTCTTTCTTCTTTAGCAACACGCTTATTTTGTAAACGCAAATCTCCTCTCGGCTCATCAAAGGAGAATTTGTACATTTAATCCGGGTCATATGGATTTGTTTTAATTTATAAACATTTTATTATCGAAGTATGTTTTTTATAAATTGGTTTCAATAATAATGGCGTATTTGTAGTTATTATGATACAAAACAACACATACAAGAAGTAATTATAATGAATTTACTTCGATTATGTGCGAACTTAGGGTGTCTAGCCACGAATTACTTATAATTTATTTATATATTTAAAATTTTAGTAGATAATTAAACGATTTAAGTTATATATGCATATTCAAATAATTTCTAACGTTTAATTACTATATCAGAATACATGAATATTAATAAATAACATATCTAAAGAAAAATAAACTGTTGTTTTAGGAAAACGAGTAGAATAGCTTATAATGAAAAAATAAGAAGGAACTGTCTGTGTGGAATTTCTCGTATAAGGAGGAAAACCCTTTTGTCAAAAAAAGAATGCTATTTCGAATGCTATGCCTTATTCTCAACGGCAAGATTAGACTGACAATAAAATTTAAGTAGCAATATACGAAGGGAAGCCAGTAAGTAAGTTACAAATGGATATAGAAATGAAACAAATACGAGTACTGATTTGAAAATTACTTTTATTTCTCCGCATAATTTCCCTGTACAATAAGGCAATTTCCCTATTGTTTCACAAGCCGCACAAAACTAGTAAGATAAAATTCTTTTGGACTACTGTCTGAAACAGGCGGTGACTTCTCTTTTTACAGTTTCATCGTCGGCCGAAAGATAATTTTTAAGAGGACCGAACAAATGGAAGTCGTGAGGAGCAAAGTCGGGACTAAATAATATGCAGCATGCCCTCGTAATTCCAGAAGACTATGAACATCCTCTTAATGCCAACAAGGCAACTGAGACGCTGAGAAAATTTTAGTGAAGAGTCCTCGAGCATTCTCCGTATAGCCCTGACCTTGCTCCAATTGATTTCCATTTGTTCGGCCCTCTTAAACATCATTTTTCGGGTGAACGCTTTCCCTAAGATGACGCTGTTCGGTCCTCTTAAGTTATGATAAAAGTTGTACAAAGGGAAGTCACCGCTTGGTTCAGGCAGCAGCATAGAGAATTTTATCTTACTGGTTTTGAGGGGCTTGTGAAACGATGAAACAAGTGGCTCAATGTACAGGGAGATAATGGGGAAGAAATAAAAGTACTCGTATTTGTTTCATTTCTGTATCCATTTATAACTTACTGTCTTCCCCTTGTACATTAGGAGACTAAAAGGCAGGAGCGAGGCAAATGGCTAGAATCATTCTCATTAGTTGAGCTCAACAGAAGAAGCCAATCAGAGATGATATACAAAGAACACAAGAGCATATTATAGAAAAAGAAAATAGAACACAAGAGATAATTTTTGCTAACTTCAAACTAAACTTATCGGCCTCGGTGGCTCAGGGGTTGCGTGATCGCCTCTGTTGCCCGAGGACGAAAAGGATTTTTTTCAGGGGGAAAATCCTGAGATCACGCACTTCCTTCGGAAGGGAAATAGAGCCGTTGGTCCCGTGTAGTCGCTTGCCGGCTGCACGTTAAAGAACCCTTGCGAGGCAAAATTTGCGGCCCCTATAACGCCTACCTGAAATGACCATGGCAGTTGAAAAGGACGTTAATACCAAACAAATCAAACTAAACTTCAATAAATCAATAATATACTTATGATTGGCCCGTTGTCAGCATTTGAGAAAGTGGTCCGATATTAGAGGTACAGGTGGTTGCACCGACAACTTTCTAGCACTCGTTCTCGCGTGATGTAACGTTGTCTCTTGAGTTGTGCTAGCAGTATGGTGCGTATCGTTATTCTTAGAAAATAATTGCAAAATTGAGGTGCGTGCGGTTATTCGATTTCTTCAGGCAGAAAGAGTGAAAACCATCTGCCAGATCGCCGAATTGGAAAAGAAAATAATAGAAAAAAATTCGACGATCTAACTAAGAAACAGAGAAGAGGGAGAGATGGAAGCAGGGGAAGAAAGCAAGAGAGAAAGAAGAAATTTAACCACCCGCCACCTCGAGAGGACAATAGAAAAATCCGAAGATTCGAGAAAGGAGAAGCAAGCCGCTTATTGGAGGAGGACTCTTGATATGCAAGAGCGGCTTATGAAGAGGAGATATAAGAGGTGGGACTGGAGGAAGAAGAATCAGAGAGGTTCCAGATCGCATGAGGAATGGAAGAGGGACGAGGACCGCCGACGAGAGGTTCATGGAGGTCGAATTCGGCACAGCCGAAACACTGAAGGTGCTTCGACCTCTAAAGAGAAGCGAAGCCGACGGCGGAGATTTGGTCGCTCGTGTCGCCGAGCGAACGATGTGATTCTAGCCGGTGTGCTGTTGCCCGTAACGCCTACGGTGAAGTCGGAAAGCACGAAGACCCAAGAATTTTGGAACCGGAATGTGCGTCCTTATGCCCAGGCAAGTGAATTAAACCGAACTTTTCCTAACCAAACTTTTTCGAACTCTTATAGTGCTCCCAGCATATTATTATGACCACCTGACATGTTTATGCAAATGCGCACACGAACGCCGCCACAATGTTGCTAGCGGGCCGGACCAATATAAAAAGGGAAGCTAAGTGTCGTCGACAACAGTAGACGTGTTCCATTCTTCAACTTTGAGTAAACGACGCGATTTAGCAGCCTTCGAACGCGGGATGATTGTAGGTGCTCGGAGCTATGGAGCGAGTATCAGCGAAACAGCAGCATTCGTGGGGTGCTCAAGAGCAGCCGTCGTTAAAGTATTTAAGGACTGAACGGTTAGCCGGAAGACGGGGTCTGAACGTTCGCGTTGTGGCCGGCCGCGGATGGTTGATGATCGGACAGAACGGAGACTGTCACGACTGGTAAAGAATAACAGAAGGGCAACTGTGCATCAAATCACTGCTGACCTTAATCAGGGGTCCTCCAAAACGGTCTCTGAATGCACTGTCCGCCGCACACTGCATCGCATGGGATACAGGAGCCGAAGACCTGTCCGCACACCTTTGCTGTCTGCAGCCAACGAAACTACTCCAATTCGCTCAGGAGCACAAGGACTGGACTATTGAGCAGTGGAAACAAATCATGTGATCTGACGAGTCACGATTCTAGATACGTCATGCAGACGGACGCGTGAGAATCTGGCGGAAACAGCACGTAAGCATGGATCCCGTATGCATGAGTACAACCCTACAGGCCGGTGCGGGCAGTGTTATGGTCTGGGGAATGTTTTCCTGGCATGCGTTGGGTCCGTTAATACGCGTTGAACAACGTCTGGATGGCACAGCATACCTCCGTATCGTCGCCGATCAAATCCACCCTGTCATGTTGATGGCGTACCCCAATGGAGATGGCTACTTCCATCAAGACAATGCGCCATGCCACAGAGCTCGTAGTGTGCAGGAGTGGTTCCAGGAACATGAGGGGGACTTTACCTTACTTCGGTGGCCCCCACAATCCCCAGATTTCATCCAATTGAGCATTTGTGGGACGAAGTCGAACGAACCATCAGACGGCTGGATCCACCACCGTCCAATCTAGCACAACTAGACAGTGCTATCCATCAGGCATGGTGTCAGATTCCTCCCACACCTTCCAACATCTCGTGGAATCAATGCCACGAAGAATCATCCCAGTATTAAAGGCCCCTATAACGAGATACTGACAGGGTGGTCATAATAATATGCTCACTTAGTGTATAATTGTCTTTGCATCTTTATTCTTAGCATCGGGCAACGCTCCTCGAAACCCATCAGGGTCGCCGCCTACTGTTGCAGCGGGACAAATTCACGAGGACATTATCGACGTTGGATTTTCCAGCAATCAAGCATCGAGGCCCACATTTGTTCGAGACATTCACCCCACTGGACTTAATCAGAACTTGTGAATTTTGGATAAATCATGTTCAATTATCAAATTAATTTAAAATTTCTTGTGATGCTTCATGATAGTATCTACGAGTAAATTAAACTTTGACTCAAATCTTAAAGTTTTGTCGTCCTCTTCCTTTCTCTATACACGACCTCTTCATGAGCATAAGTGAATTAAGTTAATTGCATTCTTAATTAAATAAAAGTCGTGATACCATCTCAGATTAATGAACGTTTATGATGGGAACGTTTTGAGTCGAAAAGAGGTGTCTGTTTGATGATCCAGAGGAACGAAGTGGAAGACTGGGATCTGTGCACACGCTAGAGAATTGTGAGGTTTAATAAGGGAAGAACGAAGATCCCACACATCTAAGCAGGGAAGCATGGTTGAAAAAAAGCAGTCCTGATCTTCCCCCCTCAAATTTCCATCTCTTCGTCAATTTAAGAATTTCTAATCCGGCAAAAGATTCCAGGATCAAACTGCTTTAGAAACCACAATTCGGCAGTGCTTTACAAATTTTGGCAAGGACAGCTATCGTGACGACATGCTTAAACTTGTGGAACGCTGGGATAAATACTTGAATGCAAATGGTGACTACGTTATAAAATGAACATTACCATGTATTTTTGTAGCTTGATTTTCAAAAAATAAATGTGTTCCCATAATTTTCATTATCGGGGCGCACTCGTAATAATTTATAAGGATCACTTTTACGGATTTCAATGCTCTCAAAGCTATTTAATTATTTCCTGAATTGACAAAATTAAGTAAATTTATATCCTCTAAACTAATACTATGACACGATTAACACATGTTTGGCGACAATTTATCTTTCCAATCCACCATATTTTATATGAGTGAAATGCTCTTTCTACGTCTTGATAATGTTTTGGGAGCTTTGTCCGACATACTATTTTTCAAAATAATCACAATAACGTAGATCGATTCCCGACTTTTCCAGAGGTGGGCGAGTATAAGTGCCTTTAAAATATTCCCGCTTTTGAATGCAATCATTAAATTGCTGGCATTCTGGAATCCTTAAAAATTTTTAAGGATTTTAGCAAGTTATGGATTACAGATTTGTAAAAACTAATTTAATTAGGGGCAGTTGTTCTGGAGTTAGAGTTGTGGAATTTTTCTACTAATTAAGAAGCTTATATCTACGATGAAAATTGTCGATAATCAAGGTATCGGAAAGCCGTAGGTACGATTTTGATGGTACTTAATTCTTTACCTTTAGATGGTACTTACCTTTGATGGATTAGTGAACATCCAGAAGGCGGTGTATCATTTCATGAAAAATAGCATGTTTATTTCTTGTAAAATGAAAGGAATCATTCTAGAGAAGATGATTAAGAAGACGCATTATTACACAAGTTATAATCACCGTCGATATACAGGGTGAGTCAAAAGTCGTTGGACACCTTCCTATCTTGGCTACCAATGTAGTTACGCGAATTCCAGTATAGGGAATGAAGAGGAACTTGAGGGTGCTCTATCTGATGGAACACCTTTCATCATCTCAGATATGCAAATTAGGACACATCCAAATTCTATCTCGAAAACCGTAAGAGATGCACAAGAAATTCCAATTGCACACTTGTTCAACAGCAAATTCCAAACAAAACGAAAAAAATTCATCAAAATCCTATGAGCGGATCACCCACAATCCTCAATGCAAGCTCTGCAACATTAAAACCTTGATTCCTGTCATGATTCAGGCAAGGGATGAGTGGCCGTAAGAGGAAACAAGAGCAAGAGAGTACAAAGTTTATGGGTTCAAGTCTCGGAAGTAACCACCGAGTGTTTTTAGCACATTTTCGCAAAAAGGTGCTTATCTGATCGGTTTGTCCAGCTGTCCGTCCGTAGACACAATTCCAACAATGCATTAGGTTGCAATAGAGAGAGTGCATGTATTGAATTGCTGAAAGATGATTTATCTTTGCACTGGGGAAAACGCGTGCTGAACACATCGGTTCGGCTCTGCGCGTGCTCTAAACATTAATGAGAGGGTGCGATGGCAGGATGCACGTAATTGACGATTATTGAAAGGGTAGAATCTAAATCAAAACTATATTTTTATTCGTAGGGAGCTTATTTATTACGATAACTTGAAAACGAATTAATTTTTTCGCACCCTGTTTTCACCAATCCATTAAAGTGGGACAGAGCACGAACAAGTTCGAACGTGAAATAGTCGGGATAGGTACGTGCTTTAATGGCACGTGCTCTAATGGTACAATTATGATACCCCCTTACAAATTTCCTATACGAGTTTCCTATAAGCATATATGCCATGTAATACAGGATGGTCATAAATTATTAAGCACATTTTGAAAGTGAATATTTTATTAACCAAGAAATGTACACACTTCCAATTAACCAATGTTTTGTGCTGAGTTATTAACTTGTTGACTCTTATGGCGGCATTTTTATTTCTGTTCATATCTCGGTTATTTGTTCAAATTCGAACCCATGTTCATATGAACTTTTTTGCTTAGAATCATCCATACTACCTCCTCTAAAAGTTTGTGACAGGGTTTCAGATACACCCTGTATAAAGAATAACTTCACTCTCCGTTTAACCTTTCAGTTATTGAAGTTTATTCGTTTAATTCTCTCTATATATTAGTCTACTTAAATAGTAATTTACAATTAATTTTTCATATTTATATATTTTCTATAAAGCGTTTTAAATGCTGGTTAATTCTATATATCCATAACACGAAAATGTGCTCCCTTTACCGCTTTGGCGGTAAAATCATTCTTGTTTCTTCTGAATACCATTTGCCAAGCATGCAAATTATTTCATGCCCTATCCTCATTCTGTTCTGGAAAGTTCCACAATTTACCATAACGTTACCAGGTTCCTGTGCAATTGGTATAAAAAGAGATGTTGAAGCTGAAAAAAAATCAGACCAAAGCAAGATGACACAGTACACTAACCAGGAAATGATCAACACGGTCCTCTGCTTTGGTGAGGCGAGGCAAAATTATCATGCAACAACCAGGCATCGGTGAAATGGCGTGCGGAATTATGCTATGGAGCAAGTGGACATCACATCTGGATGATTGATGACTGTTTGTAAGCAACCAACAGTAGAAGAGCCAATGGTCCTGTTGCAGAACTTGCAATCAGTATTGTGGGTGATCCGCTCACCGGATTTTGGTGGACTTTTTTTTTTTTTATTTGGAATTTGCTGTTGAACAAATGTGTAATTGGAATTTTTTGTGTATCTCTTACGGTTTTCGAGATAGAAGTTGGATGTGTCCTAATTTGCTTATCTGAGATGATAAAAGGTGCTCCATCAGATGGAGCACCCTCAAGTTTCTATTTATTTCCTGTATTGGAATTTGCGTAACTACATTGGTATCCAAGATAGGAAGGTGTCCAACGGCTTTTGACTCACCCTTTATTACGAGGGTCGTTCGATAAATTACTAGGGTAAGGTAAATTTTTATGAGTCTTTAAAAAAATTAGATTTTTCACATCATGGCTGACATGTGCCAATCTTCATTACGAATGAATTCATTTTCTCTTAATTTACATAATAATACTCGGCAATGATGGTTCTTTGTTTTGTGAGAAAATCGAGGTATAATATTTCAAAGTATTATGTTCATAATTATTAATTCAAATTCACCAAAACGCAGCACTGAAACTTTACAGCCCGTGGCAGAGAAATTAGGCATGTCAGAAATGACGCTGGCGTGGAATGATCAGAAATCTACTTGTCTTCACTTATTCCATAATCGGATTCGTTCTCTGCAAACTACTACATGTACACTACTGTATACTACTTGTCATATGGACAAAGTGAAACGACAACAAATGAAAATTAAGAAATTTGATGCTTATTGCTGCAGCGAAGCTTTTCGAAAACCAGTTTTCATCTTCAGGAAAAAATAAAATGTCATTTCTCGATTTTATTGCAAGAAGAACCCGATGTAAAAATGACGTAACTGAAAAATGGTTGCGTAATTAATTCAGAAATACAGTCCGAATACAAAATAATTTGGAAGAATGATTGGACGAAATAAAATTCTTCTGAAATATTTCAAAGTTGATGGATAATTTGTGTGTTATATTCATAATTATTAATTCATATTTGCCAAAACGCAACACTAAAATTTTAAGTGTTCTAACTGACCCGATCATGGAATAAATAAAGACAGCTGGATTCCACGGGAATGTCATTTTTGAGGCCAAATTTCTTCATCGTGGACTATAAAATTTTATTATTTTTTGGCGAAATCGCGTTAATAATTATGAATATTATCAAATTGCAATTTTAGTAATATTAAATTTATTCTTTTTGAAAATGCATCTCGCCAGAGACAAGTGAAAGAAAGAGACTGGCAGTGCCCTATTCATTTCGCTGAGAGTGACTGGTGCCTCCGGAAGTGCAGCAATCGCCATGTTGCTGCTGGCAAAAACTTCAGGCGGCGTATGGACTTCGCTCGAGTGACTTAACAGTTAGCTCCACCCCTTGGCAACGCACCATCTTGGTTCCACACATGTCGTTGCTAAGCATTAGATATGCTGATTCAGACACTAGTTTGGCTACATAAGCGATCAGAATGTCTGCAATAAAACTATATTGTATTGCTACGTTTATTATGACGATCCAAAATTAATTTCAAAAGGAGAAAATGATTAAAACTCTTCCTAGCAACGGCTGTGGAATTAAGATGGCGAATCACTAGGAAGTGACGTCTCTTCGTACGAAGTCCATGTTCTCAATGTAACTCCAGCCTTTTTTGAAGATGATTTCTGGAGGTATTAGTAAGCATAACCTGTTTTCTGATTTGACATAACTTTATGGTCTTCCCTGAGAATGGTCCATTTAGTTATTAGAAGGGGAGATTTTAAGTACTGCATCTCGTACATGTCAAAAGTAATTTGGATTATAATTAGTGAACTGTATATTTCATTTTATTTACTTTCAAATTATAATTTATAAAGGATTAATTTGCTTCCTAATTAATTGTTTAATATAATCTCTTCCTCCTTTTCCACTTAAAACTTTTTTTTATCACCAAATAATTTTTTATCCGATGCACCGATTTAGATGATTATTTTTTTGTTTAATATTTTTTTTTAAGTTTTCCTGGTGGTCCCATAATAAATTCATCCAGATATCTTAAGTATATAACGGCCTCGGTGGCTTAGTGGTTGCGTGATCGCCTCTGATACCCGAGGACGCGGGTTCGATCCCGGCCGAGGACGAAGAGGATTTTTTTCGGGGGAGATCACGCACCTCCTTCGGAGGGGAGTAAAGCCGTTTGCCAGCTGCACGTTAAAGAACCCTTGCGAGGCAAAATTTGCGGCTCCTATAACGCCGTCTATAACGTCCTTTTGACGTTAATACCAAATAAACCAAACTAATCCTTGGTATAATTAGAAAAAGATAATTGTTTGTGATTGATTCACATGCATTGCCTCCGTCGAACATGTTTCTTGCCAGTCTCAATATGGCGGCGCGAAGGCACCACTAGAGGGGAGGTCACTGCCAGTCTCTTTCTTTCACTTGTCTCTGCATTTCGCCAGTCGGCATTTTCGGGAGAATGTATTAATTGAAAAACTTGTTAAATGACAGAGAATATTTAAAAAACAAAATGCTATTATAACAATTAGGAAATCATTAGGAAATTATAGAAACAAAGATAATAAAATTAATTAATTACTAGGCGATTGAAATTATTATTAAATAATTTTTCACGGGAGGGATACAGGTTGTCACAATTAAAATTTAATAGCAGAGTGTCACTTAATTGAACAAGAGAGAAAAGGGATGGGAGACGTTTAAATTTAA
The DNA here is from genome assembly GCA_023313115.1 of Rhysida immarginata. Lineage (NCBI taxonomy): Eukaryota > Metazoa > Arthropoda > Chilopoda > Scolopendromorpha > Scolopendridae > Rhysida > Rhysida immarginata. The sequence continues at coordinate 61,435 of JAHWFO010114142.1, read as the reverse complement.
TAATAAAGTTCTTTATTACATCTTCAAGATTATTTCCTTTTTTTGAGATAATATTCCTTGAATAGTAATTTCTGAACAAATAATAAAGATTAAATTATATAATGGATCAAACTGAAATCAGAACTTCTGTTATAGTGGCGGTAAGAATTTTCTTCAGCTGGGGTCACAATGTAGAATTCAGAGTTCGTTCTCAGCTTCCGTCCGTCAAGGATTTTCACCCAACGCTGATACGCTTGACCAAGTCCGTCCGTAAGTGAAGTGTGTATAGAAATGTGAATTGGTCCAGTTGATGACCGAGGTGAAGTCTTATAACGAGCACGGCAACCTATAAAGGTGAAGCTTCTCGTGTGTGGTAATTACAGACAAAACAAAAAGTAAGTTTTAGAAGAATGCCTATATTTGCAATATGGAAACCACTTAATGCACACATTAAAGTCAAGCAGAAATAAGTGTTACTACCAAATGGCGCAACGCTGACCACCGTGCGCGGTAGGCCGAACAAGGCCCCGTCGACGCTACCGATCGCTATTGGTTCGCTGCATGTGCGAATTATGATTGCTAGGAGTAGAAGATTTTTCTTCGACCAAATTGGATATGGTAATGTCCGAAATTTTCGCTGCCTCACTGGCGGGTTTTGTTTGAAGATCACTCGGAAAATCTCCCGCTGGAAAATTTCCTATAGCAATGGGGAAATCTGACGTTTCAGCTAACGATGTCGCTTCACTTTGACTCACTTCTGCTACTGCCGTAAATTTATTATTATCACACAATAAAGTCTTAAAGGCGTTTAATGCATTACAGTTTCTCAAAGTCTTTTGCCCTGAAGAATTTTCAAATGGAATCGCATTACCGTGTTTTGAGGAGCATTGAATATCAAGTGTAGCTGCCCATATATTTGAGTCCGTAGCTTTAAAAGTTCGTGGCTCTACTTTAATATTGTTTAGACTCTGGCTAATGTCTTGGGAGCGGTTAATTAAATTAAGCCTACGTGACTTACTTGATAGGATAGGGCTTTTCTTATCTTTACGAAAGGAATTCGGCGTGAATGGCCTCCCTTTGTTTGCGGCTCTCGATTCTCGTCGTGGAAATCCCTCCTTTCGTCAAAGTCCTGGCTCCGACTTGGGCTCTCGTCTGGCCGTCCGGCGAAAAATACGGCTCGTTCGCCACTCGCTCGGTCGTGTCTCGCTTCTCTCCCCCTCATCACTCGCTTCCCCTGGCTCCATGTTCTATGGCGTTGAGCGTTCGAGCTTACGCCGCCTTCCTTCAAGCGTACCTTATTGATCCCGCTTATTCTCCGTCCGTTCCGTCCATGCTGGCACGTAGCTTCCATTCGCTCGTCGCCGTTCTTCACCCAACCTTTCCTTTCAGAAATTTCTACCGTTCTGCCTTGAATCTTTTCTCTGCTTTTTCTTCCTTTTTTATTTTTCTTCATTTCGACGAATCGTGGCTGGCGCTCGTCGCTCGCCTTCTCGCCTCTTCCATTTCTCTTGGCAGGGGTCGGCTTCCTGATCTCTTTAATTGTCTTCTTTCTCTCTTTTTTTTAGATTCACCTCGTTTGATCTTTTCATTGATCTCTCAAAATGAGGTGACACAGGCATAGCCGAATCTCCGAGGAGGCCCAAACAGCCGATTAGTCTGAACTCAGGTTCCCTTCTTTCAGACAAGCAGGGGCCAAATATGTCTGTTGTTGCAGAATAGCCTTCACGCAGCCACCAGGATCACCCTTACCCTGAATTCGGGTCGCGACGCGCGGCAATCAAGCGGGTGATCACGCTGGATTTTTGAGGCCTCCGTACTGGTCTTAAACTTTCTAGAATGATAATATTTCCTTTCCAGCAAATCTAAAAATGTCTTCAAAACGCAGTCCTCATATCATAACATCTTCATTTATGCATTAATTCCGTGGAGTACAAAATTATTTTGAATAATAGAGGGAAACCGAACCTCCTTATCTGCTGATTGTCTTAGATATTACTCAATCGTTTCTTCGATTTGAAAGACTATTTATGATTTTCAATGTTGTTTTCTTTTCGAACATTAATGCTACAATAACTCAAACACGAATATGAAATATCTGCTGATGGGGAAAATATTTTCCAAATATAAATGCATTATCAATGCTCACCACTTTGTCATTTACATTGCATAAATTTAAATATGTTTGTATGTCTGTACTTACGAAACAAGAGGAAAATTATGTTCTGTCTCTAGAATGTCAAAATGAGGTATAAATTATCAATAAGCCTGCAGAAATGTCAATAATTATCATGAAATGTTTACTATGACTTATTTGAATTACAATTCAAGGTTACCTGAAATGCAAACTAGCGCACGTGATTAAAGAGAAGGTAGTATATATTGATGGAATACCATATTTAATATTGGCTTATTGTTATACGGTTACCATTAAGATGACTGTTGTTTATTTAAGTCATTGAGTAACAAATTAAAACTGGAGTTAATGCTCCAAACATAAGGTAGAGATATTAAGGAAAACTTCCGTGATCTGGATTCGTACAGGCGACCACGAGTATCCAATTGCTATAGGCGACGAGCAACAGTTTTTTACAATGAAGTTGGGCTGGTCAGGTTGGCTGAGGTTTCTAACACATTTGCATTGCAGTGAAGCACACCGTTGAAAATTTGCTTCCCTTGAGTGATTCTTTCTCGCCCATTTTCTCAAAATATTTCAAGGGGAAGGGTGTGATTAAAAATTGAATTGTTTTTAGACTAATGTGGTGTTGCTCTACAGGGTGGCAATTGTAAATTTTTCTCTATCTTTAATAGTTTTCGAATTAGCAAATGGATGACCTTAAATTTGGGGGGTCAAGTTAAATTCGATTGCGGCAATAAATCCCCTCCCCCATTACCTATAAACCACACTCGTCAGATCTAGCCTACCTGGCAGCTTTGAGATATCTGCCATGTTACCAGGCTTTTTGGACACCCTGTGTATATTCAAGCAATAGGTGTCATCATGTTTCAGTAGCAAAACCTGGTTCTTATTTCTATGAATTTTGGTAATGTCTTAAGTTTTTCTATAAGATAAGAAACTTTTTAAATTCACTGGATTCCGAAAATTATTAAGCAAATTTTCATGGCTTTATCGAATTGTGACTATTGACTATCGTCTCGGTCTCGCTTTGTACGCTAGTTTCTTAAAATTTTTTACTTTTTTTACACTTGAATAATCATAGCTTTATAAATAAAAGCCTCAAACTAACGTGTGTGAATTCAACGTTTCTTTCGGTGATTTCGGGCACGTAAAAATTCGGAAGTTAGCTCTATATATATAAATATCAAATAACCTGCAGCTGAATGGTTATTATGCAAGCGTGAAGCAATATACGACGACATTGTTTAGCCAAATTTGAGACACTGAAACAAGAATGGCAACTCCCAGTGGGGTTGTGAATTTCGTTTAAAATGTTTCTTTATAAGTTTTTCAAAGTATGCAATACTTACTTTATCATTAAAGATAAGCTTTTCATTTATAAATATACAGGGTGTTCTATATATTTGGGGGACAGGTACCTTATACCAAAACAAGAAAAAAGTTCATATAAACATGGGTCCTAATTGAACAATAACTGACAACGGGGCCGCACGGACATGTAATCACGGATTTGGTTGAAATTTTAGGAGGCCAATCTACAACATTAATATAGCTTCTGTGTTAAAAGGATTTGACTCAATGGCCTTTCGTTTCGGAGGAAACAAAATAAAAATTTTTACGTTTATTACTGTTGTGCCAGATAAGCCAAATGGGAAGAAAGATAGATAACTTAACAGCGATATCGCAGTGGTTAACATCAGGTTCTGTGGATTTACTGGTCCGGGTTCGATTCCTGTAGTATTGAAATATTTTTTCATTTTTTTTCATCCCCCCCCCCATTTTTTGTGTTTTTCGCCATTATTATTTGTTTGTACTTTGCATAATAACATTCACATACAAAAGCAACGTCACACTGTAAAAATAAAATGCAAAATGCTACTGTCGTAACGTGTGAAATAAAAAAGAAACTATAACGATCTATTCGCACTATCGACGGTCTATGTCCAATCGTCACCACTAAATCACGGATCGCCAATGACCATTCGTGAAAATATTGTACAAGGCATTTGCATTTTTTGACTTGTGGCGTTTTGCTTATGTATGCGAATGTTATTATACAAAGTGCAAACAAATAATAATGGGTAAAAAACACACAAAAGATGGAAAAAATGAAAATATGAAAAAATTTTCAATACTACAGGATTCGAACCCGGATCAGTAAATCGCAGAACCTAACGTTACTCACTGCGCCACCGCTGTTAAGTTGTATACCTTTCTTCCCACTTGGCTTATCTTGCACTGCAATATTAAACTTAAAATATTTTATTTTTTTCCTCCGAAACGAAAGTCTATCGAGCCAAATACTTTTATACAGAAGGCATATTAATGTTTTAGATTGACCTCCTAAAATTTCATCCAAATCCGTGATTACATGTCCGTGCGGTCCCCTTGTGAGATATGAACAGAAATAAAAATGGCTTCACCAAGATCAACAAGTTAACAACTGTGGTTCTATAACATCTGGGATAGTGAAATTTGGGAAAATAATAGGCTACATACAACGGTGTATAGCGTTAAAATTTGGCCCAATTCCAACAAGTAGTTTCCGCGTTACGCATTCAACAAAAATAGGTGAAATGACAAACACAAAATAATTAGCAAAAATAGTTTATTCGTATTTTGATTAAATAATAAGTAATACAAAACTGATCACTTATCAGTTGTATTTTTCTATTTTTATATAAAACAAATGTTACTTCAGGAATTTGAAAACACGCAGCAAGGCAGATATTCTGGCAGTGGAAGAACACTGTAGCCCACTTCGCCTAAACTCGTTTCCGTAGCAGAAGCTAATGGCTTTGGGGAACTCAATCCTGGAATACTCCCACGATGACACGCACAGGAAAAACCGCAACGAGAAATCTCGAGATGACGAAATCCTTCGCTAAAGAAAATCCAAAGATAATTAGTCAATAAGCAATTCTATACTATTATCCACAATTAACATTAACATTAATTTCAGAGAATCCATCAAGAGCAAAAGAAATTAAACTCAGTCCAATGAACTAAATAAATAATTCGCTGACAAATTAAATAATCAACTCTCGTCGTGAGGGAGTTCAATACGCAATGACCTCAAAAATTTCTTGCCCTTAAATTTCCACAATTTATAGCTTGAAATGTCAATTCCAGATATTTCCACTACTGCAATATACAGGGTGTTTCTAAATTATCTCCCGTATTACTCAAAAACTATTACAGATTTTAACGTGTTTTTTTTTATTCGCAAAGAAAAACTCAAAAAGTTTCTTAGCATGCCTTATTAAATTTCAATGTGCCCCCCATTTATGGCGTGAAGGACGTCAAAGCGAAACTCGATTTCCTCCCAAGTTCGGGCTAGCATTTCTGGGATGATTTCAGCGATTGTTTCAATTATTCTGTTCTTGAGAGTTTCATTGTCATCCAACGTTGGTCCTGTACACTCTGTCTTTCACATATCCCTAGAAGAAATCCAGAGGGTTCGCATAGGGTGAGCGAGGGGGCCAAGGGATTGGCCCATCCCTTCCAATCTATCGTCCTAAAAAGTTCGTATCAAGGCACTGCCTAACTTGCAGGCCCCAGTGAGGAGGTGCTCCATATTATTGGTAGACTATGTTGGGCTGAAGTTCTTCCACCTGTGGAATCAGGTAGTTCTCCAGCATATCTAGGTAGGTTGCAGCGGTAATGGTATTTTCAGCGAAAAAGAAAGATCCGATTACTCGATCATGCATTAAACCGCACCAAACATTAGCCTTTGGGCTGTCGCGTATATGCTCCCTTAGAACGAAGGCAGTTGTGTTCGTTTACGGCTCCGGAAGTATGGAATGTTGCCTCATCAGAAAACAAAATGTCCTCAAGGAAGATGGGATCATTGTCGATATTTTGGAGCATATCCTCAGAAAACTTCTTGCGCTTCGATCGGTCATCTGGCTTCAGTTCATGCATCATCTGGATTTTGTAGGGTGTAAGACGAAAGCGGGGCTTCACTATTTTATCTACGGATGTCATTGGCATATCCAATTGACGGGCCGCTTGGCGAAGTGATTTACGGGGACCACGATCGAACGCATCCCTGATCTTTTCTACTCTCTATAAAGTCGCTGAAGGTCTACCAGCACCCTTTTCGTGTAACAGGATGCCTGTGTTTAAAAAATTTTCATGCCATAGCTTAATTGACTTATGATCTGGAGGATCCTTTTTAAACTTTGTTTTGAACATTCTCTGAACTGTAAGCATCGACTTAAATTCCGCAAGCCATAACATGCATTGAGCTTTTTCCTGAACACTCGCCATTGTTTACTGCGTTTCGCGAAAAATCGAACAACCAGCGCCAACCGCGTGTTTCATTATCAACTCACGCGAGGCTAAGAAACTTAAGTTTTTCTTTCTGAATAAAAAAAATCACGTTAAAATCTGTAATTGTTTTTGATCGTATTCCAACGAGTAGTTTCCGAGTTAGACATTCAAAATCGTAACATTTCTTTCGCGACACCCCTCTTCTCTCTCCGTCCACTTACTCTTGATCGGCGACTCACGTGACATATCGTAACACATGCTCACATGTTGAGTACTAACAAGACATATTACGACGTTGAATGCCTAAATCGGAAACTACTCGTTGGAGCTCGGCCAAATTTTAATGATATAGACAGTTGTATGAACCCTATTATTCCTCCAAATTTCACCATCCTAGATGTTATAGAACCCGAGTTGGTAACTTGTTGATCTTGGTGGCGCCATTTTTATTTCTGTTTCATATCTCAGTTATTGTTCAAATTAGGACCCATGTTTATATAAACTTTTTTTCTTGTTTTGGTATAAGGAACCTGTCCCCCAAGTTTGTACACGTTATTCGCATAGATACCTATGAATAGAGGTACAAACTTTTAGGGGAGGTAGAGAACGTCAAAAGGATTGGGAGTCGCATAGATTCCCATGACCGGAAACATCATGGGAAAATGGTAGCAGAGATACAAGAAATTGAAAGGACAAGTAGACAGATTACCTCAAACATTTACTACACATAAATATTATAAATGGCGTAGTAGATGATTCTATTTCAGTGTATGACAGGAGATGTTCGAAGTTTCTATTCAAAACATTGTACACTTGCCTGAGGCCATCGGGGACGGCACATATGCTGATACTGGGATTCCTCTCTATGACATCCAACACATTTTGTTCCATGGCGGGGGTACGTGTCACACATGGCCAACTCTCACTATGCCTGTTACCTTTTAAAGTTTCCACTATTTCCGGAAAAATATCATAGTTCTTAGTTTCACCTCACTATGAGGTGTTCCAACGCTCTCATTAACAGCGCCGCCTACCGACGTGCGGTGGTGTTTCCGATCATAGGTTTCTATGTAGTTCTTAATTCTTTTGATGTTATCTATCTCCCCTTAAAGTTTGTACTTCTATTTATAAGACACCCTGTAGAATTATAGTATAATCTTTTTCATTAGTTATTGAAAAATCATTGAAAATTACACTGTTATGATGAGGCAGAGATATTTTATATTTTTATTTGTTACATTATGAATAGATAATTAATAACATCTCTAAGAAATCTTTATTTCCTGTTTTTATAACACGTATACGATTCATGCAATTAAAAGGTACAAAGTGATAAACAAAATATTAAATTCCCAATTATGGATGTAGAAAAAAGGAGGACGAGATACAAGAATCCTGGAATAAAATAATAAATAATACAAAATGACCGTAAAACTATTTTGACGTTTTGATTTTAGAGGTCTTCTTGTTATAATTGTTTGCTTATTTTTTGATGTTCCTTTATGTTTAAGTGCCTGATTGAATACAAGGTGTGACCAATAAGTAGGGTGAACGATGAAATAAGTTTTACATTGAGCAAGCCTCACTGTAAACTGTTACAATCCTTCAAAATAGTCCCCGTCATACACTATGCACCTCTGACAGCGTGTGTACAAATCGTCGAAACCTCTTGAAAGAGCCTCCACTTCCCATGTCACAGCAGCTTGAATGTGGGTAATGTGTCAGGAACATACGCAGTGGAAGGTGTGAGTGTAAAAGGAAATCATGCACAAGGAGCATACATTTTTTTAAATTTTAATAACCATTAAATAAATTGCTATTACGGACCAATAACCTCGTATTAATCCGCTTTAAAATTACAAGGAATTTCAACTTCAAAGAACTTGAATTTAATACATTATTAAGCAAATGGTTATAAGGGATATTCCTCTGACACGAGGAAAAACCCCTTCTATCGTAACACAATATATAAAGTACAACCTTTTAACAAAATGCATATAATTATGCAACACGACTTAAAAGTCTTTACCAAAAATTTAAATGTCAATTAAGGCCCCTTAGTCTTAAATATGACTAACCCCAGAACAAAATTAACTGGCCCAAAAAATACAAAAAAATTATATGGTTTACTTCGAAATACATCTGGTTAACCTCAATGAACTAATTGTTATATCATTTTAACTTGAGGTGCTGATTAAAGTCCGATGCCTTTAGTTGCTGGCCGCATTGCAGATAGCGGTTACGCATAGGCGTTGAACATCTCGATCCGTCTGGCAAGGGAAGCTGCAAAACGTAAATTAGCACCCGTTAGCAATAATTAAAAACTTTGCAAAATCTTTTCCGCTAGATTTTAACAATAAGTTCTTCAACAAAAAAAAATTAACAAAGCAAGCTTTAAACCAGACTACTAGGCTATTCTATATGAAAGAAAAGCTGTAACCCACTCCTTGACTACAATTCTAATATACCAATGCAATTTACCTTTTACACTAATAGATATTAACTTTACGCACAAATTTCGAATATAAAGAAGCAAAGGATTTATATCAAATTCAATTTAATGAGCGTTGAGCGGGAAGCTAAATACTTTTAAACTCAGCTTAACGTGACGCCAGTTCTTATTGCTTAATGTGGCGTCATGGAACGTTAGCATGAGAACAAATTTTTAAGTAGTTTAGGGCGAAAGTGCCTAGACTCTCCCTTATAAAGCCTCGAACGGACCAAGGAAATATTCCTGCGACGATGTCGCTGGGTGAGAAACTTGATAACTCCTCCTTCGTGAGAAATTGTTCGCAGTCCTTGATACGTAAAGCTGCGACGTACACTATGGCGAAACTTCTACTCGGTGAGAAGATTTGGAAGTCGTATCCTGGTCCAATGGCGGGCGGAAATTTCCCTGGAAATAAAGTCTTCTGCTCTGCGGGAGCGTTCGCATTTACGGAAAGAAAACTATAGGAACTGGCTCTACTGCTGGCAGATGCTGTCCCCGAAGACCTCGGCATGAGCTCGTTTCGAAACGTGCAGTCCTTCTCTGTCATAAAACGCCGCTAATGACGTGCAGGCAGGAACCTCTATTCCACCTCTATGGGAATCGCTGGAGAACAAATTGAAGTGGAAATATCATTATTTACAGCATTGAGAATGTCTTACTTAGCTTGCATCGCGTTGCTAGAGTCACTCCGCTGATGAAACTTGATTTCTCGTGCTTTCTCCTTCGTTCTCTCGCTTTCTCCAAGCCCCGCTCTCATTGAAGAAGAACGGAGATTGCCTTTGCTCTTTTTCCTCCGCGAAAGCTTAGGCAACCTTTCCCTCAAGATCTCAGAGGCCGAATCCTCGATTCGAAGCTCCCGCTCGTCACTCTCCCTCACGCGCAGCCGTTTATCACGCTTCCTGCGCCTCCTTAAGCTCGCAGGGATTATATAGAAACAGTTGTCTACTGTTTGTTGAGAGCGACATCTATTATCATTAAATGGCAATAGCCGAACTCTTGGCTTAATATTCCTGCTAAAAATACTGGAGCTCGACACCGTCGCAATCCTTTGTGACATAATGTCTGTAAATATTCGCCCTTTTAGACCCACTTGAAGTTTAGGAAACAGGAAAAAGTCTAGTGGTGAGAGATCTGAGGAATACAGTGGGTGCCACTGTTCAGTAACCCGATGTTGAGCCAGAAACCGTTTTACAAGCGTAGCGGTATGCGGCCGTGCATTATCGTGCAAGAGAAACCAAGAGCCAGGTTGCTTCGGATATGGCCCTACACGACGAATATGAGCCAAGAGTCGTTTGAGGACCTCGCAGTAAAACTCACCATTGACAGGTTTGACTTGCAGAAAGTAATTCCCTGTGGATTATGTCTTTACTTTTCAAAACGAAATTTTTTCTGTTTTGGGGAATTGGGTCCGCACCACTCCATACTCTGGCGTTTCGTCTCCGTACACCTGTTCAGCATTGCATGACTTTCGCCTCAAAGAAGGTGATTTTACCCAATTTATCAAGAATTTTACCCAATTTACCAATAATTTTACCCAATTTACTGCATGATTTCCCCAATTTGTACAAGAATTTCAAATTCTCTGCTACATGACACGCCACAAAACCATCGCACAGACAAAAGTCGATAATAATTTTATCACGACTCAGAGGCGCACGAAACCATGCGCTACTGTTAACTGAATATTACGGAACACGACGAAGGTGTCGTTGATAATCGGGTTGTTCCTATTTTCTATTTGAGGGGTGATTCACCCTACTTATGGGTCACACCTTGTATAACGTCAATAGCCTCAGGTATTTATTTATTTAGAAAATTTGCATCCCATTACGGGATATGTAATGCATTAAACACAAATCTAATTCCCACGTATAACTTGCTGAAACAGCTTATAAACATGCTTCTTATGATTCGTGCAAAACTTCAACGTGCAATTAATTATTTGATTCCTAATGTTAAAAGACAGTTCATTCCATAGGGAGATGGCTTTATAAGGAAAGTAGGCCTGCTGCTCAAGAAACTTAGATATAATGCCGGTCGGCGAGAGCATATATCTTTGTGTTTGTCGGTCTCGATCAGAGTCCAGCAGCCAAGTCCTAACAACGTGAGATGGATGCTGATCATTAGTAAGGGCTAGATATAATTCTAGATAAGGGCGTAGTCAATGATCATACGCAGTTATGGAATATCATAAGCCGCGCAGGTTTCAGAAATTGACATATATTTGGAAAGGGCGTAGTCAATAATGCTGCCGGATTACATTGTTATAAGCTGTTTGTACTCCAGTTATGTACATTTTTATAATAATGCCATACTCAACTTTGGGAACCCCGAACGACTTAATTGTTTTTTGTCGTTTGTCTTTAGAGAATTGTCAAAGTAGCCTAATGTGAAACTACAATATGAAAATTAAATTATACAAAAAAAATTCTCTTTTTCGAAACTATGCGGACAAACGTATGAACTTTGATAAGTCCGGAAAAGCTGTGTTTGTGAAGCATTTCATTAGCCTGCCGTAGTAGCGATCGCTGCAAAGGAACCAGATTCATAGTTAAGAGAGTGGACTGGGCGAGTTCTCCGTCCAGCTTGGCGCGTTTTTCTTATCGAGAACGGACGAACATGATATTTATGTATGGACTTACTAATGCTGAGCCGACTCCTGTCATTTCAAAATGCAATTACGGAGGCGGGCAAAAAGTTATTACAATTAACATGTAAGAACGATCGCTTTTGAAAATGTGTGGTGCCACTGGGAAGCGACATCCCTCGAGTGTTGGAAGATACAAAGCGGCGGTTGGTGCAGTACCGCTAAACGCCGCCAGAGCGTCGAAAGCAACATGGCGCAGCCCGTCGGAAAAGTGGAGGTGATAGCCGTGATAAGGTTCCTGTATTTGAAGGGTAACAACGCCAAACAAAGCCATGAGGAGTTAGTGGCCGTTTATGGTGACAATGCCCATCGTAAGAAACAGTCCCCATGTGGAATCTCGTTTCCAGAGCGGCCAGACAAGCGTGGAAGACGAACCTCGGGATGTCCGCTCCACAAATTGCGAAGCAAGTGGAGACGATAGTTCTCTCAGACCGCCGTATCACCATGGAATATCATGGGAAAGGTAAACGTCAGACATGGCACTGTTTGCAACATCCTATACGCAGACCTTCACATGACAAAGGTCGCTGCCAGGTGGCTACCACGTTTGCTCACGCCTCTGCAAAAAGAGTGTCACGGGGATGCAGCTTCCGAGCCTTTGAACGTGTGTCGGGTTGACCCGGACGATTTTTTCGAGCGGCTTGTCATTATGGACGAATGATGGGTCTATCATTACAACTCTGAAACAAATACCAGAGTAAGCAGTAAAAACACACATCTTCCCGCCGCCGAAGAAGGCGAAGTCACAGCCATCGTCGGGAAAGGTCATGTTCAGCGTTTTTTGGGACTCATGAGGGGTTGTTTTGACGGTCTACGCGCGGATAGGCCAGGCAATCACGGGAGCGTACTACTGGAACTCCTGCGGAAGTTACGTTAGGCCATCAAGTCAAAGTGGCGAGGCAAGGTATTCAAAGGGGTCAGCTCGGCAACTGAAGAACCCAGTTCGTGGACGGTATTTCGAAAACGACGACAAGGTCATCTTCGAGGAGGAGCTCAACAGCCAAAGTGCCATCCAGCAAGTTGCCCATCGTTGGAAAAAGTGTGTGGCCCTGGGAGGAGCATATGTAGAGAAGGACTGCCGCTACCACCATGCAGCGTCACCCCATCTATCATACTTCCGGCTGATTGTAATGGCTTTATGACTGTCCCTTGTATAAAGTACCCTTCTTTTCTTCTTCTCCACCCCCAGTCCTTACGTTATTATAGATCTTCTCTTTAATTAGTTCTCTATACTAATTCTACAAAATGGCTGCAGGCAGTGCGGTTGCTAGTTCTCCATGCTTCATGGATTCCGAAAAAATTACAAATGATCGAGCATTTATTGACCAAATATTGATGGATTATCAATATCATCAGGAGCTAATACATTCTGTGATTGGAAACAAAACGTCAACCAATGAACAGAGAAAAAGTATTGATCAATTTCTGTTAAAGCTTATATCCTGGATTCAAACTAATTGCCAGGTGGACCAGTCTATTTCAAACCAACGTATTGATAACATCAGTCCAGAAACAATTACTCCCACAACCAAATATAAAGATAAATAATCTGAATTTATCAATGAATTATAAGATAACCTACTTTTTAAACTTAAAGAGTTTTGGGATGTTATGTTTTGATGGATTACTTCCATCAAAAATAATATCAAAGTTGATATTTTGAATGACATTGTTTCAAATGCTATAGTAAAAGGGATCATGGATACTCTAAATTTGATGATCAAAGAAAGGATGGACAATATAAAAGACAGACTTGACCGAATGGTTAACGAAACCCGTAGTTTAATCTCTACTATGTTAGCGCCATACATGGCGCAAGTTAACAATGATCCTGTGTCATCACTAGATTTAACTCAGGATCTAAACACGGTAACATATCAACCTGAACTTCAAGTGATTCAAACTTTGAAGTATTAATGAGATTAATGACAATAATTTGTCTGAAACTCTTTCGAAGATGGATTCTGGAATGAATGTGTTAACAAATTCTCCTGGAGTACCAGATACATCAAATTTAACTAAATCCTATACATCTCAGCGTAAACGATTAAATAATATCTCTAAGGCTAGTGTTAAAACGAATGATAGTGCCTGGGGATTGCCTTTGCGGAAGTAAACAACATCTAGAATCTACATAGGCAATCTGGATGATTCTGTGACCTCTCTTCAGTTATCAAAAACTTTAACTGACAATGGATTTCAAGTGGTACAATGTGGGAAATGGCTCACTAAGACCGGTGCTGTTTCCAATATCTTTGTAAGAATTGCGTCAATTAATGATGAAGACATTCTACATTGTACCAACTGGCCGAAAGGAATTAGGGTGCGGTTATATAATGGCAAAAATCCAAATTTAATACTAGACGCCTATTCTCTAGTTGCGAGGCCTGCCTCGAGTAGAGAATCAGGGCAAGCTGCTCTCACCCTTACCACCTAGATCCCTCATCATAAGTTATCTAAATGCTAGATCGATGGTGAATAAAGGCGACGATATTTCTATATGGATTGCCATGCAGAATCCTGATGTTGTAGTTATCTCTGAAACATGGTTATCAAATGCTCACTCTCATAACGTTTTATCGATTCATAACTATCGAATTATCCGACAAGACAGGCTCACTAGAGGAGGTGGGATTGCTATCCTAATACGTGAAGAATGGTTATATATGATTCAATCTCAGAATTCTGTGTCTGGACTCGAATATATTAATGTTCAACTCTCGATTAATAAACGTAATCTTAATTTATTGGCCTTTTATCGGCCGCCTTACTATCCAGTTGATGATCTAATAACACTTTTCCAATCTTCTCATCAGCTTTATAACACTAACCTAATTTTAGGAGATTTTAACTTGGATTTGGGGTGTTCGTCGTTTAATTGTCGACAAGTGATAAATATCTGTCAAATGCTTAAACTTCATCCGATTGTCACGACGCCAACGGGAGTTACACCTTCATCCACGACGATACTCGACCAGATCTTTGTACCGATACATTGGACTAATTTTAAGATTACCATGGACATTCTACCGAAATGTGATCATAATGCTATTAGCTGCCAGATTACGGATTTTTGGATTGAGAGTATTCCTTTGGAGATGACTGCTGCAATTAAATATAATTTTGCTCAAGTAAATTGGTATAAATTTAAGAATTTACTGCCCACACTCAATTGGGATCGTTTCTTTCAGTCAGATTCGGTTAATGATATGCTCCGGGAAATGCAAACTAATATCTTGGCTGCTTTGAGTCAATCTGGTCTCATCGTTAAATATACAAAATTTAATCAGTATGAGCGTAAATGGTGGACCAGCAAAACTTTGTTATTCTGGAAAAGTAAAAAAGTGCCTATGTTAAATTTAAAACTAATCCTACATCAGATAACAAACAACTTTTGAAATCTATTAACCAACAGTTTATATATGGGATTCGTAGGGCCAAGAGAAACTTTGTTATTAATCCAAATACTAAAATGTTTGATTTGTGGTCATGCATTCGAACTTTGAAGCGAGTCAAACAAATGTTTCCATGTGAGCTTAGTCAGCAGTATTTAGATTGGGTTGATAATCCCAATCAGCAGGTCAAGGTCCATCAACCTGAGATGGTTTATGCTGCTGGTACGTTAGATCAACATTTTTATAACGACTTCATTTCTATCTCAAAAATTAATGATATTACTAGGCAAGCTAGTAACAAAATTTCTAGACGTGATGGTTGTTTGATCATGCCAGTGTTTAAGAATTGGGGTTCTTTTGGGAATAGGATTTTCCAGTACTTATTATTCCAAATTCGTAAATTAAAATGTTTCCCAGATGATTTCAAAAAAACACTAATCACTCCTTTATATAAGGCAGGTGCTGTTAATGATTATAAGAATTACCGCCCGATTTATGTTTTTTCTGCTCTCTCCAAGTTAACTGAAAAACTGATATTTTCTCCATTGATTAAATTTCTATGGACTGTAATTCCAAGACGACAATTGGGAGGTAGGCCCAAAACTCCGATAGATTACACCGTACTGACCATTTTGAATTATGTCGTTAACGCTATCGACAAGGGACAAATTTGCTATTTGGTTAATATGGATATGTCTAAAGCGTTCAACATAAGTAATAGAAGTCAGCTGATTGAGTATGTAGACCTGTTGGGCACTGACCAATCGTTATTGAATCTGCTAAATAATTACTTCTTTAATCGGGTTAATTGTATTTATACACCCCAGAAAGTGATTGAATGCTCCTCTACAAGGGGCTTCTTGCAAGGATCTCCGATTGCCACTGCGTTATTTGCTGCTGCGACAGCACCAATATTTGACATTCCATTAAATTTTAACATTATGTCCTATGTTGATGATAATATTTTATTTAAGTCTTTTGACAAATCTGAACGACATCTTGCTGAGGCACAAATTCGTTTGGATGTTAACGCACTAAGTGAGTGGTATGCAGCACATGATTTATCGTTTAATAATCATAAAACAAATGTTTTACTTATTGATAGACAGGATCAGCATTCTTTGAAAACCTGCAAAATACTTGGTGTTATCTTTGATAATAAGTTGTCGTTTCGTGAAAATGTGGAACGGTTGGTGGCTGATCTTAATCGCCTTAAATTTCTATTTTCTAGAATACGTAGGATTGTGTCAAAAAAGGAGTTGATTCAGATAATTAAGACTATTTTGATACCTAAAGTTGAATATGGAATTATCATATGGTCATCAGCAGCTAAGAAGTTATTGATGAGAATTCAAGTGTCCTATAATAACGTCCTAAGGGCTGCATTTTCCCTACCGAAGCATGTTTCTATTTCACATATTTGTCAAACTTATAATATACCAACATTTAACGATATATCGTTATATGCAAGACTGAGAGAATTATTTAAGGCAATTACTGATATACACCATCCTTATACATGTTAAAGAGTGGATCGTCGATTCTGAAAATACACGTAGTACCCAGAGATTCAAAATCATACCTGCCATTCCGATTTCTAGGTTTTTAGAATCTTATTTTCCTTATAATAAGTTTCATCATTGGAATGCTTTATCATATGATCTGAGGAATCAGATTATAAATTGTACGTTAAACACTTGCCCTAATCATAGGTACCATGTAAGTAAGTTATTGTTACAGGCTAGCAGTAATTAATTTGATGTATGTTTTATTTTTCTGTACATATCCCAAACGGGGATGAAAAATTTTAAATTAAATTAAATTAAATTAAATTAAATTAAATAAAGGGGTATAAAGAGCTGTAGTAAATTTCAACCATTTATATCCAATTAAAATGTTAGTGTACGATGAAAAATTTTAATTAGGTGTTCTGGTTGTGCGATTCGGTCAAATTTGTTATCTAATTTTCTTTCGTCATTTAAAAGCATATACTAAATTTTATTTGTTTACCTTTACTTAAAGCTCTATATGAAGGAAAATTGAGTAGTGTTCAGGTAAACAAATTTCATCTACCTAACTCGTTGCGTTTTTTGGGTTATCGTGTTCACACGCAAAAGGGCAGACAGACGCACAAACTAATTCAAAGATTTTTTTTGGGTTTTGGGAGGTGTAAGACATCGAGATTCATCTAAATCTCGTGGTTGAATTTTTTGACGATTAAAATATATCTTCTCTATGTACATATACTTCGTCTACGAGAAAGTAAAAAATGATAACGATTAAAAATAACTTGCAGGTTATCCCATTGATCTAGGTTCCCGTTAGGAGAAAACAGATCAATATTTCTCATTTATTAATTTTCTCTAATATAACAAACAGTTTGTTTGGATTCTGAACGTATTAAAATTAAACTTTACAATGATCTTGCGTGTTTATAATTTGGATGTAAATAGCTGAATCAGCATGTTCCGTTAATAACTTCAGCCTTTCTCATTCTTTTCACATGGCCTCTAAGAAAAGAATAAATATTGATCGTGTTAAATAAATATCAATTGATTAATATTTGTCTAACGATCGCAGGCAAAGTTTGCTAACAGGCTAGACTAACTACCCGAGGAAGAATTAATGATTGCAAAATGTCAAGGATATTTGTCTTTCTTGTAGAAGTTCGGTGTAATTAGATTGGTTATGTCAATAATGGTTATGGTCGAGTTAAAAATACACCTGGAATTTAACTACTTGTTTTTATTCATATTATAATCTTATTAATTAATGTACGAGATATATTGTAATTGTAAATCTAATAATTTTCTTGAGAATGGAAGCAGAAAAAAATATGGGAAACATTATAAAAGATGGAAGCATTCGTTAAAGATGAAGGAGATTCATAATACGATAAAATGAATAGTTTTATGCTGATCGCCGATTCACTATGGGATTTGTGTAGAAAATAACGAAAAGCTTCCGGTATATTGATGCCGTGAATGCTCACCAACGAACACAATGTAGTCCTTGTTTCAGTGTCATAGGTGATTTGTTAAGTTTTTCTTTTGCATCAGCGATTTTCTACGAACATAAAAATGAAGCTTTCACACCGACCATGCTATCGACGCTTGTGAAAATTGTGTACCATATTTTTCAGAAGTAACGGTATTTTAAGCTTTCTAGTCGAAGTTCTTTCTTAGAGATAAACTACAGGGTAATTCATTCAATTTCTGACCATTTCAGTACTATGATTTATTGACCCATTAATGTTTACAAACTTAGCATTTCAGTATGATATTTTAGGCAGTTCGGAGTTTTTATTCCCGTGGAAAAGTCTTGATGATATGCTCTATGTGGCCACCACGAACGTTTTGAACTGCTCGAAGTCGAATGGTGAAGTTGTTCATAACTCTATCCAGGATTTCTGCATCCACAAGGGTGCAACAGTCGACGATGCTTTGTCGCAGCTGCTCTAGGGTTCTTGGTGCTGTAGTGAACACACTGTCTTTAAGGAACCCCCAGAGATAAAAATCACATGGGTTCAGGACTCGTAGGGGGCCAAAGAAAGCCACCCCCGAATCGATCTGGAAACCAGTTTGAAATGACACGATTTCCGAATTTCTGATTGAGAAAGTCTAGCACTTCATTAGTGGTGTGAGGCCTAGCCCCATCCTGTTGAAACCATTGATGTCGAAGCGGTATACGCCTCCTTCGCAGCTCGGGGATGAAGAAGGTTTCCACCATGTTAAGGTAAGCCTGTGACGTTGCGGTGCCCTCAAAAAAGAACGGACCAATAATGCCTCTTTTGGAAATCGCGCACCAAGCCATAACTTTTTCTGGATGAAGAGGTGACTTATGGATCTCATGAGGGTGCTGGGAACCCCAAAAACGAACGTTGTGTTTATTAACGTCCACAATGTCCTGATTGGCTTCCATTTCTGCTCCAAACTCCATCGCAAATTGTTGTCGCTTCTGTCTTCCAGTGTCTGTTAATTCCTGATAAACACGGATCTTATACGGGAACAGGTGTAAATCCTTTCTCAAAATTCGCCAAGTCGTGGTATACGACAGCCCTTCTTCAATGGATAGGCGCCGAACAGATTTTTTGGTAGGAGAATCGACCAACCTTGTGCGAACATTTTCGACAACTTCGGCCGTTCGAACACGAGCTTCGCTCCCGCCTTTTTTCTTGCTTTTAACACATCCAGTGGCACGAAATTGCTTGACGAAATCCATGATTGCTTGCCTGCCTGGTGCGTCTCGACACTTATACCCCTTCCGGAACTTTCTTTGCACGGTTACAGGTGATTTTGTTTCGAAATACCATTCAACAACCTTGCATTTCAGCTCTGTTGATAAAGCGGGCGCCATTTTTCAACAATACGATTTTCATGCAGCGCCGTTGCAACAATACAAACTCCAACTATTTAGAAATTCGATATGGCGTTCATATTCTTTCAATTGTTTATCCCTAATGCACGTCATTCGAGCGAAATGATCAGAAATTGACTGAATCACCCTGTAGAAGATTATAACTTAAATGATCTTCTATTAACATTCTGAAAGCATGCGTAAAAAATAAAAAAAAAAGAATGATCAAATATTATTGGGAGCCGACGAAAAAAACACGCCCTGGCACTAAAAATTCACCTGACCAAGTAAGTCCAGGCAACAATGTGATATTCATTGTTTCCATGTTGGATTTTAACAATCAGTATTTTTTCGTTTGTTAGAAACAATGCTCGTGGCGGCATTTATATTTCTGTTCATATCTCAGTTATCATTCAAATTCGGACCCATGTTCATATGAACTTTTTTCCTTAGAAAAACCAATACTACCTCCCCTACAAGTTTGTACAATGAATTCTGAATCACCCTGTATATATAGAACAGACTGCTTTGTTTATCCGTCGGCATATTGTTGGTCCGTAGCATATTTTTGGTCTATGGCTTATTGTTGGCGCGTGCATATGGTTGGTCCGTGGCATATTGTTCGTGACAGAGCATTGTCAAACAAACAAACAAACAAACTCCAAGTCATTTTTATACCTTATTTACTCGATTCTAAGGCGCACCTTTTTAGGTCATTTTGCTGCATATTGCACTAAAACATGTTGATTTTGATTTCTGAATAAAGTTATAAAGTTGATTTTGGTGCGCCTAAGATTCGAGGAATAATTTTTTTGTCAAAAATGGTTTCAAATGGACGGTATGGACATGCTCAGGAGATCGGTTCACGTCCATACGCGATTTCAAAAAACTGGCGTCTCCTAATGGTTGAAGGATGATTATTCCAGAACAACAAACCACTTAGGCCCTTCTAAAGAATGGGCACCCTGAAAAAGAAGCTCATTGGAGTCCGCTGTAGGGATAGGCTTTGCCTATATCCCCGCGTTTCTCTTGTGCCAAAGTGCATCTTCTTGTTGAGTACGGTGTAGGTACGGGGCGAGGGGTTTGAAGCTTGAGGTTCTATTTATGATAAGCATACTTGAATTAGTCTAATAAAGGCAATGGAGTAGAGACGAAGAAATTTTCTCCGTTCTCAGTAGGCATAATTAAAAGAAGATTGTGGTTCTCTCACAAGGAAACAACTGTTCTGTTTTCAGACCTTTTGGAATCCAACGCAAACACATTTGACGGTATCCAAGTTTTTCATGCACCATTCCGCTTGTAGATCCATAGGATATGTGAAACGTTTCACTCACTTCTTTCAAAGAAATGCGAAGGTTTTCTCTGATTGTATTGTTAATGTCATCAATAATGGCTGGTGTTGCCGCTGACGCAGGCCGCCCGGAACGCAAGGCTTCCTTCCAGAAACATTTTACACAATTTGCACAGATTGGAATAGTCCAAACAGTCGGCATCGTAAGGATATTTGTAGACATATTCAAAGGTATGCTGAAATACAGGAAAATTATAATGCCAGTATTACAAAGCATGTGGATCTATTTTACGAAAAGGTAGCAAATATTTCTTTATGGAATAAAATATGTCAAAACTGTGAAAAAAGAATTATTGTTAAATTTTTAAATCTTAGAATTCACCATAGTGTTCTCTTAAATTTCTCAATTTAAATTAGACCAGGCTCATCATTAAGCAGAATAAGAGAAATGCTAAGCAAAAAGAGTTTTATTTTAGTGTATTGTAATATTAAATGTATATTCTTTTTAATTTTAATAAAAATATTTAAAAAGTTTGCAATAAATACAGGTTTCAAATTATTTTTTACATGTTTGCCCCACTCCCAGACCGACCTTTCATCTTATTTGCATTAAAGCTTAATGTTTACAAAGCATTTTCTTCCGGGCAAGAGCATTGCCTGATCCAGCCGGCCATCAGGTGGCGAGCAGTAATCTCGCAGTCACTGGAAAAAGGCATGACATAGACCTCCTGATATGCTACTTGTTACTGCTCTTTGTCAACACCTCCTAAAAAGAAAGCCTGTGCACTGAAAATTCATACATTGTTACATCATCATAAAAAGGCATTGTTAAAAATATTTCCACCAATAATAAGCCCTAAATTATGACTTCTTATGATCATGTAACAATGCATGAATTTTCAGTGCATAGGCTTTCTTTCTAGGAGGTGTTGTCTCTGTTCCTGTTTCGTTGACTTCATTCTCACGTGTTGCAACACTTGCAACCTATTGTTCAATTTGCACGTGGGGTTTCGCAATTGTTGAAAACAAAAATTACGATCCTACACGTCGTCTTTTATCCCCCACAGAAATTTTCGTTTTACTTAGTACGACCCTTATATTATAAAATAAATGCATAGTAAAATTTTGAAATGTCGGACCTCATTTTGAAATAACCCTGTTTTTTTATATTTGATTACGATTGCTAATTTACAATTTTGACTATAGGAACAATATGCTATCGTGGATAGTTATTCTTAAGAATTACATTAAAAATCCTAGTATAATTCCAAACCCGTTTATTGTGGAACAATAAATGATTCTACTTAAAATTTACACCATCCCCTCTGTTCATTCATTCCACTGCGTAACTCATTAAATATTTATGACACTGTGCAATGGCCAGTTGTGTTAGTGGGTTACATCCGGTTACGAGATTCCAAAATTTCCGAACGACGTCAAGAGTACGGCTAGTAGATGGTATCGGATTGGCACCGCTTCTGGTTTGCCCAATGTTATTTAGTACACTTGATATCGCTTTCTTGGAAACTACGAAGCTTCGCTTCTTGCATGCTTTCATAATTTCGGAATAGTTGAATTTGACGTCGGAAAGGGATGTTATGTAGCCTTGCCATAGCTCACGTGAAATGAACGCGCGCACCACATTCAAATACGCTACCTGATTGTTATCATATATCCCTAACAACCTCAATATGTATGTGTCGTTCTAGTGATTGCGCATTATGCCCGATCTAACCGACTTCTAAAAAGGGCAACTTGTACAACAATTGACATCAGACAACCAATGATGTACAAGTTTAGATCTGAGCTTTTCTTCTGTTTCTATATGCTGACTATTAAATACATAAGAGTCCTATTTGGTAATTCAGAATAAGAATAGCGATTAGGCGTCCAGACGTAACGCTTTTGCAAATTGAAACGAACTTGGCAGTTGATTCGTTTATTAATTGTTGTTTAACTGTTTAGAAACTGTTTATTTTTCACAACCCTGTAAAGCTTCATTTAAGTCTGTGTTAAGGAAATACATTAATTTCTGTGACTAAGTCTTTTGCGATACAAGTGTATGACAGAATCAAGTTATAACAATAAATATTTAGAAATAAAAAAGACCGCTTCCAAAACGTTACATTTGAAAAGCTATATTTTGGAATTAATTTCTTATTAAATATTTTAACGATGCATGAATTTGAAACTTCTGATTATTCAACATCACTGATGCATACACGTCAGGACTATAAAACCGGATAATCTTGAAGGAATCTCCTGTTTACATAGAACAAACTAAAAATAAACAAAAAACTTCTTGGATCGGAAAACTATGTTTTGTTTTAATTTGAATGTTTATTGATAAAAAGAGGGTGGATACGGGAGAAAACATGAAAAAAATCTCTAAGAGTGGGAAGTTTCGTAGATGGGTCGCAGGAAGAAGAGAACCAAAACATCTATTCACAAGTTCTCACCGCCTTCGCAGACGATGCACAATGGTTACCAGGCAACGGATTATCTGACGTCTTAGGCGATTGTTGGAGACGATATTCATTTGGGTTCAACCACTGGGTCCTTCTCTCTCCCTCTCTCTTCTCTTTTTTCCATAAGTTAACAAAGCAGAGCGATAGACAGGAGTTGGCAGGAAAGGAAAAAGAGTGAAGGGGGAAAGCAGGGAAGAGATTCGAAGGCAGATGGAAGTTGAGGATGTGGTAAAGTAAGACTGACAAGTGGCGAAAACGCAGAAGAGTTAACGGAGAAGAGAAAAAAGCTAAGAAGAAATCTTGAAAAGCTTGAAGAACAGTTAAAAAATTAATGCTGAAAAGGCAGTGCCCTTTTTTTCTTTACTTTTTCGTATTTTTTTCCTATTGCTCTTGTTCCTGTTTACACGTAACAAAAGAATTGACGTTGTTTAAATTAAAACTGGACAGCTTAAGGATGTTCAAAGTTTCTAAGCAGCTTTCTTTCTATTTTTCGCTTTTTTCCCCCTGAGACGAAATAAAGTTAAAAGGCGAAACACAGCTTTTCAAAAGTAATGAAGAGATTTTTTTTTCAATTACGACTAGGTTTGTCTTAAATTTTTCAGAATTTTATTCTTTAAATCTGTAAAGCCATTGCGAAAAATGAACTGACTATTTCAAATCAAAATTATCTTATAATACATTAATGCAAATTTAGATCCCTATAGACAAATAAAGCTGCAAATGTAATCTCTGTAATCGAAGAAAATTTAAAGTAAATTTAGGATTGTAACCTCTAATTTTATTTATGCTTCATAAGCGTTTGATTTGTGTGCGTATTCATTCTGTCTTCACTTTGAGATATGGCATCGTATCGCATTTACAAGTTTATTTTAAAGCTACAATCGATTTTCTTCCAGATTTTGCCATCTGTAGCCCTTGTGAGAGCTATGTTCCAAATACATTGGCTTGGTGACTCGGGAAAAGGTTGAAGTGGTAGTTCGTATAGTGATAGTGGTGGTGACACCCATCTTGGCCAAGAGAGCAACTCACTGACCTCTTCGTGTCATGGGAGTCATTCACGAGGTCCCCAGATGACTGCCAACTTCTCTTTTTGTCACCTCAGCTAAAGCAACATCTGTGACGGGTTCCTCGACAAGTAGTGTGGCTTCCCAACCTTTGGTTACAGATGGCTGGCAATCGTGGATTCTCTTTAAAAATAGAGTTTCTTCTTCTTTTCACAAAGCAGTATCTTGTCAAAAGTTTTTTTGAAATGGAGATTTTTCACTTCTTTTGGCACATATTATAAAAATACAAATTATCTTCTGTCGTGTATAAATAGTCACAAAACCGCAATCTTGACTCAGTATTGCATGAATTTTCCTTCAAGAAATTTTGGAGTGTTTGCGGTGTCCATAAAGTGTCTTTATAGTTTAAAAATCCAATTAAAAATTAATATTGTGAACGTAAGTTGACGCAGCTGCATATTAAAGCGTAAATTTCAAACTTTTCACTAACGCTTTTACTTCTTTTGTTTCTACATTTAATTACTTTTATATAAAAGGACAGGTGTAAATATTTACTGATCCTTTCTTAAAAAGGTGCGGTGTGCATTTTCTTTAATTGAAGTAGTAGTAAACACCCCATCAAAGCATGATGGGAAATAATTTAAATTGAATTGTAAGTCTATAATAATTGAATTGAATAATCGCGAATGCCAAAAAATTACTTTATCAAATTTTAATGAACATTATGTAATATGATAAATAATAAACATTGGTTACCAAAATTTAGTTCTACCCAAAGTTTGTCGGAAATTGATAAATATCTTTGCCCTCCCATTTTCCTGATCTTCTGTTGGAATTGCCATCTCTTCAAAATGGATAATACGATAATGGATAATCGTAGATTGACATCGTTAGTTCCTCGATTCAATTTGCAGTATGTTGATGACAAGTCTATTATTGTAATCTGATATATCACTGCTGCTATTGTGTAATAGTAGTCAACAAAACTTCTTTGCACATTACATTTTTGGTAAAAATCCGTTCGTCTCCCAAATGTTTTGTCTTCCTTCTCCCTGCATAAATAAATATCTGGATCTTGTCTCCCCTCCCTATCCATGCACAAAAAAGGCTGACTAAGGTATACTCCTATATGGTCGTAAGTTTTGCCGGCGATTTTTTAAGCGTAATTGCAAAATCTGTAATCACTTTTGAATGGCAGATTCACGTCTTCTCCACGATAATATCTCTGCTGTTATTGTATAACGTTGCAAGCTCCTGATGAGTAAACATGTTCCATTATACAGACCCCTATTAGGACTCGGATTTCTCAGCAGCAATGTAATGGTTCCAACCTTCAAATCCTTTTGGAATTCCTTATATTGTGATGGAATTCAGGAATACTTTAATGTAGTTGTTGAGATCATTGGAGCCATCTGAAATAAGTGAATCCGCAATCTCATAGATTCTTGATTCTCCAGGCAAAATAATTCCTTTGCTCATTTCATCATTGTGTAATGTCTGTAAAACAAAACCAAATATAGACTCAACAATTGGACGGTTGGTGATCAAATCTTCAGGTATTTCTATGACCATCTCAGGTATTCCATTAATTATTTCCGTTGTCCCGGCGCTCATATTCAAAAGCCAATTTTTGAAACCACCTTATCCAGACTTCTCATATTGACCGACAACGGAACCATCTTAAATTTGCTTGATGCATGTTTCCATGATGGTGTTTCCATTTGATATTACTGGTAAAGTTTGTCTGAAATTTCCCCCAATTATAATCACCTCTCCTCCAATTGGCTTTTCGTTTCCCATTATTTCACGATGCAGTGTATCAATACAGCCATCCTTTCTTTGTCAACAATGTTATCTCATCAACGATCAGCAAGCACGCCTTTCTGAGTTTATCTAATTCCTTCGAGTTACTTTTGATGTAAGATGTTGTTTCGTCTAAAATTACAGGCAAGGTGATCTAGAACAAGGTGGGGGTCAGTTTGCCGGAAGAGGTAAAATTTGCCTTACTGCGCAAGCATATTTTGACTTCACAGGATGACATCGAAACCAGTAACCGCTAAATCGAAGCCAAAACATGGCGGCAATGAAAACAGTCGTGCGATAGCGACACTTGATGACTCGTTCATTTCCTTTACAATTCTCATCCGTTGTACTATTTATTTTAATTAAATAATAATGCCATTATAAGGAGGGACTTATAATTATTGTAAAATGTACTTACGTATTTCTTTTTAATATGAACACAGGGTTAATGTTAACTATCCGAGCCCTGATCATGCGACCAAGGTAAGTAAAATTTACTGTGACTGAATAGAAATATCAGTTCGTTAGAAGGGGAGGTGTCTTTAAAATATAAATTCATTTATCTTGGTCGCATGATCAGTAATCGGGCGATGTGCGGATAGTTAACATTAAGCGAACACAGAGACCAGGACGATAACGTATTTCTCGTTAACATTAGGCCTAGTTATCATTCCTCGTTAAGATTTCGAAATTGATTCGTCGGAACCGTTAGCAGTTAAGAGACAGAGATAATAATTTTGATATTATTTCATAATAACTTTATTTATGCAGGCATTATAAAATAGTAAGATTACAAATAAACGTTTCTTCAGAAATACAACGTAAGAGTTTTGTTTTTTACGTGAAAACGTTTTCTTTTGTGACCAGAAAAATGGGTACCGCACATTGCCGGAAGTAACGCCATAAGTCATCCAGTGACGTCACAATACGCATGCGTGTTAAGCACTTCTGACAAACTGGACTTACCTGTTATTCTAGGATTACTTTGAATTACAGGCAATCCAAATCCGTTATGTAATATCATTTCACCTATCGAATTGGTAGCAACGATCCCTGCAGTCGCAGATGATACTGGCCAAACAAGAAAATTTGGCCAAACGTATGCACGAAACTGGAAATCCACCTATTTGGGTGGTTTTCGGTGTAAAACAGGAAATTTTTGGCCAAAACTTTGCACGAAACTGGAAATCCATACATTTGGATGGTTTTCTGTGGTCAAACTACATCTCCCTTTCCGCGAAAATAACTCATCACTGAACGATACAGATAAGTATTCCCTGATCCTCCAGATCCTTCGATAAAGAAGCACTTTGATGGATGATCTGCTATCTCCATAGCCCTATTGATAATACCCAAGCGACTCGAACCCAGATTCTCCACGTAGTCTAGCCACCTGGTTCTAGGCCGACCCCTTGGTCTCTCACCCATCGGCTTGGAAAATAACAACTGCCTAGGAAGACCAGTTTGCGGCATCCGTATCACATGACCATTCCAACACAATTGAGATCTCTCAATGCGGAGAAGTAGCGACTCCCTTATTGTGCTGCTGTGCACTCTATCTAGTAGGGTAACACCTGCCACACCTCTCAGATATCTCATTTCGGCCGCTTGTACCCGCGATCGCACTCTTTCGGTCATTTCCCAAGACTCATGACCATAGGTGAGAATGGGGACAAAGATAGATTTGAAGACTGAGAGCTTGGCTTTGTTTCCCAGCTCGCGTTTCTTTACCACGGATCGCCACATTTCACTCTTACACAGCGTGGTGCACCGATGGTGAATGCAATCCCGAGATACTTGAACTTCTCCACCTGTCTCAATGGGGCTTCCCTAGCATGGAGAGCGCACTGAGCAAGCTGTCTTGAAAGGACCAGAACCTCAGTCTCAGCCATATTTATCTTCGATTCCATGACAATTCAGAACATGATTAATGATAAAGTTGATAAATCAGAACTATGACATATCAGAACTGTCACAATTCAGAACTGTGACGAAACAAAAAGTAAATTTATTCATATGTATGGTATTAATTATTTATTAAGTTTTATTAAGTTTGTATTTATTTATTTATTTATTTATTTATTTATTTATTTATTTATTTACTTGTGAAATACTTTGAATTTAATCATTAAACGAATGAAATAATAAAAGATATGAAAATATGGACTATGCCAAAATACAAAAACGTAATCACTGCAGAATAGCCATTCGACGTAAAAATCTCAATTTGTCTTCTTCAGCATGATATTCTTGCACAACTCTTACTACTCGAATACTCAGGGACTCGTGAGAGCAGATAGGGACTTCAGTTTCAACTTCACGTTTATATCAGACTCGTACGCTTCTTTAAGCCAACACTGTTGATATTCCTAATAACGTTCTGGCATAGATGAAAGTAGCACCCTGTCACATCTGCTTGTGGAAAAGCAACTTGAGCAGCAGATATACATGCTTTCTCAAAGTCAAGCAGAATCTATTGGGGTGTTATATTGGTCACCAATTGCTGCAATATGGTAAACATTGTGCTGTATGTAGTCATATTTTTTGCAAAAGAAAATAAATACATGGAGGATATGAGTTGCCAATTTTAGCATGCCATATAGACAGCTGATAAAACATGCTGGGTGCTTAATCAAATGTTCCGTCTCCAAAAATGACATCCTTCTTTAATTCTGAGAGCAGATCATCATTCCCAATTGCTAGTATTCTATCTGGGTCATTAGCCCCCGTATCATACAGTATGAGATCAGCAATCTTCTCGGGGATAGGAAAATTAGTCGTAACCGGATTGGGAATAAGAGCAGTTTCTTTATGTTTAAAAAGATTTCGCATGAGTGAGGACTGTTTTGGAAAGTGTTCCAAAACATCCCTATTCACTTCTGATAAAATATTTTCTAGAACTGTCCTCGTAGTTGCACCAACAGTCTTCATGTCTTGCTTCATCCTAGTCTTAAGAATATTCATTCTGTGCTTTTTGAGGATTAGAATTATGGCAGTGTTGTGGGACCTCTCCAATGATATTTTCTCCCTATGTTCTCAAAAATGCCCTGCATTTAGTGGCAAAGTAGACTCTGCATCTACAGGTGATCACTCCATTCCCGTTTACCCTATACTTGGTGTATTCATAACCTTGGTATTGTAGAACTTGATTTCCTCTCTGTGTCTTTGAAAATTCCATGATAATAGATCCGCGGATGAAATAAAAATGATTCTTATATCTAGGGTTAGGAACCTTAGGTCCTAAAAACATGTAAAATATGTAGGTTCATATTCTCTTAAAATTAGCTACTCCTTAACAAATAAATGGTATAAATAATTAGAAATTTCACCATTTTATTAATTTCGAACATTTCAGTGACTAACAACGTATAGCTTCAAGTTTTCTGGGGTGAACCTCTGTCGATTTGAACGTAATATAGATTTGCACTGTGAAATTGATCTTTCTGCTTCACACGAAGTAATAGGGGCTTTGGAAAATGCAGCAATTTCTTCTGCCCTATAGTTTTGGTTTGAGATGTGACACTGTTCTCTGGATAAAATTTTTGAAATTAATTGCACTGCACTCCAACCTGCGGTCCCTTATATATCCCCACCAAAGCGGTCCCTTATATATCCCCACCTTTTAACTTTGCATGGGTAAGTACTTGTTTAGGTGAAACTGGCACTGATTCGATTGCTTCCACAACCTTCAACACACAATAGCAACTGCTTTATGAAGAGGCAATCGTCTTTCCAAATTTTTATGCTGTCAAGCGAAAGCGCTGCCTTATATATCCCCACCAATGCGATGCTGCACCAACGGGCGTCGAGTATTCTGATCGGTCGAGACCAACGATATGAAATGAGTAGATCGCCCATGAGCCACCACCGTTCCGCCCTGCGCCACACTCAGCCGCTTACGACCACAGCACAATGCAGCCGAAGTATCACAGCAGTTTTAAACAATAGTACCACGATCACTAGGTAGTTCTTTGAAAATTGAAGATATGTTATCTGCAAAGGTCTTCCTCACAGTTTTATCCTCCAAAGTTATCTTTAATGCGTCAAGTCTGTCTGGACCTGGTATTTCGCTCGGTTGGCATGGATTCAGAGAACCGCAAAGTGCAAACAACAAGGTAGTGATCAGTTGATAGTTCTGCCCCTCTCCTCACACTAGTATCCAACACTGATCGGAATAAGTCAGCTGATACGATTACAAAATCAATCATTGACTTCTGGTCCATTGCATCCCTGTACCAGGTATACTTATGGACATCATTCTTCCTAATCACGCCTTTCCACGCTTGGTCATCAGCCCCTACTTGTGCATTGAAGTCGCCCACCAGGATGACAGAATCTGCACTCTCTCTCTCCTATTAAGAGCAGCATCAACTTCATCTAGAAAGAGTGGGTACTCTGTAACTGCATTCGGAGCATATGCAACGAATAGAGAGAGAGAGAATGTTTCCTTATCTGAAGCCTCAGGAGACAGTCTTCCACCTAACAGGGTCCAATCTTCAACATAATCTGCCGGCCGGGGACTTGAGTATCTCCACTCCCGCCTGCGCATCATGTTAGGGTCCACACCTGAGTAGAAGAACTTCCACCTTCCTTTTAAGTCCACAGTTCCAGAACACGGACGTTTCGTAGAGGTAATACCTAAGATATCCAGTCAATATCGTTTGGCTTCCTCCACTAACTCTTGATTCCTTTCCTCGTTGTATCTTTACCCGTTGTATCTCCCCGATCCCGTTGTCGCTTTAACCGTTTATTCTCCTGGGTAATGGCATGCGCCGTCCCCGACGGTTTCCCCAAGGGCATAGCGAGAGCCTCTCAACAGGCATTAGTAACTGAAAATCAAAACAACAATTCTGATGATCCTTGCTTGAATGATTAATGTCATTAAGCGCCAAATTATAGTTGAATTGCTTAGAATTAGACTGTGGATAGTGAATCACCAAGTCATCCTTGAATTTATCCCATAAAGCTATGCAATTCTCAGTAGAGCATGACGAAAGGTCTGTCAAGGATACCACAGTGGTATGCGTCGTTCATGGTCTGTGCATCGATGTGATTGTGTGGTAGACAAATTTTAAAAATGTGTTTTTCGGACTCGGTGAGGCCTAAAACGTCTAGATTTATCAAAATTTCGAGGTCGAATTTCTTGACGATTACAATACCTTCTTTATACAGGGTGAATACAAAAGTCTGAACCCCCCCCTTTATTTTTTGAACCGAAGCAGATATGTCAATTTTGATGAATCCAATGAATAGGAAGTTGTGGGTGGCCTATCCCATGGTGCACTTTTCATCATCCCAAATATGCAAATTAGGACACATTCAAAATTTATCTCAAAAACCGTAAGGGATAGAGAAAAAAACCCAATTGCAAACTTGTTCAGCATAAATAAACAAACATAACAAAAACAAACATCATCCAAATCAGACCAACCAATCACCCATAATGACGTGGTGAACTGTTTGGTATAGGTGAAAATGATGTACGTGAAGAATGTTGAGAACAGTTCTCTGATGGCACCCAACATCTGCAGCAATTGCTCTGCTGCTTGTGTGGGGATTTGTAGCAACTGCAGCCGGAACTCGTCGCCTTGTGCCCTTGGTCGTCCTCGTTCTGCATTAACATTCCGTGTAGCCTCAAATCTTTGAATAATGTGACGCATTGTTTGACGAGATGGATGGCGTTCGTTAGGGTATCTGTCTCGATACAACCTAACTGCAGCATGTAGGTTTCTCCTTGCCTCTCCGAAGCAGAAGATGATGTTGACCATTTCCGGAACAGTGTAGCTTGTCATCCTGGAATTGTTCTGTTTTCTGTGTGCTGAAACATGCCTTTTATTTGCTTTTCCGCATGAAAGTGAATGTGAGTATGGTAATTGATGTTAACTTTTTGATTTGCATGCTTTATATGGTGGAAATATCAACATTCAGTTTTCCTTGTGCAGTGTGACTGTTTGTAAGCTACAAACAGTTCACCACGTGATTGTGGGTGATTGGTTGGTCCAATTTGGATGATTTTTTTTTGTTTTGTTATTTTATGCTGAACAAGTTTGCAATTGGTTTTTTTTCTTCATCCCTTACGGTTTTTGAGATAAATTTTGAATGTGTCCCAATTTGCATATTTGGGATGATGAAAAGTGCACAATGGGATAGGCCACCTACAACTTCCTATTCATTGGATTCATCAAAATTGACATATCTGCTTCGGTTCAAAAAGTAAAAGGGGGGTTCAGACTTTTGTATTCACCCTGTATACAAGAAAGTAATAACAACAGAGACGGCGTCTAGAAACAGGCATTGCCCTCCAAAGAAGTGAAACTTAGCGCTCCTTTTCTGCATTGGATCGATAAAATTTCCGGTGTTTATGACATCAGAAAGGGAACTGCGCAGCGGCTCAATAATGAGAAACCACCAAAACAAATGTCAAACCATAAGGATGGAGCACGACTGAATGTGTCAAGTAGAAAGATGCAGAATATCATAGCCTTGGGAACGAGGTCCTCCCTTACCTTGCGTATTTACCAAATTTGTTCATCAAACGTATTCCTCCATTTGGACTGTTCTTGAGGGACAAACGGGTTATTAAGTAAGATCTTGTGATTCGAACCCTCAGCAATTTCGTAGATCACTGTGTTGCCAGCTTCTGACACTGCGGCTTTTTGTACTGAAATTACGTTGGGGACAGTGTATTGCTACCGAGAACTGATATTTTTCTGAATAAAATGTATTTCTTCGTCTGTTACTGCTGCTTTTTAATTTGTATCAGAATCGGCCTATTATTAAAAAATCCATTAGAAAGTTTATGCCCTACCAGGCCATGCTCTTATTTTCATTTATGAAGAAAATGTCCGAGATTTTGCCGTACGAATAACTAAATGGGCGGTAGCTCAAGTCCCTTATCTAAAAGTCCCATACCCTGTGCAGATTCTCTCGCATATACTTAAGTGTCAAAAATCATGGGATACCTATTCAATATCGTTGTAGGATCAGTTTGCCCAACTACAGCTTTATAATATTTACGGAGTGCTATTTTTCCAATAAAACAATTTAATCCTCGTAACCGTTATATCTATTAATTAAAAATACAAAGAATTAATCAAACTCAAAATAAAAAGCTGACGTTTAGGATAGAGACTATCCTTTATCAAATCAAAAAAGGATAGTCTCTATCCGAAACGCCAGCTTTTTATTTTGATTTTGATTAATTATTTTTGTTTATTATATCTTATTTTTTATTTATTTGTATTTTTAATTAATAACTATTATTTATTGTATTCCAGGGTTCTTGTATCTCGTCCTTCTCTTAATATATACCCGTTAGCCGTTATATCCAAAGAATTCAAGAATATGTTTTTTTTTCTAATTCGCAAAATTAGAAGATTTCTTCTGTTGGATTCCTAACCGTATGGGTATCCATTATAATGAGAAAGCTGATAAAGTTGCTAAGGAGGCAATAAGACTTCTATCCTGTACGCTCTTGAAATCTATCCCAGAACATTCCTTTCAAGAGATTTAGGCAGGCTAGGCAAAGGTCGTGGTCGGAAAATATTATCAACAAATTACACGATTAAACCTATTATTAATGGAAATCGGCATTATCCTCCAACAGACGAGAGGGAGTTATGAGTCGACCGCGGATTGGTCACAGCTTTCTGACCCATGGGTACTTATTAAAGAGTGGGGCAGCCACTAATATGCCGATGTGGAGACATTCTCACTATTAAGCATATTTTGGTTAATTTACCTCTGTATTGTAAAGTAAGGACATCTTTAATTCTGGGTGAAACATTATCATTGGTACTGGATGACAATCGAATTATTCTTAAAAAGGTGTTTTTTCTAAAGATAATTAATCTTTTTAAAACTATCAGGTCGTTGCATATCAAAATGTCGGATTGCAGAGGTCATCTTTAATGGCCCTCTAGAAAGGACACCTTCACACGTGCTATTCGAAATAACCCCCACTGCAATCCAAACATTTGATATGGCAGCTTCTCGAGCCCTCTCCGATAGAATCTATGGTCACGGGACTAAATAAACTCCCGGAGTGCCTTTTCGACGTCTGCTTGGGTTAGGAATGTTTTTCTCCGGAGAAAATTGTCCAGACTCTGGAAAAGATGGTAGTCGGTAGGGGAGAGGTCCGGAGAGTATGGAGAGTGTGGAAGCACCTCGTAGCCCAGAGCCTGTAGCGCCTGCACGGTCGTTCGTGTAACGTGCGGACGCGCGTTGTCATGCAGCAGAAGGACGCCTTTGCGATGCACAAGTGCAGGTTGTTGCTGACACAGTTTTGTATGCATACGATGCAGTTCACGACAATAGGTCGCAGCGGTGATCGTCACCCTAATGGAGCCATTACCAGCTTGCAAAGTGCCTTC
Source organism: Rhysida immarginata (assembly GCA_023313115.1). Taxonomy (NCBI): domain Eukaryota; kingdom Metazoa; phylum Arthropoda; class Chilopoda; order Scolopendromorpha; family Scolopendridae; genus Rhysida; species Rhysida immarginata. Next base: position 27,217 of record JAHWFO010114142.1, on the reverse strand, counting down.
CTGACAATTTAGGGGTTTATGGCCTCCTGGGATGTACGCCATACTCGAACGCTATCATCAGCTTGCATTAACTTGATTCGTGATTCATCGGACCAAGCTGTATGTTTCCAGTCATTTAAGATCCAATCAACATGTTCATGAGCGCAGGCGAGGCGCAGCCTCCTATGGCGTGCTGTGAGTAACTGCCATTTCTCGGTCTTCTGCTGCATATCCTATCAGCGCCAAATTTCGAATGCCCTAGTTTCTAGTATGCCCTTCAGTAAATGTGGCTGTTAATTGACGTAGTGTTGTGTACTGATTACGAGCATTTAGCGGCCGTGGTCGGCCACTGCGCTGTCCTTGGTGGGAGGTAATGCCTGAAATGAGGTACTCTTTGGATCGAGGAATGTTGAATGCCCGCGCTGCTTCAGAAATTGAATATCCATGCATCTAGCTCCAACTATCATTCCGCTTTCAAACTCCGATAAATTTCGTTGTGTAGCCATAATCACGTTACACGATGTTTCAAGCGAATGATAATAGTCGAATTGACTGCACTGATATTGCTCTGCGTATTTTTACAACTTTAACGCGAGGCAAGTGACACGTGAAAATTTGCATACGATACTACCATGACTTTTGGCACCCGAGTGCTGAGAATCCGTAGTAGTGGTTTCCATACTGCTTCGTATGAAATGCTTATGTGGCAAGTAACTTGACGAGCACTAGAGCAACACCTCCAGACAGAAAGTCATAATTTAAAGCTTATTATTGATAGAAATATATTAAAATGGCTTTTTATGATGATGTAATAATGTATGCACGTTTCTGTGCGCAGGCATTCTCTCTAAGAGGTGTTGACTGGAGTCTACATCTGCAGATGACATTAACCAATTCCATTTCTTGTGAAATCGTCTCTGGAGCTACATCTAATGCGTGGTTTTCCATTTCGTGGTCATGCTGCCATAGATCCAACGCTGCACATTCCCGTGGACCCATTCCCACTCCGATTTCAACTCTCAACTCAGCACTCGCACCATTTATTGGGGAAATAGAGCAGCTTGACTAAGGTTTATCTGGTTATGACAGCATACTGACGCGTAACACTTTCAATTCTGATTGCGTTCGACTTGCCTCTATTATACCCTCTCTCCCATACGATCGGGTAAGACGTGTCACGTGTCAATATGTGAACAGAACAGGATCGGGAAGATTTAAAGTGTAAAGCAAAGATCATTTATTACTAGAATAAATACACACAGTGGAATATTATATGCAAATAAAAGAGTCATATGAGTCCTTATCATATACTCGAAGTTACGCAGTCGTGCTACAATATGGGCCGGTGAGGCAATGAACGACACAAATAGTAAAGTCTGTGGTAAAACTAAATTACGTCCGAAGTTGTGAGGTCAGATCCGGAGAGGTCACTAGTCGAGTGATGCAAACTTGATGGAGGAAGATTGCATAACGGTAACGTCAACAGATATCTGTAGTTAAGCTCAAAGTCCGAAGAAATTCGTCAGTAAGGTCAAAGGTCAATTGTGGTCAAGTTTAAAGTCTGAAGAAATAGGTTGTAGCGTCCCCACCCCCACTATGTATATCATATAGTCGTCAGACTTATTGTCCTACGTTCGAAGTGGGTGAGCGCTAAGGGTTCGGGACCGATAATTGGAAATAAAACCTACTACCACTGTGATTAGGTACCTTTAATTTATTTGGTTTAATAATCTTACATAAACCACAACCTACATTCCTATTATAATACTAAAACTCACTACGACTAATGGGCCCATGAAGTTTGCATGCTGCTAAATAAAATAAGTTAATATGTTCTTAATTAACCCCCAGCGACTTAGCCCAGCAAAGCCGGCACCTTGGCTCACTAGATTCAGAGACAATTGACCACTGTAGGTTTGGGTGTGAAGATATCTATACTGCTAGCGATTTGGGATTGCTCTGCCCATTCATGACCCGAAACAAATATTCCGAAAAATTAGCACTCGATAGCGCAACGTCACTCCTTTATTATTGCAACTAAAGGGGGGAGAGACAGTGACCCCTCTTGGGCACTCATGAATGGGAGATGGTTACCCACTGGCAGTATCGATCATTCGGCTATCCATATTTAGCATCGTGAGTGCATGTGCCAGGTTCGCTAGTCAGCTTAAAACTAAATATATCTTGCTTTTCCCAACCATAAGTCTATCAATAACTAGTACAAAGTGCTTAAAAAAATTTCTATTATTTTTGGAGAATAGTCTTTTATCGGCTTGCCGTGTGCTCGGAAATCTATTATCTCGAACACATTCAGTTCAGTCTGCTTAAAGATCTGCACAGGTGTGACAACTGTTAATCCTCTTCTCAAAGTCGGGGCTCCTACTGCATTGGTATATCTGTTACGCTCCTCACAGTTGAGTTTAAATTGAACACTAAAGCTTAGCAACTACATTGGGACGAACTCACCAAAATCTTCGCATGTAGCCACCCTAGTTATCCTTCCTTCTAATAATCTGCTCCATGGATACTACTCCGTTCAGCGTGACCACTGTCCTTGGCTGGCTCGCACGGCTCATCATTCGTGGTTCCACGGGCGTTCTCGTTCCTCAGTCTGTTTCGCTCCGATATAGCCATATGCCGTGGATCAAAATGAAAAGGCACATTGAACAATGATTAACTATGTCAAAGAAAATAATGTCAATTAGAGCATTTGAAAGGGAATACTTATGCAATGTCGTCCAGCTGCTACGAAAATGCCGTCGTATATTCTTCTTTCCGAACCTTCATTAAATTTCTTTACAATATCGGAGTGACTTCTTGAGGCTGCTTATGTGAACGTTCCGTTTTCAGAAATAGAATGGTTCCATTACGAGTCGTTATGCTCTGGACTATTCTTTATCACTTATATTTCCAAAGCTTCCTTGATCAACCAGTATATCGAGAGGAACACCAAAGACAAAAACTTCATAATCATAAAAAAACAAATTTTTTTTTTTTCAACAAAAGCGTTGACACGATCATCGTTTTCTCCGAAAACGATCTCAACAATCCCCCGTTGGAAGCTGAGCTATATTCCGGGAAAGCATCCCAACAATTCCCAGTCCCAACAGAAGACCATTGTCGATCGCTCACGGCCTTAACCCCTCAACCAACAATAACGATAACTTAATTAAATGCTAAACAATCACACTCATACAACGACACAGACTTAATAAAACAACAGTAAATAAAATAAAACGACACATAAACTAATTATGAACGCACCCACTCCCACTTAAACGAACAAACGTGACTTCTTCTTAACCTGAACGTCACAAGGTCAATAAGGTCGAGAGGTCCAGGTAAATAGAGTGCGAGGACATAAGAATCAAAGTCGGAGATATCGCCAGGTGAGTTTGTATAATCGAGAAGTCAAAATTCAGGTAAGACCAAGAAGTAGCAGTCGGTGTCGTCGCTCGGACGAGACGGGCGAAAGAACACGCTGGAAAAGGCAATTGAATTCCGTTGAGATGACGACTTTGAGTGGTGGCAACCTTCACGCAGCTTCGAAGACTCAGTCGAAGACGTTGTCGACAGCAGAAGAGAAGGGTAGCGTAGGTACCTGCGTAGGAGGACAAGCACCTTGCTGAATCTCAAGAAGAAATACTGCCGATGCGGAGTGAAGTTGCAGATCCGTGAGTACGTGACGAAATCAAACGAATAAATCGAACTCACTAATCGAAGAACACCACACACAAGTTGTCGATGCCTAAGAAGCAATATGACTCACCGCTGGATTCGATTTAGCTTAGGAATCCCACACACTGCCGTAGCTGCAGATAAGACACACTTCTATTTATGATCAATAAACAAGCTCCGATGCAAATTTGAAACTAACAAAAGAAAGGAGCGTCGACGATCACAACACTAAATCGAAGAATAGATTTTCTTGACATTAAATAGCACATATGGATATCACCACACTTAAACAAGAAATTAAGCCTCCCGAGGAAGGTATAGGAAAGTAGCGGAAGCTCTGAGTTCATCTATTTTTTTATTTCTTCATCTGCACTTTTTAACCCCCCATTTTTTTAAATCAAAAATTGATTTTCTCGAACCTTGTATTTAGAAAATATAAAAGAAGCCTATATTCTTTCCTTTCTCATTATTTTGGATCGAATGATATGTCACACCCTATATGTTGCCATAAATTTCTAAAGACCAAGTGATTGCCACCCCCACAATTTCGACTCTATTGGGACAATTCGACCCAAACTTTACAGCGATGTTGATCATTCTTAGAGGAATCTGTATACCGAATTTCACTCCTTTATATGCATAAATACGTGTAGACCTTTTGGTCCCCTCTAACTTCTGCCCCCGAAACTCCGACCCCAGTGGGCCAATCAAAACCAAACTAAATAGTGAAGATGTACATGCCCATTGTAAGCTACATTCCGAATTTCGACCTTCTAACTCAAAAAATGCGGAAATTATGAAGGGGACGGACAGACGGACATTGTGAAAACAATAAGTAGCTTCATTCTTCCGCTACTTAATAATTAACAGCAGCTTTGTATCGTAGCAGGCTGAGAGCCAGATAAGTAGCACAAATAAAGAAACATGATTTCATGCTATAAAATCTCACCATTAAATCAATAGAAAAATATTTTGCACACTTAATTTTTCCAAGGGAATTATCACACAAATAAATTTCACTAATCAGATGAAGGGCACCTTCATGCATCCATTAAATAACACTGCCTTCCGTAGAAGCACGCAAGAAAATATAATTTCATTAGGAAATCTACGATGCACAATTAATCATCTCGTGCTTTCGTTGGAGAGATAAATAGCACTTTAATTTAACACACACACTTATACAGCACTATTATAGTCGAACATAACAATAAAGCCTTGAGAACGAAAACCACAAAAGAAATCGTAGAGAGCTTTATTAACGAGCTGAGCAGTCCCTTATGATGAGTAGTGGACTCGTCCATCGTCGCTTAATATTCTCTCCGTTTAAAGGCCGAAAGATAAATCAGTCCTTGGTTAAAATTAGTAGAATTCAATGAAGAAAACAATTACTGCTTTATGACGAAAGTAATTAAAGTCACTTAATGATAATTGAGTCCGTAGGAATAATTCGTAATAAAGCCGAGACCTCGGCTTAAATATTTAAAAGACATAAATTTAAGCGCGGTCAAGACCAAAACATTAGATAAGGAGAGAGGACAGAGTAAAGTTCATTTGAACGTGGAAAATTCCTCCGGTTCCAATTTCAAGGAAATGTAATACGGAAAATGGAAATACTCCCATCCATGGAAGATTGGCAGTGCAGTCCAATTCACACGGCACAAATACTGTACGGACGATACGCACGTCTATCGACGTATTAGAGTCAATAACTGTTAAGCTGCTGAGAACGGTAAGGCCTACCGGGCGGTACAAACGGTGAGATGAATCGTTGACCGCGGCTCCGTCGTTTTCAGCTTTATCACCGTTGCGTTCGTCGGCCGTCAGTCGTCGTCTTCAGATTCGCTTGCCGTGGCGGCTTGGGAGATTCCCAGAACCTCTTCGAAGGCGGGCCCGATGAGCATTCGAACGCGCAGCCATGCTCATCACTACGCTCGGCCGTTGCTTCGAATTTTCCTTAGCGATGCGGGGCTTCTCCTCGCCCCTGCGATTCATATCGCGTCTTGCTGGAATTTCTCGTGTTATCCAACCTTTGGCTACGAAGACGCTTTTTCCTGCCGTCTTTCCTCGACGAGATCTGATTTCCCTCTCTCGATCTCGTTCTGTCACGTTCCTTTCTCGGATTGTCCGAGAACGTCTCCTCTTGACGTCGTTGCTGGTCACCGAGCGCGTCACTTTCCTCGCTCGTCGCCGATTGACACGTGACAAGACGCCATTTCGCGATGAAATATGTATATAAGTAATAAATTTTTTTGACTTCCTAACAAACCCTATGTCATTCTGAGCATTTCAACACAAATCGCGTTAAACTACTCTCATAAGTCCAGAGATATAACCTTTTTAAAATGGGTTAGATTTTTCAAATGGGTTTTGGATCACCTGGTACAATATAAATGCTGTTCCCATAGTTTGGTTATGTGTAAATAAATACAAGGAATAACGACAAAGAAAAAATTCTAAGTAAGTACTCGGCGGTCGGGAAATAGCAATTTGGCATTTTGGAATTTTTTGGAATTTATTTTCGAGTATTTTCGATACGTGATCGGATGATACCACGGAAACGATAACTTTCGAATGCACAAATACTGTAATTTGAAAAAATATATAAAATTATAATTATACAGCAAACCTATATATATAAAAATGAATTGCTGTTCGTTAGTCTCGCTAAAACTCAAAAACGGCTTGACCGATTTGAATAATTTTTTTTGGTTTTTGTTTTGTTTCCTCTAATACAGGGGTGGTTTAAAACAAACAAGAATAAGGAAAACCAACCCCTAAAGAGAGAAAGAGGGATTGAAAATTTGTTAACACATTAACTGGTGTTGCATTGTATACTGAACACCTTAACTGGTGTTGCATTGTATACTTAACACATTAACTGGTGTGGCACTACATAATTAACCATATTAACCTCTTTTAGGGAGGGGGGTAACGAATTGTAGAGTGTGCTATCCATGTAGCGTGATATCTCCACCATGACCTACCTAAAACCTTCCCAGGGTCCATCGGAATTACCATGAAAAATTTCATCAAGATTGGTCTAGCCATTTTGAGATGCATAGCGATCAGATAGGTCCATGTGTGTTTCTTTCTTACATAAATCTATAGTTTAATTCCAATCTTGATGAAATTTTGCAAATTTGATCTTCAAAGCAAGAAGGTCACTGTCTACAGGAGATTTCGAAAAAAGAATATTTATCTATATATATAAAAATGAATTGCTGTTCGTTAGTCTCGCTAAAACTCAAAAACGGCTTGACCGATTTGAATAATTTTTTTTGGTTTTTGTTTTGTTTCCTCTAATACAGGGGTGGTTTATAAAAAATAAGAATAGGGAAAACCCACAGGAATAGCTGAGAAATCGAAAAATTCAAAATTGGTAGTTTTGTCGGATTACTTTTAATTACTTTTAATAGATGAAGTTAGTGTCGGACCTGTCGTCTAACTGCTTTTAATATACATATCTTGCGTTCGTTGCGGCTATACAAAACTGTCGTTTCTTTTGTGGCGGTTATGTCAGATTTATTATAATTTCGATCTGCCATTTTGCAGGTTTAGACATAACTTAGTTTGAGGTTTTCAATAAGGTTTTCAATAGTGATGCAAGTCTTTCGCGCGGGAATACAATGTATCTTTTATTTTCTACAGAGTCCGCCAAAAAAAATGTATACACACTTTACTAGATATCATCTATAATTTTTTCCGTAACAAGCAACATCGAAAGCTTACACCCCAATATTATTATATGTATTGAATGAAGACGATCCCGATAAATCGACATTGCCACAACTGCCACCTAGACATAAGAGATTACTGATAAGAGTTTGCTAGGAAATGGATAGGAACAACTGTACGCCATACACAAAAATATCTCAACGCTTATGATAATCACTTTGAACAGCTGTCGTAATTGTACAAGTCAAAGAGGATTTATATTCTTCGCTTGATGCCTATATGAATTTAGTGTTACAACTTTTTCTTTTGCTGAAGTGTGCATACATTTTGGCGGACTCTGTACAAGGGTATTCTCGAATAACGTATACAAACTTGGTGGGGGGGGGGGGGGTGATAGAGGGATCAAATCTAAGCAACATTTACCTCTTTCATTTTTTTCTCTGGAGCATTGTTTTTGAGATGAAAAATGTTGAAATCCTACCTGCAGGAAACAGTTGTTTGGATTCAGTGGGGACACTTAAAGACATTAGTATACGAGACAAAAGTGGAATCTGATGAAGAGCTGGTAGCCAGAATCGCCATAACTATGGACCAGATTCGCGAAGAACCAGGGACTTTTGAACTTTTTATGTCAGTCCATGGGGCGTCGTTGTGAAGCATGCATTCATTGCCAGAGGGAGTCAATTAGAACAGTTATCGTAAAACGTTTGCATGTTTCATAAAAAATAAGCCTTATTATTGTACTGTATGCAATGTGTTTCTTGTTTTTTTTATTACATGATTGACCATGATTTTGACGTGTTCCAGAATTACGGGTTGAGTGGCATATTACGTCTATACGACGTCCAACATTTTTTATCTCAAAAACAATACCCAGAGAAAAAAATGAAAGAGGGAAATGTTGCTTAGATTTGATCCCTCTATCACCGCCCCCCCCCCCAAGTTTGTACAACACCCTGTATACATAAATATGAAAAAACTGTTTTTCTCCGAGCGACGCCGGGTACTTCAGCTAGTTTGTATAATTAAAAGAAATTTTTTTCTTTTATACAGTTTGATCATTTTTTTATTTCTGGTAGCGTTGGGGGATTTAGAACAAATGTTACATTAAAGAAAAAGTTACATTCTACGCTTAACATCGTGCTTACAGAATTGAAGGTCTGGTCTGATAAAAATTCGATGCAAGTAAACTCGGAAAAAACTAAAACCATGGTCTTCTACCAGAGGAATAAACGCGGAGTACCTAATGTTCTTCCTTTGTACTATGACGGTAATCTATTGCCTACAGTATCCTGATTTAAATATTTGGGTCTTATTATTTCCTACGATCTTAACTGGGACCTGCATATCGACTCATTATTAACTAATTTGAACATAAAACAAGGTATTATCTCTTGATTACACTATCTGCCCCCTAAAATTCTTCTTCTCTTATATTATGCGTGGATTCATTCCTCTCTGTGTTCTAGCATAACTTTTAGGGGATCTTCTACCTCATGGAACCTTACACGAATATTTAAATTGCAGAAATGGTTTCTCCGAACCCTTCTCAGAATTTCTAAACATTCATTAGTGTCTCGATATTTCAGCGAATTTCGCATTCTTACTGTCTACCAGTTAATTTTAGTTCGCGTTTGCGCTTTTGTATTTAAAGCTACGAGCTTAACTTTGACAATTTCTACTCTTATTAAGTTAGCCGTTAATGCCGATAATCATCGATATCCAACTAGAGCGTCCTATGATCTAAATATTCCGTTAGTTAAACATAACTACCGCCGACGTTGTCTTTCTTATGTAGGCATAAGATGCTGGGCTCTTTTACCGCGTGAGTTACGTTCAATACCGGTTTATCTAGTTTTTATTAAACTTTTAAAGCATTATGTTTCCCATTTACCCTTGGCTATTCGGATTTAAATGTAGATCGATATGATTGTTACTTTGGGCTTTGTTTCCATTATTTATTTTTTTACCTTAGTTTAGTTTGTATGTTATAGTTCAGGAATGCCACTATTATTATCAGTTTAATTTTGTTTCTTTGATTTGTAGTACGCTTGGATATGTAATTGTATCTGTTTATTTTTATTACCAGCCAGTATGATTATTTTGTTATTTGCATTATAGTTATTTTCTGTTCTATGTTTTTGAAGTGAAAACTTCTATAGGCGCACCGCATACAAAATTTTGCTGGAGAGTGAAAGTGTCTGATCCGTCACGCTCGGAAGTGAAATGTTTTCCGGTAAAATTCGGGAAAACTCGGATTTCTTTATTTTACTAGGAAAAACTCGTAGGAAGTTTATTAATTACTAAGATAACTTGAAAACGAATTAACTTTACCACACTCTGTTTTCATCAATCCATTAATATAGGACAGAGCACGAACAAGATCGAACGTGAGAAACCATGAATAGGTACGCGCTCTAATGGCACGTGCTCTAATGGTACAATTATGATACACCCTTAAAAATTTCCTATAACCGGATATTTCAAGTAGTATATCAAACAATTCGTCACGACGTGTCATGAAAGAATATATAAGAGTAACTAGTGATAGCAGATATTGGTCTAGTGACACGTGTACGTGTAAGGATCTCATAAATGAATAAAACGCGTAAATAATGATACTGGGAATTGTTTAGTAGCGCGTGCCTTAATGGTATGTTATATATCAAACAGCTCATAACAACGTGCTATGACTGAATATAATGAGTAAATAATGATAGTGGGAATTTGTTTAGTATCACGTGCCCTAATGATACCATATGGCACCCTATGTTACTGTTGTTACTTTTAATGCGTAGATATGGCATGTAATATATCAAACAGCTCGTAACAACGTGCCATGACTGAATATAACGAATAAATAATGATAGTGGGAATTGTTTTAGTATCACGTGCCCTAATGGTACCATATGGCACCGTGTGTTACTGTTGTAACTTTCAATGCTAAGATATGGCATGTAATGTATCAAACAACTCGTAACAACATGTCATGAGTGATTATAACGAGTAATTAATGATACTCGATATTTGTTTAGTAGTACGTGTTGGAATCGTATCATTAATGGTTTCATTACAGTAACATTGGGCTTTTCTATGCAAATATATTGTATGTAATCTAGAAGTGATCTACTGGATGCTTTTGAAAAGGATGTTGTGAGATACCTAACGATTTTCTGCACTTTAAAATAAACAAGTTTCCTCTTTCGTCCTGTCGAAATTGCTTTCCTTAAAGTAGTACACAGCTCGTGAAATTTGGTTCCTTAAACTCTGCCCATAACGTAAATAAAAGCACATGAAAAAACTAAACACTACCACGTGTTCCATTAATAGGTTTCTGCGAAATACCTGTCCACTAAACTCGACCGTTCTCACAGCCTAATGAAAGATTCGTATTTACTAGACCCCAGAAATGAACTTGTCAACAAATTAGGGAAGACGTGCAAGTGGATAAATGATCGAGGAGGATTAAAGTCTCCTTAAACCAGTTTACATTTCTTGTTGGCTGGATTGCTTTTTGCGATAAGATGCACATTCATACTAGCGAGTGTTCAACGAACTGTATGATTTACTAACGTCATTCATTCCTTTTGTTTTCGTTATGGGCGGAGTTTAACCAAACTTCACGAGCTGTTTACTCATTTAAGAATTGCAATTTCGACAAAACGTATGAGGAAACTTGCGTTTATTTTAAGGAGCAGAAATCACAAGACATCTCACGACATCCTTTTCAAAAGCACCCTGAATAAGTAAAGATCTAATGAGAAAACGAATGAAAATAAATGGTTTTATACTATATATAATACTATCCAAGTAATAACACCCATAATAATATTTATATCGTTCACCTATACATTACTTAGAATCGATTACAGTCGCCATAAAAGTTTTCACTTCGATCGTGTGGTCTTAAGCACCCTCATTTTTTTGTCTTATTTAAGTTGTTTCTGTGTTTAATTTTTTTGCCCCGAATTGGGTAATTTATTTAATGTATCTTAGCCCTGGGGAGCCTTCTTTGTCGGTCAGATTTTCGACCATACTGGCTCCCCTTGGACCCTTTGTAACACCTTAACTAAATAAATAATAAATAAATAAAAATAAAATGAATATTCTCAATAGTGATCCCTTGAAGCGATGACACATTAATATGGCCGCCACGTTCTCCTGATTTGTTTTTTTTTTTGGGGGGGGGGGGGATTTGTCAAAGACCATGTTTACATGCCACTACTCCGACGGACATACCTGAATTGTGACACCAAATTGTTTAGTCGTTCACAGCAGACATTTTAATGCAATTTTCAATATCGTACGAATTAGAACTTTCATCATGTCCAGTTTTAAAAACAAAAAAGAGAAACTATTCAATGCAATCATAAGAAATGAGAGCCTGTTTATCATACATATCCCCTCTCACATTCGAAAAAATGTCAAGATTCAACCTCTCATAAGCATACGAGGTGCTATGCGATTTTCCCAATTTTGGAAACGCTCCTGGAAATCCGAAGGCTGTAAGGTGTTGAAGACCATAGAAGGAGATGAAGCCAGAAACTGTGGACACAGATTAACAAGAACAACAGGAAACCACTATTCCACATCAGATGTTTATTACAACGTATGCGCATTTCGGCAGCCAAGCTGCCTTCCTCAGCGTATACAAGAACTTGATCAGACCAGAGAAGTTCTAGTTCAGATCTACTTCTTGTATACGCTGAGGAAGGCAGCTTGGCTGCCGAAATGCGCA
>JAHWFO010114142.1:0-10144 GCA_023313115.1 Rhysida immarginata | reverse complement strand
GGGGGGCTATGTCAGGAGAGTATGGAGGATGGAACACCGTTGCCGTGTTATATTTTGCCAAGAATTCCTTAACGACGAGCGAGGTGTGTGCGGGCGCGTTGTCATGATGGACCAACCAGTCTTCGTTCTTCCACAACTCAGGCCGTTTGCGCGAAGTAAAACCTCCTGTTGACAGTTTCACTAGGTCGAATAATTTGGAAATTCGCAGAAGCAAAAGAACATGTTGCAACATAAACAGTATGATTTTCATTCAATTTCCCTTGTCTGTAATAGCCCACGCGGAAGATTTCCTTCCATTTTTCCATTAATATCTTTACCTTATTTACAAATTTTTAAATATACTTTAATCTCGCAATATAAATGCTAAAATTGTAATTTAATAGAAGGATTAATGTAATTTATTAATTAAAAAACATTAGTAAAATTCTGTTATATAAATATTAAAATGACAAATGAAATAAAAAATAAATAAGGTAATGAATATTAAATAGAGTTCACCAATAATGAGGGTTTGTAGGGAATGAGTTGAAATAATTGAAAAAAGAGTAATTAAATTTAATGAATACATTACTTTTTAATAACGTTTATTTTTGTTATGCATTTCAGGCTGTTTAAGTTGACTGTTTATCCTGTCAGCTGCTAAGAGTTACAATTTTGATGAAGGCGCACTGGACGATAGATTGAGAAAGAACAACGAAGATTGAAGCACGAAGATTTCCAGTTGTGTAGGATGAAGAAAACGTGTCTGTGAAGAATTGAAGAAAACAAAGAAAGATGATAAAGGTCTGGAAGAATGTAGCTATTGAAGTGCAGAAACAGTACTTGAAGACGAAAGATGCAGAATGGACACGATATTACTGAAGTGGTATTTAGCAAAAAAATTTAAAGTAAAGCTGAGTAGTTGAGGGATGATATTTATTGTAAACGATGATGGTTGAAGTTTTTGACGTCCAAATTGCGAAGTATCCCCACTCCAAAGTGAGTGATGGCTTTGTTTCCAGGATCTTAGGTGTTAATAAATAGAATGACAAAAGCTTAGGGCATATTTTTGATCAAATTTTATTGCTATCATGTTTGTATCACAATAATTAATACTGTATATTGAGTTGTTAACTTCATAACCACTAACCGGTGGATGATTAGAACATACAATTCTCATAAAACAGAGCTTGCCCCACCATGTTAACTGTTAATATTAAGATAAGTCAAAGATAAATAGTTAGTAAACGTTCAAAATCAATTTTACATTGTTATATACTCATCACATAACTTCAGTATCATATTACCAGCTAATACTCTACTACCGGCAATGTTCAATTATAGACCTCTGAAATTATTTAAGGTGTTGACCCCTTTTACACTCGGAGATATACCTTAAACTCTTATTACATCAAATACTCCTAACATAAGATTTACTTAAGCTAACTATTCAAAGTTCATATATACATTGCGTTGTGCGTTTTCTTTCATTTCAAGACAAGAAAAGGTGCATTTCTACAGAGTCAGCCTTGCAATATTAAACAGCAGCCTAACTTCTTTTGTAAGAAGAACAATGCGTACACATGACACAGTATCATCAGTGAGATAGTACATCTACGGGGACCTCTAACTATGCAGTCTTAGACAAGTATCAGCTTACATGGTTTCATCCGGAAACATCAAAAATATGCATCATGGGGAGGCTTTGCAGGGTTAGACCTCCTTTCATCGTAGGGCAAACGTAAATGCTTTCGGAAGACTATTCTAATCTAGGTCATCCGTCTTCAGATGCGCAATCTTTGCACAACATCAATTCCATAAGCATGCTGATGTGGGGTTACAAAGCATCCCGCCAAATTTCACATTAGAACACCCCTAATCTGTTAATACAAACTAAGACTCACCAGATTTTTTACAGTCATATAACAGACAGTACCAGACTACAGTTTTAGGGTCTCGATGCCAGGCGCAACGTAGACTGTGAGGCAACATCAACGGCGTCCTTCACCAAATAGGCTTTCTCTGTATCGTTCGATCCAGAAATATCCTGACACTTGTGAAAGCCTTCAACAAGATAGCCGGCAATCAAGTGTCCGAGACCCCCATTGCCTTTCTTCATTAGAATAAGGACTCTTTAACGCGTAGGTTCATTCATTACTTTATTTTTTAAAGTCCGTAATTTCAGCATACGAGAGGAAAAAATTGCACCGTTCTCTATGCACTTAATTTTCCGACTGCAATAATCACCAGGTCATGGGATACTAAATACACAAAAAGAAAATTTGTTTCACGAGCACATTCTTCAACAGTAAAGAAACTTATCATTAAATACGTTAAGTAAACAATACAGAAATATCTATTTATGAGATAAAAAGAAGATTCGTAAAATAATAAAACTACAATTACGAAGGATGATCAAAAAGTAATGTCGCGTATTTTTTCCCTCTAAAATCGTGACCGGGAAAAAATAGACACATATACATTCGATAGAACAATTCAACTTTCATTTTTCCACATAATCTTCAAGCCGATTGAGGCAACGATCCCAGCGGTGGACAGGTTTTTCCACGCCCTGTCGATAAGTCGTCCGGTTGAGTTTAGAACCAGTTGCGAACTGCCGATTTCACCTCGTCGTCGTCACGGAAATGTTGACCTGCCAGTGACTACTTCAACGGTCCAAAGATATGGTAGTCACTGGGAGCGAGGTCCGGGCTGTATGGAGGACGAAGCAATTTCACTTACGGTAATCCGGCGGTTCTCCCGCACCTGCGCTTCCACGACGGCATTGTTGCTATCGGCCGGCCAGAGCGATGTTCGTCCAGCAGGTACTCTCCTCCTTCTTTAAAAGCCTTGCACCAACGTTGTACTGTTCGGAGCTGCACGATATCACCTCCGTACACCGAGACAATTTCCTTATGGATATCGACTGGTTTCAGTCCTTTTGCACAAAGAAACACTCCGTTGCTCAAAAGCACTGGACGATGAAATGAGAAACCGCCATCTTGTTTGGACTGTCACGTTGCTAGTGCTTGGCGGATGCACACGACCAGTTTTGCCAGATTTAGTAGTTTTTTTTAAAGCTCTTGTCCTTTGTTGGACATTGTTAAACAATGAACAAAACAATGAAAACAAGGATAAGCGCTTTAAAAAACTACTAAATCTGGCAACACTGCACACGACACTAAACAGGAAACTTAAACAATGAACCAAATTAACTTTTATATATCGCAATTTTCTCATATCTGCCGTCATTTTCGAGAAAAATAATACGCGACTTTACTTTTTGATCACCCTTCGTACAAAACCAGACTTCAATAGCTTGGTCATTCTATACAGGTAACCTTCCCTAGACTAGGTGACATGTACTATATACGTCACAAAATAAAATTTTTATCTTAAGATTTTCCGCTCGCTGGTCTGCTGATTCTGCTATTTCCTATGATAAAATTTTTTTAGAATTACTGGTTTAGAAATCTGAATCGGGTAGCCGAACGAGACATACTGTTTGGAAACCGACAGAGCAGGGTTGACCACACATGAAGAGAAACAGATGGGAAACTCTACCACGTGATTGGAAATCACTATGTCATTTTTTCAATACTACTTTCGTGACGCTAGAAAGGACACAATTTTGAAAACAATAAATATAATAATAAATCAGTGTATGTATTAATACATGTACTTATATAATGTTAAAACACATAAATTTGTATTCAAAAATAAAAAATATTTTATATGAACGAAATAGTATCTTGTTGAGTTGTGTCACACGATCACTAATGTGAAGCAATCGTATTTATATTAGCTGTGGCAATCAGAGACTATCGATAAGAAATCGTGGTAATGCAATAATAATTTGTTTTCATCTGTGATAATCTACCTTGCATCGTAAAGGCGGTTCAAAATTTTTAATTAACTTGAATTAAATTATTAAAATAATTCCAATGAAATAAACGTTAAGCAACGTATTTATCTGACGTCATATATGATTTGCCTTTCCCACAATCCATTTGCGGGAGAATGACGTAATTATGAAGATTGGTTGGTTTTTGTTTTGGTATTAAAGTCCTTTTCAACTGCTATGGTCATTTCAGGACGGCGTTATAGGGGCCGCAAATTTTGCCTCGCAAGGGTTCTTTAACGTGCAGCCGGCAAACGACTACACGGGACCAACGGCTTTACTTCCCTTCCGAAGGAAGTGCGTGATCTCAGGTATTTCCCCCTGAAAAAATCCTCCTCGTCCTCGGGCATCAGAGGCAATCACGCAACCACTGAGCCACCTAATTATGAAGAAACCGAAAATAGTTAGTTTTTTTTTTTAAGAAAACTTTCATTGGTTGATTTTCGTCACGTGATCTCAGAAAAGTTTCCCTTGCGGCTATACGGAGTTTCCTCTCTTTCTTATTCCTCTGTGAGGTAGACTTATTAATATCTGATAATCATAGCGGCCGAGAGCTTCTCTGCTGAGTGCTAGGCCAAAATGAAGTTAACATAGGAGTGTATGGGAGTTAAATCAAATATGCTTAAAAACACAGAAAGGGCATCAAAGCACACATGAAACATAAAAGACAGTTACGTACCTGAAATCTATATTCGATTTCAGCTGCATTAATTGACTTAAAGTGAAGGTTTTATTATGAAGCAAATTAGAAAGTCCAAGGGAAGTTCAGATGTTAATGTAGTCACTATGCAGGTGACAAACAGGCATTCGTCCCAACGTTTGCATATTCACAAATGCAGTGTCCTCGAACTTGATTCACTTGTCATTGACGATATAGAGTCAAAACAGAAATCCACGGCACTTGAAGTCACACACTATCATGTTAGCTTCACTTTGGCTCAGCACTCAACACGGTCGCTCTCTGTCGCTAGATTTTAAGATATTACTATGTCAATCCTGCTCTATCGATTGCTATTATGTCTCGTTCGGTTACACGATTCATGCCAGAGAGGACTGCTTGTAAGACACTAAAATTTCGCCTTAAAATCTTTACTGTTGGTAATAAAACGTTATACACGAATGTTTATCTTACGTTTTGTTTTTCATTTTAATACATTTACTTTATACTGGAGCATTATCTGTAGCATTAATTTATTACTTTTTATACTTGCTGGTTTTGAGAAAGAACAGTCTGTCCGAAACGTCAAGTTTCTTCCGGAGTTATTTCACACTTCTATTTTCCAGGGTAATTTTTCTCTTTTTTTTTTCCTTCCTTGTGTCCTAATGTCTTGATTTCAGGATTAGGTTGGATGCAGTCAAAGGATGCTGTCGCCCTAGATAGTAAATAAAAATTATATTGCTTTTCAAGGAGCTATTATTATGCGAGCAGGTGAACAATGTACTCAACTAGAGTGGGAGGAAATGCACTGAATATCTTAACGCTGAAAACTCAATGGGGTGTTTTACAGGCAGTTTCTTAAAGGTCAAAGATAGAAGGAGAAGGATGCGTAGAACGGGTTGGTTGCTTTACTGCAACAACGATACAGGAAAGCTACATGGACTGGGGAGGAAGCGAGGATGGCTGATCCACTGGCGTCGAAAGGAGGAATAATGGGTTCAGGATTCACAAGGCTCAGAAACGCCCTACAATTTGTTTTCGTCAATCTCAAATAAAATTAATCTCCCAGTCCGGCAACGGCATTGGGCTGGTCTGCATTCATCAGCTGGCCAGTTTTCCTGCGAGGGGGCACTTTTGTTGTCAAGCAGTTAGATACTAGAGCTATAAACAGGCAGAGTAGTAGAAGTGTATCTTTCCGTCTATGTCCTGCCAAGGATCCCAAGCTCAGCTCAAAAGCTGACTGATGCGTCTAGCTTTTATTCAGAGAAATTTGCGTGGGTTGGTTGGCTTACTGAACCTACACCCTTCCCATCTCCTTTTACGTATTTGCTTTCACCCTCTTTTCTCCACTATGCTTCTTTATATTTGTATAATAGCGGCATGACAATACCTCCACAGGCTCCAGCCTAATAATCCAACCTACCATTTCCCATTTCAGTTCAATGTACTTCAAACAAAAGACGGATAAAAAATTGCCACTGCGTTATTGTCACAATTCCGTGCATATCAATAACTTATTAAAAATCAATAAGAATTTGATTATTGCCAGAGGAAGGATTTGCTTTGATCACGCCCACCAACTATTACATGTTTATGGATTATAATTTTTCATTTCATAATTTCCATTACCAATTCACCTTATTCGTAGTGGGTGACCTGATATGTTAACATAAATGCTTCGTCTATTTATAAAATTCTAGATATTAAATTATTCAACGTCATATAACTCTTTCTATAAAGAATAACTTCAATAGAACTTTATTAATCTATTATCATGATGGTTTCTTTGCAGTCCTACAGATATACAAACAAGATGTAATTCATAACCATTCACGTTCATTTCAAAAACATGAATTGTAAAAGAAATGTTTTCCATAGATTGAAGACCGATATTCCACTACCTCACTAGCCGAAGTATTCTTGTACTTTGCCCGTAACATAGTTCGGCTGTAAGTGAAAGAACTCTTCGCGATTTCATGCTTCACCTCTATCTTGGAAAAAACCTTTCAGTTTCGCAATTTTTTTTTAAATGGAAAATCATTTGAGTCTAGACTACAACAGGAATAGAGCAACTCTTACGAAAAAAATCTTCAAACATTCTTTGGTTCCATGACCGCCTTCGAACGCTCCATGAACGTGCAGAATAATCACTTTATTGCGGAGCTTATCAGCTATTTTGTTTTAGATAACTGCATGCGAATTCAGACGCCAGGCTGTCCGTCGAATCCCCTAAATATTACCCTATAATTGATGAATAAGAGCTACCAAAACAAAAACATAGATAATGAAGAGAAAGAATTTTAACATATGTGAACTAAATTCAAAGGTATCTTAACAATGGCCTAAATATTTAAAGATCAGTATGATACAAGTTTAGTGTTCGAAAATATTTTTTTCTGGCAGAGAAATGTAACATAGAATTTTGTTAAAATTTTTAAAAAGTTCACCAATATTTTGTCTCAAAAGATATATGAAGAAATTGTAATTTCCTTTATAATTTTCAATTCTTTCCTCAGTTTCCTTGAGAGAGAGGAAATTATCTTTTTTGTTAGATTTAGATTCCTTTGAGTTCACTGAATCTGTAATTTTTCCCTCTTGCAATCTATGACTTAACATAGTGTCGTTAGACTCAGTGTTGCTTCATTGCACAAGACAAGATCATGTGTCACCCTCTTATTGAAGACGTTTCATGATCCTCGTGCAATCTTACATGGCTCCCTATGGAAAATCGGGGCGGTCAGATGTCTGTATGCAGAAGCTCATCCGATGACGAATGCCATTCCGTGGACGAAAATTTATCGAGAGACGATGACAAGGCTATCTACGAGGCGAAGAGAGGTTTAGTCATTAAAAAACGCAAATTACGAAGAAAAAAAAAGTTAAAGGGTGGATACTATAATAAAAAAAAAGTTTAAAAAAAGGAGGATATGTTTTTAAGCTTAAACAATATTTCAACGATTTCTGAATAAAAATTGTTATATTTATTTACTGAATATTCTGAATAAGGCTACGAAGTTTAAAATTTGTAGCAAATGATTCCATGCTATGTGGAATCGTACTTGTACACTTTTCCATACATTATGCCGTTCTTGGAAAGAGACAGATTCGTTTATATAGCTAGGAACATCGTAAGAATTAATAGGATTTTAAAATGTGGCGAAGAAATGTTCTAAAAGACGTGAAAGAATTTATAAAATGAATTTATTTCAATTTAGTGGAAGAAAAGTTGCTTAAAATTTATCTAAACTCGGCGGAGGAGCCACAATATGCCATGGCCACTCACGCCTGTCCAACTACAGCTTAAATATTTCCAGAAATGAATTTTTTGTGTGTTAGCCAATTATTGGAAATACACATTGTCGAATTCGAATCTATAGCAAAAATCACCTAAGGCCAGCATCCAGATCTTCAGCCAGCGATCGAGCTAAAAAAAGAAACTTAATTCTATATTACCTCGACAAAACGTCGTTGGATTTCTTGCTGATTCAGAGGTAGCTCCATTAGTTCGTAATTAGGAGAGAAAATATCGAAAAAGGCTGCCAATGCTGAGAAAGTAATAGAATACTTTCAATCCGTAACAATGAACATGACCATGTGAGGAGATAATTTTAAAGAGAAGGAGACATTATGGCTTAACTCTTAAGGCAGCAATTACATAAATATATAAAATGCGTTTTTTGAAATAGCCACTGAAAAATAACATTTCGAAAGCGCATTCATAAATATCCGTTAAACTGAAGATTATTTTATCCTGTCAGATAAAAGATGTTAAATAGCATCTTTTAATATCGTAAGGTACGTTTCATATTATAAGGGACAAGGCATTTTCTGGATGTAAAATTTAAATTAATAACTCCAATCAATGAAAAAATATTTTATTATGATAAATGAAAAACGTTCAAATTGTCCGTACAATTTTATAAGGATTAAACAAATAGTTTCAATGCTAATATTTCTTAACACTTTTTTACATGTTTGAAGTTATAAGGAACAATTTTGAAAATGTAAACATACAATGTTATTTAAGACTTGATATAAGACCCATTAGCTTTTATTATTTCAGAGTCCTTTTGGCATAGAATTAACTAATTTTTGGATAATTCTGGATCTAAATTATCTCAAGCTTCAACAACAGCTCGTTTCAGATCGTCAACAGTTTCAAATTAACCATGTTCGTAAATTTTGCGGGCTAGAATGCCCAATGGTTCTCGATGGGGTTTAAATCAGGGCTCCTAGAAGGCCACTTCATTACTTTAACCCCTTTCTCTGCAAACCAGGCCATTGTTGCTCTTGATGAGTGGCATGGTGCATTGTCCTGCTGAAATATAAATTCGGATCCTCCAATAACAGGTGCAATTGGCAAAAGGTGCATTCCAAGAAGCTCCTGATAGTACTTAGAATCCATTCTTTTATTGATAAATGCAATTCCTGAATTGCAATTATAGCCAAATACTCCCCAAACCATCACAGTTCCACCTCCATGAACTCGTTTGGAAAATATTGCTGGTTCTCGGCATAAATCTTCCCAATAGTAGTTCCATCCATCCGGACCATCCAAATTGAAGGCCTTTTCATCGATTCATTAGCCCATCCCATGTGTTCCTGTGCCCACTGTAAGCGGCTTTGATTATGGATGTCTATTAGTGGTGGTTTGATGAACTTTGCCTTGTATCTTAAATGCGGATTTTTCTTGACCACCCTACATATTGTGGTGTGGGATATTGGAAGTTCTAAAGTGTCAGGAATTCGTCTTAAAGAGATTTTATGCATATTACGGTTAGCATCATTAACATCTATAGGTAGAATAGGTTTACTAAGACACTTTTTTAATTCTGTCCCTTATAACTTGAAACGTGTAAAAAAGTGTTGAGAAATATTAGCACTGAAACTATTTGTTTAATCCTTACAAAATTGTACGGACAATGTGAACGTTTTTCATCTATTATAATAATTTTTTTTCCATTGATTACAGTTATTAAATTAAATTTTACATCCAGAAAATGCGTTGTCCCTTATAATATGAAACGTATCTTATACTTTATTAGGAGCTTTAGGAGAAAGCACTTATAAGAATGTACAGTCATGGACAAAAAAAAACGCTCCCTCACTCGATGCTGCTGTTTTTTAAATGAGCGTTTACTACTTTTGCCTCTAGGTGTCTGATTTCGTTTAGTTCAGTCAGAAAATTATCTAAATTTTTAACCAATAAAATCATACCATCCTATTTTCTTCCGTACGGACTATTTTTCTAAAACATTTTAAAGTTAACAAAAAAGCAATAAATATTGTTCACAATCATTATCCAAAAGTCAATTGAGAAGAAATATTAAATCTAAATTTTATCATTAGATTGCAGTGTGGTGCACTTGTAATCAAAATACAGCAGAAAAACTGACATGCTAACCGACATCAGACCCCTAGTGGCCGTCTGCCGTTTGCACGATAACTTGAAAACGGATTAAGTTTTTCAAATTCTGTTTTCAGAAATATGACCATCAAGATCTTATCTCGGCAGTTTCAACTTTTCAGACTTATTCGTGGACCCTTCAAGTTCAATTCACTGTAAAGAACAATCGATTCGTCAAGAATGAATTCACTGTTATTTT
>JAHWFO010114141.1:0-22180 GCA_023313115.1 Rhysida immarginata | reverse complement strand
GTTTTTTTTTTTGTTTTTTTTTAATGAAAAATCGCAAATTGTCTATTATTTAAGATACAGAATCAAAAATGTTTTATTACTGAAAAATTAATCAGACTTTTTTTGTAAGGAAATTCAAATTTTATTGATAAGCAGATAAAGAAAACTAAGTAGGAATAAATGTAAATATGCTATAAACATGTTTTTAGTATCTTCGGTATGTAAACGTACAGTACTCCTCAGAGGGGAATTGTTTCCTGATAATGCTCACAACACAATTTCGAAACACTTTTCTGTTATTTTTTATCCTACATTAGATCCAATTCGTAAATTGCCGATAAGTTAGTGTATCTATATTGCCTGTATAAATAATAACAGTTAATGAGATAACTGTCTAAAAATCATACAAATTATGAATATTTGGCGATGTGGGAGGGGTGTTTTCTCCATTATGGCAGTTGCCTAGAAGTTCAACTAGCAAATCTTTTTATTTGCGGCTCCAATTGGTATGGCCTAATTTTAAGATTTTCAAATAATTCATAGAATAGTTTTGAAAATATCCAACGAAATTTGTCGCTTGAAGACAATTCAGAACTACTATCCGAGCCGCACTTAGCCATATCGTATACCTCCTACAATACTAAAAGAAGCTACAGCTCGCAGGCGTCATGGGGATTCAAAATGGAGCGCGACGGATTTTACGAAATACGTGTATAAATGCAGTTTTTATTTATTTAGAGAGATTTTTGGAAATTTTTAATATCACTACATTAATTTATTTTTACTCTAGATTATTTAGACAAAAATTAGTTTTTAAGTGGTACTTGTCCTTTAATGTAATTGTAATTAATTACATTTTTTCAGTAATTGTAATTCAGTTTTAAAATTTTCAAGTAATTGTAATTGAACACTGTAATTATAATTACAATTAATTAATTACAATTTCAATTACAAAGATGCAACATGTGGCATCTGCAGAAAAAGAAGAAAGTCTTGGGTCTACAGGCCACAGATTCCAGGGATTCGACGATTCATGAATACGATTGGCCCTTGTCCCGTCCCTAATTACAATTATTATATGCTGAAAAGCATATATTGGTTTCGCTCTGTTTGTGTGTCTGTCTGTCTGTCTGTCTGTCCGTCCGTCCGTCTGTCCGATGATTTCTCGAGAATGCTTTAACTTTTTCAATTTCTTTTTTCGCTGTTCGATACAAACCTTTCCTGAGCTCACCTGATTAGTTTGTGATTGAAATCTGTCTAACAGACACGTGACTATTGAGGCCCAAACCCCCTAATTAATTTTTTTCATTGGCAATATAAGGCATGTAATATGTCATTCCAACGGGAATGACGAGCACAAGACGAATATGACATTCTTTTCGAATTTCGAAATGCTACATCCGAGAAAATGACCCCAAAAAGTACTAAAATGAGCCCTTATTACGAGCTTTAGCTAAAGCTATATATAAGAATACAAGCATAATCAATATCTTTGTGTCTGGCCGGCCATCGTTTGCACGATAACGTGAAAATGGAAGAACTAAACTGCGATATATCAACTTTTGATGAGCTCTCGTGGGCCCCTTCAGGCACGTGCACTAATGTTAAGAATAAGAACTTAGGGCATGTAATATATCAATTGATTCGTACCGACGAGTCATAAGTGAACACAGTGTTACTTTTTGTTTATCACTTAAGCATTGTTGATGGCAGCTTGGAGCACGTGCCCATAGTGAAGCTTTGTCGAAGCACGTGCTCATTTCGTTTTAAAATTCAGTGCTGTTAGGCTTATTGTAAAATGTGAGTAATTAATGTTAGGTCTATTGTTAAAAATGGCTAATTAATGTTAGGTCTATTGTTAAAAATGGCTAATTAATGTTAGGTCTATTGTTAAAAATGGCTAATTAATGTTAGGCCTATTGTTAAAAATGGCTAATTAATGTTAGGCCTATTGTTAAAAATGGCTAAATAATAGGCCTATAGTTAAAAATAACTAATTAATGTTAGGCCTATTGTTAAAGTGACTATATTATGTTAGGCCTATTGTTAAAAATGGCTAATTAAAGTTAGGCCTGTAGTTAAAAGTGGTTAATTAATGTTGGGCCTATTGTTATAAATGGCTAATTAAAGTTAGGCCTATATTTATAAATGATGTGAGTGTGGATAGAATCAAAGGTATTTCTATTGTTTATTTAAACCAAGTGAAAGTGAAATATTGAAATTTAAAATCACATCTGCGTCACAGGTAAAGCTCCTTGGAATGCTTACAAAATTTTTCCCGACAATGCTTTGCAACAATGATTAAGAAGGGATGAATGGTTATTTTGATTAAGAAAGGATGAATAGCTATAGCGGTGGAAAGAACATAGGCGAATAAGTTTGAAACATTTCATTTCTCATTTCACGCGTGTTTGGAAAGATTCGTGTGAACGCTGCAATCGAATACGTAAATTGACATGCAGTTTTCGCCATTGCTGTATATAAAATATGACTGTAATATTAAACAACAAATATTTATATTCTTCTTTTCAGCGTATTTGAAAATCGTTTTAAGAGTTATGTTCTTGTTAAATTTTGTATTTAATTATTTACCACCAGTGGTGCTATCAATTATTTAAAAAAAATTTAAAACAAATAATATATTAAAACAAAATTAATAATAAATTATGAATATAGTATATATAAAAAAATAAATAAAAATAACAATAAAATAAAATTAATATTTTAAAATTTAATTATATACTTTACTTTTGTAGTAGTATAGTATATACAGGCCTGAGTATATAATTAAATTCAAAAAATTGTGGCACTTCTTGTTATATTCATCTTGCACATCTATGATGATTTTACAATTTATTAATTTGCTTTCTAATGTTAAAACTTCAAGACAATTGTCTTCACGTCCCAATATGCCTATCTGACCCAACCCAAGCTTCTATATCAAACAGTTTTGACTTTTGACTCTCCTTCAGTGAAAAGCCTATCGGCTATTGAGCGAATTGTGGATCTGCCTCACAGTGAAAAGGCAAACAGTCTTTCGTAGATTGGGGAACTGAAAGGGGAATTGAAATCAAATGTCATTTCTTACGAACTCCTTGAAAGAATATTTCTAAGTAGTTAGTTCTGAGACGGACAACTTTAAAGCAAAATGTTTGCTTTGCAACAAAAACTACAGCGTCAGCAAAAAAGCCACCTCCAACCTCATAACCCATCTCCAGGTAAGATTTTCTATATTTTATCTAAACATATTTCTTTATGGATAAGTGAAGTACCAAAGCACCCAGTGAAGTACAAGACCAATGACAGCCGTCAAAGGGAGATCGATGACTCTCTCGTTCAGTTAGTTTCCGCAGCAATGGTTTCTATGAAAACGCTGGAGAGGAGTGAGTTTAAAAGTTTTGTCGGGCATCTGAACGACAAGTACAACGTCCCATCACAGAAGAAATTTAGGAAGACCTTGCTTCCTTCATCGGCTGCAAAAATCGTGCAATTTTTACAAGACGACCTCAAGCTCGACGAGACCGTATGTTTGACAATTGATCTATGGACCAATCGTTCCATGCACTCATTTATTGGGGTTATGGCGCATTTTGTGTCTGTGACATATGAATATGTCCCTACGGATATAAACCCATTTATATCCGTGTGGATATGTTACTTTATATAAATTTGTTTCGAAATTAAAATAAAACTGGTAGAAATTAAAGGAAATCCAATAATAAAGGGGGGGCACTGAACAATCGGGCTGAAAATGAGAATGAATACAGTGAGAGAGATAAAACAAGTAAAATATCTATTTTTATTTATTTGGAATATTTATTTCTTTATATATATTGGCAATTCACTGTGAACTTTAAGGAAAGGGTTAAGAACCATCAGGAAATAAGGAAGGGAATTTTTTTTTCTTTGGTGGTGGGGGGTAGAGAATCGCGATAGGAAGGGAAGGGAGAATAGAACAAAAGGGGTAGAAGAAATTCAGGGAAATGAAAGTTCAAGGTTAGAGTTCCTTTGAGTAGAGAAAAGAAGATTCTAAGAATGGGAAAATCATTTGTTCTTCTCGGAAAGAGAAAGAAAAAGAAAAAAAAAGGGAAAGGAGAATGAGTGGGAGACAGTTGCAGTCTGGACAGAATGTGAGAAGGAGATGAAATGTGGTAGTAGACAGTCAGACGAAAAATGAGAGCAGACGGAGAGGCAGTCAGACGAAGACAATAGAGAGCAGAGAGACACAGTCAGACGAAGACAATAGAGAGCAGAGAGACACAGTCAGAGTGGAAAAGATAGCGTGGAATGAGTTTTGTGGAGAAAGAGAAAAATTAAAAGGTGTTCTTCTCCAAACGAGCATCAATACGGTGGCGGAGAGCTCTTCCAGCCGGAACGAGCTGATGACATCGTGATAGCCAGCGACAGCGGAGCAGACGAGGTGCACAGGTGGCCAGCATACCGGAGCCAAGCCGAGAGCGACGACCGATGCGAGTGACGGGCGGACGGATCGCCGGGAGAGAGCAGGGCCAACACCGGTTAGCTGAAGCCGTACGTAGCGTAAGCACTATTACTTGGTGGGGCAGGACGGGGCGAGAAGGCGTATCTTGTGGGTTTAAGCAAGGCGATTCTCGAGTCCTGAGCCGGTAGTAGTGGCTAATACGTGGGACGGTTTCAGTGGACCCGGTGAAGCGGTGGCCAAGGAGCGGCGACGGGAGAACCAGCTACGTGGCCAACACGGAGGAAACCTCACGGTAGCGACACGACAGAGTCGGCGAAATACGGTGGAGTCGGCAAAATAACAACGAAGGAGGCGGCTGCAACGGATCTATGCAAGCCGGGAGCAGAATAAGGAGAAGGTAAGGTAGTGCATAATTTAATTGGGCCCAACGCGTGTGAAATAACTATTTTTTTTTTGAGAACAGTAACGAACGATTATTTGCCAAAAGTAATTAATGAGATAAGAGTAGAATATAATTTGCTATTCAAGAAACTCCAATGCAAAGGAACTCTAAGATTAGTTTAATTTGATAAAAGGGGGTTAGGAGGGGAAACTCTTAACGTAACAGCGAATTGCCAATTATTTGATGGTTATTATTATAATGGGTTTTGAAATTGATTAGGCTTTGCCTTGTGTGTTACTTTTGTTCTGTGTTGTTTTTTTTTTTGTGCAGCCTAAGTACCATTGAGTTTAAATTTGTGTAGGTTTTATTTTTTTTGTTATATTTTCCTCTATGTATGGGGTTGCCATAATCAACAAAATTTTTTTTTTGTTTTGTTTCTTTGATTTTATATCTGATTTGACCTGTTAATAAATAGCTAGTGCCCGTAAATTACGTTTATTTTCACTCATTGTCGTCAAGCAAATTTTCAGCCTAAAGGGAGGATATAAGTGTTAAGCATTTGCTATACGATCACGAGGGGAAGGAGACTTATAATTCTGACAATTACTGGTGTAGGTGTTGTTGGGTTAAGTAGACGGTAAGAATAGGTAATTATATATAAATAGATAATAATTAAGCCATATTTCGTCATATGTCAAGCAACTGGGAACTAAAAAGCTTCCTTTAAACCTGTTAAAGATTTTTTGGTCGTCACACTGGTGCCAACATTGCCGAAATTTATGATGAATTGTCGAGGGGTACGGAATTTCACGAAAGGTTTTCATGGTGGTGACAGTCAACGGGACAAACGTGGTAAAGGCGTTCAACGTTTGTCTTCCAGGTTTTTCAGAAGTGGACAACACTGCCAATGGCAGCGATAGCGACACTACTGATAGTGAAACTGAAGGGTCCAGAGATGAAGAAGGTGACGTTGTCGACAGTGATGAACTCTTGTCCTTTCTTCCTGAAAGGATGAGCTGCTTTTGCCACACTTTCCAGCTGGTGGTTAAAGATGGCCTGAACGAGTGCAAGTTCATCCAGTCCATCATTGCTAAAGTGTTGAACGTGGCGTCTTTTGTTAGGAAATCCACAGTTGCGACAGAGGTGTTGGGCAAACAGAACTTGGTTCTACAACAGTGCAACACGAACAGGTGGAACTCCCAGGTAAGTTAGTTGAATGAACCAACATTCAGGTCACCAAACTCTGGTAATTTTGTGTCATGATGTTTTTATTCACAGGTAAAGATGATTCGTTCCGTTCTCAAAGTCCCCCCCGAGACGTTCGACAACATTGGTCTGGCTGCCAGCAAATGACTAACAGCTAGTGAGCGAATGATCGTAAGTGATCTGATAGATATACTTTCTCCATTTGAGGAGGCGACAGATTGTTTGCAAGGTGAGAAGAGGGTCACCATCTCCTGCATCCTTCCTGTCTTCATGTGCCTGAAGAAACACCTGCACAATGGCAATCCAGAGCGCTTAGAAACGCTAGCAAACTGGTTGCCAATCTAACCAATTCTTCGGAAAGACTTGGCTGTCTGTCTACAAAGACCTCGAGGTTTGCTTGTTGGGAGCCCTGTTGAATCCCAGGTTTAAGTTGGTGTGGTGTGAGGATGCTCAGGAGAAGATGAAACTCCAGAACCAGCTCATCGGGAAGGTGGAAGTGATCTACTCGAAATCTGCTGTGAACCAGCCTTTGATTGAAGTTGAAGGAAACTCCCAAGAACTAAATCCCAAGCGCCCACGACTGTTTTCCTACATCAGCTGCGTAGGTTCTAACTCCACACCATCACCATCAACGACTTCTGCACGGAATGAAGTACTCCTTTATTTGCAAGAACCGTGCATTCCACTGGAAGCTGATCCACTTCAATTCTGGAAAACCCACAGTTCGGCAGGTCTAAAAATGGTCGCCAAAACCATTCTTGGGACCTGCAGATTATCTGCACCCGTTGAAAGAATCTTCAGTACTGCTGGGAAATTTTACCGACCAGACAGGTGCTGAATGTCGCATAAAACTATTGAATATCAAATGTTAATAAAATGCAATAAAATGTATTTTTAATTTAATTGTAATGGGTGTGAAATAATTGTACTTGTAATTAAAACTTTTGAAGAGTAATTGTAATTGAATGTAATTTTAATTTAATTGTACTTGTGTGAAAACATTTGGGGAGTAATTGACCCAAGCCTGCTAGAAATGCAAACCAAAGCTACAAAAACTACTTCGAAGAAAAAAAAAAAAGAAAAAAAAAATTTTTAAGGAAATCTAAAAAAAAATAACACTAAAAAAAAAAATAGAAAAATTGAAAAAAAAAACAACAAAAAAAAAACCTGCTGCTGATCTGAAACTGTCAAAAGATTTATTGCAGAAAAATAAGGAAATGGAAGTTCAAGGTAAAGCTGCCAATCAACTAGTTGAAGAAGCCACAAAGCATCTTGAAGGAATTAAACTCAAGGATTATGGAGAAATCATTCTAGCCCAAGGTATGCTAGCTGGAGTTAAAAGAATTAGACTTACATAAGCTGAAAAGTCAGATCAAGTGGCTACAATTGCAGAAGACATTAAATGAAAAACTACTTAAATATCATCCTACTTTAAGAAAAAGTAAATATTTTTTGTAATTACCAAACTCTGATATTAAAATATTGCTGTGATGTAAAAGCTGTTGATATTTTATTTGTAATTTGATTTTTTATTTGATTTATAGCTTAAATGTTATAACCGTATGTAAAATGAAGAGTGAAATAAAATAAAATTGTAAATGAAATTAAAGCCATACCCCATCCAAGTGATTATTTGAAAACGATATTTTCTTACTTTAAAAAAATATTCTCAAATATTTTCACAAAAAAATAAAAAAATTTTAAATTTTTTAATTTAAAATTTTTAAAAAGATAATTGGTAATTAAAAAATAATATTCGGTCCTATTCCGGACCTTCATCAGTTAAAACTAATCCGGGTTGCCTTTCCCATGACTCTTCCTTTCTGCTCCTTCAATGTAGTGTCCTCCTTGTTTTGTTTTTTTTTTTTTTTTTCATCAAGTGGCATCTCTTGTTATGCTTTCTTTTTCAAATAATCTCTCATTTGGTAGGGTTGTTTTGTTTTTTTTTTTTTTTTTAAACAAAAGTTTTCAGATTTTGTTTGCGTCATTGGTCCCTTAAAGTTCATTAGGTCCCTTTTATTTTAATTTTAGTCCCTTAAGTCCCTATTTATTTTCAAACTTGTTAAATACCCTGTATTCTGCAAAAGAAATAATGATTTTTTTTTTTTTTTATAGTAGAGTTGTCTTTTTAATGTTAAAGTGCTTGTTATGGATAATGCTCCAGGCCTTTCTGTGGACTTGGATAGTTTGCGTCCAAATATCAGTGCTGTATTTACCGCTCAACATAATGCCATACATGATTTCACGCTAACATGGTAATGAGATAGGTGCATGCGCAATAGAACTTCCGGAGGGCAAGAAAATTTAAAACTGTTGCACAAAACTGCGAAATGCAGCTAATAAAGCAGAAAACAGTTTTTTGTAGATTTCCACAAATAAACGCCAGTAAAATATTTTTATTCTTTAAATACATTGTTTATTACTGTTATTGCACTAATCTAGTTAATATAAACAAAACTGATTTTCTCATCTTGAAAAATTAGTAATCGTGCACATTTGCATCAAATGCCTTGAATGCGGATGCATTGTCATTATGGAAGTACAGTCAAATCCCGTTATAACGAAGTTCAAGGGATCACCGGTCAACTTCGTTATAGCAAAAACTTCGTTACATCGAGATTGCAAATTAATTTGAGAATAAATGAAAAATAGCATATTTTAAACCGAGAATATAAATATTTTTAATGTTTTACCCTTAATTATGGCAAATACCAATCAATATTAGCCTTTTAATGTACAGTTAGGATTTCGAAATGATTTGTTGTGTACCACAGGATTAAATTAAACTGATTAAGATCGTTTCATTATTATTTTTATTTATCATTACATGTATTATTAAAATAATCGGTTATTTTTCATTGAAAAGAACAGTTTTAACAGCAACGCTATTTATAAAATCGGATAAAAATCCTAAACTCTGAAAAACAAGCTCGTCGGTTTCGTTTTATTCCTGTGCAAATCTTTGTAATTTTTGATCATATCGACGTCTTTGATTATCTCGACTTTTTCACCTAAAGTGAATTGTCGTCGTTTCTTGTTGCTTTCGCCAGACATTTTTTGTACACCTAAAAAGAAATTTTAAGTTTCAAGTTCATGTACAATTTTTCCCTACCGTTTTTAAAATATATGTACGATGCTAGCCAAAATGGCAATTAATGAAATACGAAATGGGTTACCGTACTTACAAAGTTAGCAGTCGAGAGTCTTATGTCGAAATTTAAACCAATATCGGTACAAGTTTTCGCTACTGTTTTAAAAAGATACCGATTTATATTAAGTACTGTACATATAAAAAGAAAATTAAAAATTATCAAATGCTATTTAAAAAAATGGCCGAAATGGCAGTCGGTGATGCAGAATGGGTACTTACGGATTGTATTTGTCTTAGCAGTCGTCGAGTGTAGAGATGTAGAGATTCGAAATTGAAACTGACTGCCATGCGAGAGCGGCCCTTTTATATCCCCCATGACTGCGATGCTGCACCTACGGGCGACGAGTATTCTGATTGGAGGAAACCAATAGCGACCGCAGCGCCCTCTCTTGGTGAAGGTGGAAACTATTCCAGTTTCCGCCATAACACAAGAAGCCAAGTGGCCTCTCTCTGGTGTAGGACAAAATGCAAGTTCGAAATAAAATTTCGTTATAATGAAATTAAAACTGTGGGGACCAAAAATTTGCTTCGTTACAGTGGAAACTTCGTTATAAAGATTTCGTTATAGCGGAATCATAATAGTATTAAATTAATAGGATTTTTGCCGGGACCACAGAAAAACTTCGTTATAGTGAAAACTTCGTTACAATGGTATTCGTTATAACGGGATTTGACTGTATTTATAAATGTCTATAAATCTCAGTTTAGACAGATTTTTTAATTTTTGATCATTGAGTACTTCATCATTGATACTAATATCTGGGGAGTTCTTCATTTAAAGGAGATAGGTCATTGCAGTGATACTCCCTACGAGGGAATTTTGCGCCATCACAGTGATACATAACTGCTACGAGATGACAGGAGCAGCCGGGACCGATGGCTTTACATGCCTTTAGAAGCCCTAGGGAGTACAAAGATAGAAATCATTGGTAGGGCTCCACCTAGTGGCAATGCTCCCGGCTGCTGGGCATCCAACTTTGGTCCAGTGCACGGGTCTCGCATAACTGTTACATCGATCCTGGCTCCAGAAGCTTTCTCATCCAGTGGCTGTCACCCAATCAGTGACTAGTCGCGCGAAAGGTTGCTTAACTTCACTGAACAGCGAACTGATCAGTGAAACAACTAGGCCAGATCACCCATATCTGGAGATGAATGGCAGCAGTATTATCTGTTGTAGCATTATCTACTCTCTACTGCCTGGTTGTAGTCACGTTTTCTTTTTGTAACTCCAATACTTTTTTAATTAGAATCATTTTTGTACATTTTTTTTGAATGTCTAATTTGTACTTCCTTAACGTTCGGCCTTCATTAGTTTTATTAAATCTTTCACTTGAAAAACAAACATATTTGTCGTTATTAGACATAACGATAGCGCTTGCGATTCATTGGTTATCCACACTTTTTCTGCGCTTTGCCCTCCGGAAGCAAGACAGTGCATGTGCCAGTAACTTCGTGCTCCTTACTGTGAAGAGGTCTGTTGCCATTGTTGCAACTGATGGATCAAGGGGTCATTGCAACTTTCAGGCTTTTTATTTGAGGAGAACATTTACTATGGCTATCAAAGCTGTCGACACTGAAAGAAGGCCGACACCAGGGATTTTTGGAAAAGATACTCGATATTGGATGCTACACAATAAACAGTGATGAACTTCAAGGACTCATGAGGTATCTCAAGCATGCATGAATAGTATTTGGCAGAAGCTATACCCTCATTTAGTTCTCAATTCTGAAGGTTTCAGGTGTGGTGGGAAAAAATCAAGCTTCTGTCCAAACATTTCTAACCAGTTTTTTTTTTTTTTAATAAAGATTACAAAATAAGAATCTTCGATATTTATTTTTTTCCTTTTCTTTCTTGTAC
Organism: Rhysida immarginata; assembly: GCA_023313115.1. Taxonomy (NCBI): domain Eukaryota; kingdom Metazoa; phylum Arthropoda; class Chilopoda; order Scolopendromorpha; family Scolopendridae; genus Rhysida; species Rhysida immarginata. Next base: position 11,163 of record JAHWFO010114141.1, on the reverse strand, counting down.
ATAAACATGTATTTGCATTACTAAACATGTACATGTGCTTCTCTATTTTTGGTGAGATGACTATTCAAGCATACATTTATAGAATATGTTTCGACTTACGTCACACTTTCTGGGAACCAATCAGTGACGTAATTCGAGGTCTTACTGTACATTAACTTGTAGGATTGAACCAATGTTGTAGCTCCTTATGATGAAATATTAGCAATGAATAACTAATATCAAAGCTCAAAGTTTACAAATGATGGTCTAAAATGGAAAGTATCCAATTATTTTTGAGTAGATAGTGTATATTGCGAATAGCGAGAGTATCGAGGTTAAAAATAGAGGAAAGTGACCAAAAGCGGGCCCCCATTTTATTTTTGACGTGTGCAGGCAAAACTACAAGTATAAAAAACATTGACAAAACACATGCAGTTGTGGTTGGAGTGGATAGGGGTGGATTTTGAAGACTGGTCATTTGTAGAGACGTTAAGCTTGTAGAAGCAGCAGGGTCTTGGATGAGGAAGATCTGGTGATCAGTTAGAGATGTTGAACTTGAAGAAGAAACAGTTGAGATAGCCCCCAACTCCACTATCATAATTTAACTTTATCCAAACATCTCTTCTACCAGTTCGGCTCTTAAGCATCCCTACGATGTTTCTTCAAGTTCAACATCCTTACTACTGGCCAACATTAACTATCACAAATCAAGGGGGCGGGGAAAACATTTTAAAAAATTGATAGTATTGATTTGATTTATAAATTGCTTCTTTTAATTTTGAATAAAAGGAGGTCTAAGACTTTTTATAATGTTTTAAGTTAAATGTATTTCAGCAGTGATCAGTTTGGCCAATTTTGATTCCATTTTTCTTTTATGGGTTTTTTGTTTTGATTTAGGCTTTTCATACCCATTCTTCAAACAAAAACTTGAAATAAATAAATAAATGATATTCCACATAATATTAGTGGCTTTGACTTGTCTGGCCTTTTCCTTCACAATTTGTGGCTCATCACAGATGGAGGGACATCGCTCCGAGATTTGTCTTCGTGTACTGAAGCAAGCGTAGTGCCAGAGATAGTAAACATATTGCTTAATAAAAAATGTTTTAGTACCCACTCTCTACCATATTCTTCTGTAACATAAGTTCTAAATCACCTCGTATTCGTTAGTAGCAAGCAAGGTGTTGCAGCAGGATTACAAAAATCGCTGGATCGTTAGAGGAGGAACGGTGCACTGGCCAGCCAGATTGCCAGACCTTACCTACTCGGATTTTCTTGTGGGTTTACTTGAAAGTTGCTTTTTGTCTAATTCTATTGGCTGCTATAAGTTCATGGTTTGAAATCTTGCGTTTATTTTAATTTTCAAGTTAATCTTTGTTCATTATATTTAAGTAGTTTTTAATTTAATCATATTTTTCTACAGGCAGGTGCATTAAAACGGCTTGTTCCACTCTTTGATCGAGTTCTTGTGGAAAGATTTTCTCCAGAAGTCAAAACAAAAGGTGGTATTATGATTCCTGAAAAAGCTCAAAGCAAAGTTCTAAATGCAACTGTTGTGGCTGTTGGCCCTGGAACAAGAAGTGATGTAAGTAAAGTAACAGATTAAAAGTAATGTAAAATGTATGAAAATTATACTATTTCCTACTACAATATTACCAATGCTCCAAAAGATTTTTTATACCTGGGTCTGTTATTGATTGGGTTATTCTCGATTTCTTAGGTAGAAACATGAATTCCAACCTGTCATTGCTGTTTGAATATTTGAGGGTCCCTATTTAAAATGCGAATGAAGGCCTTTCATATGGTTGCTTTTTTTTTTTTTTTAATAAATAAATGTCAGGCTCATGGAGTGAACGAAAATTATTGAGTTTTGGGAAAGAAAAAAAGCAAACACACTCGAAACTCTCTCCATATATACATACACACTGTTGCGTGCAACTTTCGGATTGAACTGCATGCTTCCCTTTCCACACCTTTCTTCCACCCATTTGCGAGTACGCAAATAAACTGGTAATGTTTTTTTTTAATTATTGAATCGTCCTTCCGTCGAGTCGTGATGGGAGTTGGGCTCCTGTCCTGTCCCTTGCGTCCAGGTTACTGGGAAGACTCCTTAGATTTGGTCAATTAAATTTATCGCCTCCCATCTCTCGCGTGCGTTAAGTTTTGGTAAGCTATGGTCTATGTGACACAGTTACTATTTTTAAGAAAAGTATATAAACCATCACTAAAGAATGAAAGACCAAGTGAAAAGAAAAGGAATTGCAAAACTCAAATACCATCCAAGAAAAATTATCCCAATCCCCAGAAAATACAAGAAACATTATACGAGGAGAGAGGGGGGAAAAAAATTTTAAATCGGAAAAGACCCCACAGCGTCATAATTTCCTATCTCGAATTCGTACTGGCTCCCTGGCCTTACCAAGGAATGACGCCCGAGGGTAGAAGTCTTAACAGCTGTGCTGCATTTCTTTTTCATACTTCAAATGAGGGGGTAGCACGGTAACCCTCAACTGCGAGCGACCCCATCACTCCACTAAAACATGTCACACTATGACAGCAGGCCACGGCCCCAGGGAACTGAACCAAACTCGGTTAGTCCTGCTGTTTCATTGGCCTACCACGAGAGAGAACCACAACATGGCCACTATGAATACAGGTGCGTAACTAGTCCGAACCAAAGAAAATTACTATGAGCTTTCTCCTGAGCGTGGGTCAAAAAAACTCGGCCTGATACAGAGTTTCAACAAAAGTGGACAATTATATTATGCACGGCTACCGAGTTTCCAACAATGTCATTCTGTGATTCAGCCATCTTGGAGTACAGTGGAACCTCGGTTTACAAACTTAATCTGTTCCAGGAAATGTTAGCGAACCGAGACTGTTCATGAACCGAGGCAACTTTCCCCATTCAAATTGTGACGGGACGTGTGAGCCATTTACACTTTCGTAATGACTCACACGCCCCGACACTACAGACACGCATTAATTAAGATATGATGCACGTCTTGTGTTGAGATCTTAAGCAAACATTTAACAATAAAACAATTAAAGGAGTGGATCGTATGGGCGGTAACTCAGAATTAAAAAGGGGGGGGTGCGAACTGAAAGGCGATTGAATATTAATTGCCGGAGCCAACAGTAGGCATAAAATTTGAACAAAATTAAAGAAAACTCATTTATGTTATTAGAACACTTGGATGGATGACAGGGCAGAGAGAATGTGGGCATTGATAACACGTTGTGCTTTTCATAGTTCTTTGTGTGGATCATCTTTCCCGCTCACAAGCTCGAACCCCTTTGTCCCCAAAACTTTTGGCGGGAAGGGGTAGAGTGAGTGAGAAGGAGAGAGCATCCGGTTGTGGAGCGATTACCATGGCAGCGGTCACCTCCCAAGGGAAACTGGGAGAATTTTCTGAAAATTGAAACGTGAAACTGGGAAGAAAAGAAAGAAAATTGGAGACTGAGACGACTGAGATGTGAACAAAGGTGGACACGATTGGAGAGAGAGTGGAACCATCGTGGAGTTCGAAGAGGTAGCGGCTTCTGAACCAGGAACACCGAGAGCAGCTCGACCAGTGAATGACCCTATTGATAGAGAAAGTTTGGGAGCTCTGCAAAGTAGCGGCCCCTGATCAAGGATCACCGTGACACCTGAGACGAGAACGGCAACGACCACACGAGTGGGATCGACGAGGTAGTGGCCTCCAAGCAAGGAATCACCTGGGAGTGATCGAGTAGCAGCCTCCAAGCAGGGAATCACCCAGGGAGCGATTGACGAGGTAGCGGCATCCAAGCAGGGAATCACCCAGGGAGCGATCGACGAGGTAGCGGCCTCCAAGCAGTGAATCACCCAGGGAACGAACGATGAAGCAGCGGCCTCCAAGTAAAGAATCACACCTGTACCGTCGATCGAGGTAGAAGCCTCGTGACCTGTGTCTAATACTCTACTGTGACATTCGTCTCTTTCAAGTAGTTGAAACTTGTTTATAATAGAAAACCACGTGGCCAGGAGGCCACTTGGCTTATAATCGCCAGCTCGATAGCTTAACGTGAACTGGGTTAACTTGGAACGCCGCCAACAGATGGAGCCACCGTCAAGTATGTCTCCAGCCAATGAGGGACCAGAGCCATCGCGAGAGCGAGCCTACTCTCGCAGGGAATATAAAAGGAGGCACTTTCAGATTCGCAGTCAGACTGGATTCGGATTCCATTTATGCAGCTCCAGCAAATAGTTACGAATTCTTCGGCGAGATGTCACCGCCCAGTAGACTGCGAACCGTAAGTACCCAATTCTCTATTGTTTCCCCTTCGACCAAGCGGTATTACTTGCGACGTTAAGTCTTGAATCATTACTGATGCTAATTCGCTATTACGAACAATTCAAAGAACTAATTATGGTGCTGATCTGATTGTTGTGTTTTCCATTTATTAAGTTAATTACCCTGTAATGTTTTAGAAACATTTATCCTTATTTCTCATATTGTTTACTTTCGCTTTCATTTTGTCATCTTGTAAATAAATCTCCATTCATTTAAGTTTATCTGCCTGGGACCCTTTTTGCTTATTTTTGTAGTCTAAGTATAATATCCAATAACAAATCAATTATTGGAATATCACACTGCGATCTCTGGCCAGAGCATCAGTGACCTGCGATATACAAGATAAGTGTTCTTTCTGGTGTAATAATTAAAGGCCCCGCGAGCTTGTGTTTCTATTAAATTCAAACTAAAATTTTTGGCAATAAGGTTAAGGGAGGTAAAGACAATGACTGCTAGCTGATTGAATAACAGCCCACGTATATAACCCAAGTGTAGATTAAATTTGACTTAATATCATAAATATTGTTTGGTTGTAATCAAATTAAGTTAAAGCTTCAACAATGAATTTTATCAGTCTATTTACGATCATTTAAATTCAAGTCTTGCAAAGAAACTCAATTACGAACCTTAATTATTCTTATCCATTTTATTCTCTTTGATTATCATTTATTTTAGTTCTTAAGTTATTTTTTTGCATTAATAAAATATTCTTGAATATAATAAGTCATCTGTTTGCTCTGGGTTCATATCTTGGTTGATCAGTTTAACTCTGTGGGGAGGGGTTAATGGGGCTCTCCAAATCTGATAATGATAAAGAGGCTACATTTGCTTGATAACTATTATTTCAAAACGTACTACTATACGATCACACTTTAAATCATAGGCCATAGGCAGTTTTTTGGTTGTTACTTAAGGTTAACGCAGGATATTGCTACAAGGTAAGTTCCTATTTAGGGGTGTGTAGGGGCAGGACAGAGAAGGCACGTAGCATTTTAGTGGGGCTTGATCAGTAAAATAAGACTGCCAGCAAAAGTAGCGTTACAATGATGCGCGATAAGAGGAACAATATTGTTACAAGGAATGGTGATGACAAAACATAACGTTACAAAATCAATGTTAATACAGTTAATCTGTTCCACGATCAAAAACAAAGATTTTTCTCCATTAAGTTAATATGGGTACAGTACAATACATTGAAGGTATAAATCCTAAATTGCGAGGGATATTCACATGAATACAAATTACAAAGTGAATACAAGTAGTATGAACTGGCACCATCTATTTGCGCATGCCTAGAATAAGAAATTAGTGACGTCGCCTGTTCGTGAATCGAAATATTGGTTCGTGAACAGAGGTTCCACTGTACATCACTCCTTAAACTCAGATTAGCAGAGGCGCATTATACACAGACGATTTGTCCTACTGTTCCACAACAGTCAAAGGACCGGCTATTCTGAATTACTTGGGGCAACATTCATCTTGAGAGAGCGGCAGATCCACCGGCATTTGTTCCAGCTTGAGTGAATTCTCATCAGCTCAAATCGGACAAGGGTTGAAAAATAACAAAATTGTCCCACCATTTGAAATCCATAATTGTCCATAGGAATAAGTAGGTGTTTATCTTAGACGAAGCCTTCAAATATAACAAATTATCTTAGACAAATGCATGGAGCGTGCACAACTAGGCATTTTCCACAAATAATTTGATTGCAACGGTTGAAGGAGCCATGACCAAAAAAAAACTACATCGAGTTTCTTTTTTCGGCAAAGACCATTGCTTAAGTCATGGGACATAACATCATTTCTCACTAATCAAAATGAAAAGAGCACGTTTGTAGCTACAGCAAACAACATTATAGTGAGCTTCTTATTACTTCCATCAATACTCAGGCGCAGCAAAAAAGTTTTTCTTTCAAAACACAGCCGGTTCGCTTCACTGCCAAACTCGACAACAATGGCCGCACGCTCACTTCCCATATATAGACTATCTCATTTCCGGTTTGCGCTAAGGATTGTGGGATACTGAGGTAAAAACACATTGAGAATTTCATGGTGTTCTATGCGAATTCCTTGCTGTTTACGATCTGTTTTTAGTCCTTCTAAATATTTTAAGTCCTTTTGGACCTTTGGTCATTAAGAGGACGTATATAAGGATAAATTAATTCATCTTAGTTGATCATATCTTATTTTTGTTAGCTGTAGTGACTGACCTAAAATATATTTCTGTACAGCAGTTAAAACGTAAGAATTTGTTATATTGGCCTGGTTAGTTTCCCCAACGCAATTTTATTTTTCTGAAGTCAACTTAAAAACTCATGATTCGAGAAGATAATATTGAAATTTTGAAAGAAAAAAATTCAGTCTATATGTGATCAATACCTTAAACTGTGCCTTGAAAGAATTTTTATGACAATTTTTTTGGTTATATTAATTGGAGATATTAATTTTTCAAAAAATAAAATAATGGCTGTAGTGTTCATGCAAGGGAACTGAACTCTTTCCCCTCCCCAAGAAAAAGTTCCTCAAACATTAAAATTAAAACATACTTGGAGGGTTTCTTAATCTCTGCATTGACGTATTTATCATTAAATTCGGTTAAACTTTTTAAGAGGTACTTGTTTGCTTTTTTTGCTTTTTTTCTAATAATTAAGACATAACTGATACATTCCATCAAGCCAAAGTCAATAAATTCGACATGAACAGACTCCTCTCTCAGAATCAAATAACTTTGGTAAATAAATTGTTTGGCTCTGATGAGCCAATTTTGAATTATAAAGGTTTTTAGAAGAAAATAAAAACTAATAAATTAAAGTCAGGGGGGGGGCCCGCCCCCCCACCAATAAATATTGAAACAATATCAGCAGTCGTGTCAGTGAAAGTAAATCTGAATTATACATACGACGAGTTTTCTGAAATTTTACAAGAAAATGATGTACTTGAAAAATATTCATTAAAATAAAAAAATATTTATAGAAGATAAAAGCATCTTGAACTGGTGTGTTTGCATTACTAATGTAAAAGCAGAAAATAAAATTGGAAACTGTGGAGAGTGGCAAAACGAATGCAGAACGGCTGTTCGTTTTCACTCAATATCCCCCAATCCCTTATGTCAACACGCTGATGACGTCGTCTTAGAATGTCTCCAAAGGAATCGCTGCAAATTCCCGCAGCTTTTCCCCATAAACTATGCAGCAACAACCGAGACTCTCCCCTCGTTTCCATTGTTGCAACCATCACCGTTATAAGCCAAGACAACAATAATAATTGAAACAAACTTACAACTACTTACAATAAAAACTCGTTATAACGAAATCGGTTATTACGAAATTCCGCATATAACGAACTCATTCAGAAGTCCCGAAATTATTAGCATTTCCAAACATCTAAATAACTTCGTTATAACGAAATGAAAGGCAATTCGGTTATAACGAAATGAAATTTCAGCTATAAGTAGCTGTTGCAGGGCAAGTGTGCCTTCTTTATTTCTCCATCGAGTAAAGTTATTTCGTCATTGCTTGCTCCCCTATTTCTATCTTGCTTCCCATCACGTGACCATGCTATCACGATGTTTTACACATACAGATTCGTGCAAAGTTGTGCATTTTTCTTTGTTCTCTGCCTTTCACGGTGAAATGGAGACCACGAAAAAACGGTGCCAACTCTCATTGGAAATGAAATTGGCTGTTTTGAAAGCAATTGACGAAGGCGTTTTAAAGAAATGGCTTCAGCGATTTAAACAGCGTAGAGGCCTTTCTTATCTGACTGTCTCAGGAGAAGGAAATGCAGTTTGTATAGAAACAGTCGATGAATGGAAGCAGAAAACGCTGCCAGAATTAATTAAGGATTTTCTTCGTGCGGACATTTATAATGCCGACAAAACGGCATTGTTTTTTAACTTGCTGCTGAACAAAACGTACAGCTTTAAAGGTGACACGTGTCATGGCGGAAAGCAGAGCAAGGAACGTCTGACTGCGCTTCTTTGCTGCAACGTTGATGGGCTGGAGAGAAAAAAAGCAATTGATCGTAGGAAACTATCAAAAATCAAGGCGTTTCAAGAATGTTAAATCACTTCCAGCATTGTATTATTGGAACGAAAAGGCATGGATGACTTCTGACATATTTGGTGACTGGCTAAGGAAGTGGAACCGTGAACTTATTCATCAGAGGCGCAACATTTTGCTGTTTGTTGACAATTGTTCATTGCATGTTGTTCCAGCAAACCTGTCAAACGTCTGAGTCGAAACATTAGTTTCAAAATTATGTTCAAAATACTGCAAGTGTTAAAAAGCAGTCAACATTGTTAGATTATTTCCAGAAAAAAATGAAACAAATGTAATCATAAACTGAAATAAATTATTTGGATATAACGAATTTTTTTCCCTGGCCCCCTGAAATCCATTATAACGAGTTTTTACTGTATAGCAAAATCAGCAACATAACTCTTAACGTTAAAACAAAAGCAATGTTGCTACGTCAAAATTTATAACAACGAAACAAACATTTCACTCCCCCCCCCCCCTCTTCCCCACTCCTATAACAATATGCAACTGACCCACAGGTCACATTTCTATCTTTTATGATGTAGCCAACCTCTTTGTTCCTTTTGCTATTCTCTTATCCAATCAACGTACACCTATATTGTTTATTTTGCTTCTACGTTCATTGTACCCAGACTATATATTACTCATTGCCTTTGTCATGCCATTAATTATATTTTATACAGTCATATTATTCCATTGTACCGTATTTCTGTATATAAGGACGAGAAGCCTCTAGTGTAGTTTAAATTCCTGATAAGGCCGGTAATAAATGGCGAAAATAGTCAGAAACCTCTGTTCTCCCTTTATTATATTGTAAAATCTGTACATCTGTTCTTTATTGGCATAGAAGATTTATTTTAAAATTTCTATTTCAGAAAGGAGATATTCTGCCTTTAAGTGTGAAAGAGGGAGACAAAGTACTGCTTCCTGAATATGGTGGTACAAAAATAATAGTTGATGATAAGGTAATATAATTTTCTCTTCTAATTTACATTGATGCTTAGCTGCTTTGAAAATGAAAATTACATGCATTACATGCATTTATTGTGATTTACTTCACGTTCTTGCTCCATTTATTAATTTTTTGGTCACTATTTTATTTTTCTTTTGTTTTCTTAATAAAATTGCCTTACATTTACTGAAATAATAAAAATATCTTAAAAAATTATAATAGTAATTATTTTTCAAATAAAAATGGCTGTAATGTTTATTTTCTTAAACTTTATATGAGGGCTGCTATTATTCAAAGAAATACGTAAATATAATTTAATAACATAACAAATTGGAATTGCGTAAATTGGAAAAATTACAAATTATAGATTTACAAGATTATCTCAATTGCGAATTTCAAATAATGAATCATCAACATCAAATATTCCCACGTAAATTCAAGCTGAATTTATATTATCAGAATGTGCATGGCCTTAGAACTAAACTTACATCTTTAAATGAAGAACTGACTAATCTTGAGTATGATGCCTTCTGTATCACAGAAACATGGCTCAATGGCTCTTTTCTGAACTTCTCATTAGCTCTAGATTCCTTCTCGGTCTTTTGTAAAGATCGCAGTCGACCGATTCGCGGTGGTAGAGTTCTTACTCTAGTTAGAAAAGACTTTGGAGCACAAGAAATACCAATAGCATGGTCGGAGGATGATATAGATTGTGTGGCCATAAAAATTGGCTTTCCCTGCAGGCAACCTCACAAAAATATTTTTATATTCAAATATATATTCCTCCTTATTCATCCATCAGCGTGATGGATGAATTCGTTCAAAAGTTATCTGACTTCTGTTCGGAGACTGATGGGAATTTCCTGTTTATTGGAGATTTCAATTATCATGACTCTTCGGCCTCATATGTTCCCAATCGAACACATCAACTTCGTGCTGAGCTGTTTTCAGAACTTTTCCACTGTATTGGACTGACAAGCGAGAATAAAATTAAAAACTCTAGTGGCAAATTTTAGACAAAGTTGTTTCAAATTTACCTCTATCCACAGTTCATGCCTCTCATCCGTTGGTTAGGGAAGATAATTACCACCGAGCTTTATCTATTGTTTATATCGTGGAAGTTTGCAAAAATAATTTACCTTCTCCTACATATTCATTAGATTTGACCAAAGCAGATTATCTTGGACTATACTGTATCTTGCTGGTTTATCTTATACAGAAGTCTGCATTCAAGAAGACGTGAATTTAGCTATTAATCGGTTAGATTCGATAATTAAATCGGCGGTATACAAGTATGTACCCGAAAAAGTGTCCAACAATAGTAAACATAGTTTTCCCAATTGTTTCTCCAGAGTTACAATTTCCTTACGTTTAAGAAACGGTACATCCATAAGAAATGGGAAAACTACTCATCGGCAATTATTTTTTAATAAATTTTCAACTTTGAGGTCGCAGTTTAAGACTGTGAAAAGAAAAGACTGGCATGCTTATTTATGCAATTTAGAGGATTCTGTAGCTTCAAATAGCAGTTTTTTTCTGGCATCATACAAATAACATCTGAATAGAAACAATAAAGTTAGTAGTGCTGAGCATTTTTTTAACAGGCCCTAATAATATTGAAAAAATTGCCTGTTTTTTCCAAGAAACCATGTCTAATTCTTCTCCTATAGAACAGAGCATCTCTTCTGCAACTTTCTTGGAAGAATGTGCCCAAGTGATCCCTGAGAAATTGCACTTACCCTCCTTTACTCACTCAGAAATGTTATCTGTTGCTAACTCTACTAAATGCCATCATGGACTGGAGATTTCTGGCCTACCTGGCTTTGTATACAGGGTGATTTACATCGAATGTAAAATACTTAAAGGGGGTATT
>JAHWFO010114140.1:10714-19735 GCA_023313115.1 Rhysida immarginata | reverse complement strand
CACCTCCACCACGAAACCAGCTCTGTTCGCTAGCAAACTTTCGTTGGTAACTCGGCTCCTACGCCACCTACCCGCACGCGAGTTTCCTATCGTTAGACAGTTTCCTAGGAGCAGGCAGCCCGTCCAAGATTCCAATTTTTGCCCGTCAACGTACCGTAGTTTCGGACGTGGGTGCTCGAAGTGGGACTTAGTCGAAATTTTTCCTCCACTGTGAAACGAGCTCTGTTCGCATGCACAACTTAAGAGCGTCATATTTACTCCCGCCGCTTACCCGCGCTTGAATGAATTGATTTCAGCTCCACCACGATTGAGCTCTGTTCACTGGCATAGCTGCCTCCTCTCGTCCGCTCTACCAGCCATTGTCTAGTTGAAAGGGAACAGAGCTCGAAGGAGAACCAACCAACCAACCAACCAACGCCAAATTTCGACTAAGTCCGAAAGGCCGGAAACTCAGTGGAGAGACGCGGGCTGCACAGCTACGTGTGTCCGCCAGATATCACGGCGATCGGCCGTGGTTCGCATTTCCCAACCAACGAGAACAGAGCTCGTTAGAGCTCTGATTGCATTGCCAATGCCATAACGCTTCAAAACGGAGCAATCAAAATTCGTTCACATTTTCTGGCAAACGGAGCCCGGTGTCCCCTGTAGATTTCAACAGCCTTTGAATCTTGTGTTTTTGAAGCGATTGACTGACTGAGTTCCAACAAACACAGCTCGAGCGACACGACACCAGAGCCGAAATTTAGACTAAGTCCGAACGGCCGGAAACTTGGTGGAGAGACGCGGGCTGCACAGCTACGTGTGTCCGCCGAATATCAACGCGATCCGTGAAGTACGAAAATTCGCCGTGACAGGGGCCCCGGTACGCACAGGGGTGGAAGTCGACCGACCCGGGCTTTAGTTGTTGAGTACGCAACTCTTAGAGGATCTCCCTATGAAAAAATTTCAAACATCAACAGTCCAAAAATAAACATGCTACTTTTGAGAGGGATTTTACCGGAGGTTCGAATTTTATGCCGCGTTTGGCCACTCTTGTGCGGCCGGGGCTGAACCCCTTTCCCGGACTTGTAAATGCCTACTTTTGAGTTCAGCACAAGTGTAGACGGTCCGGTGCTATATATATAGGGACGGTCTTGGAAGACAAGTGAAAGCCGAGGAGTCAAAATTAAAGCGTCTGAACGTTATTAAACCCAGAGGCAAGATAAATAAATATCTCCTAAAAGCTTCACTCCGTACTTTTGGAACTAGCTCCCTAAATAGAAGGACGATGCGAGCCACGACCGGCGCTTGCTCGTACCTTCACGGGTTCATGTCAATATTGCACGGGCGAATGTGCTAGGATTTACCCGGCTGTATTCTTTGAGGCGAACACGTTGCCAAAAACGTTTCACGGAACATTGGAGGGATTCCCGCCGACCGAAGGGGCATCGGTTTAAGCTCAATCCGCTCGGGGTTTATGGTTACCTGAACAAGGGCCGTACTCGCGACGGGCGGAAAGACAGTGGGCTATGCGGTTGTTTTTCTTTGGCGGGGGGGAACCTTTTTGCTCTGGCGTTGGTCTGGTGACAAGCTTCAATGCTCCCATAAACGTTCGATAAGGGAGGGATTCCCGCCGTCGGCGAGGGCACCCGTTTCAGCTCAATCTGCTCGGGTTTACGGTTACCTGAACAAGGGCCGTACTCGCGACCGGCGAATTGTCAGTGGGGAACCTGCGGTTGTTCTTCTCCGGCAGGTGGGGAACCTTTTCTCCCATGGCTTTGTTGACGGCCTGATCCTGGCAGCAAAAAGGCTGGATTTTTTGTAGCAATCGTATCGACCGACGGTTGTCACAGTATTATTCCCAGGATCACCTGAGATGCACTGTGGGACGTTAAGGTTAAGCTTCCTTTTATAATAATAAAAAGAGGCATGTCAATGGAGCTACTTAAAGCCCGATGACGGGATTTGAGATTCGTGCTTCTGCTTTGACGGTAGAACGTCGTTGCGCCCCGCTGCGAACGTCGGTTCTGACCGGTGAAGAATGGATGCTCTTGATTTGGTGACAGATTCGAGTGAGCCTTCTACAGGAAGCTGCTCGACATCGTACCAGAGAGAGAGAGAGAGAGCAAACGGCTGCCGTGAAGCAGACCCGGTTAGCCGGAATATAGATTTGAAAGGCGCCGACGGATATATCACCCGTCCGTGGTGCTACTGTCAGCTCTGCGGAGATTCACGTTATTTTAAAAAATAAATCGGCCGAGGGTTTCTGCGTCAAATACGCGGCGTTGGATACTGCTTGGCCAGTTGAAGAGTGTTTTGTTGAAGAGATACCTGGTTGATCCTGCCAGTAGTCATATGCTTGTCTCAAAGATTAAGCCATGCATGTCTAAGTGCATACCGCATTAAGCTGAAACCGCGAATGGCTCATTAAATCAGTTATGGTTCCTTAGATCGTACCACCCTACTTGGATAACTGTGGTAATTCTAGAGCTAATACATGCCGAAAAGCTCTGACCTTCGGGGACGAGCGCTTTTATTAGAACAAGACCAATACGGATCGGAGACTCGATCTGTTGCCATTTGTTGACCCTGGATAACTTGGAGCCGATCGCACGGTCCTTGCACCGGCGACGCATCTTTCAAATGTCTGCCTTATCAACTGTCGATGGTAGTAACGGGTAACGGGGAATCAGGGTTCGATTCCGGAGAGGGAGCCTGAGATACGGCTACCACATCCAAGGAAGGCAGCAGGCACACAAATTACCCACTCCCGGCTTGGGGAGGTAGTAACGAAAAATAACGATACGGGACTCTCTTCCGAGGCCCCGTAATTGGAATGAGTACACTTTAAATCCTTTAACGAGGATCTATTGGAGGGCAAGTCTGGTGCCAGCAGCCGCGGTAATTCCAGCTCCAATAGCATATATTAAAGTTGTTGCGGTTAAAAAGCTCGTAGTTGGATCTCGGTGCCGGTCTGGCAGTCCGCGCCCTTGTGCGGTTTCACTGCCAGCCCCAGAGCCATCCTACCGGCCATCCCTCGGTGCTCTTCGTTGAGTGTCTTGGGTGACCGGAACGTTTACTTTGAACAAATTAGCGTGCTCCAAGCAGGCGTGTCCCGCCCGCATAGCCCAGCATGGAATAATGGAATAGGACCTTGGTTCTATTTTGTTGGTTTTTCGGAACCCGAGGTAATGATTAACAGGGACAGACGGGGCATTCGTATTGCGACGCTAGAGGTGAAATTCTTGGACCTTCGCAAGACGAACTACTGCGAAAGCACTTGCCAAGAATGTTTTCATTAATCAAGAACAAAAGTTAGAGGTTTGAAGGCGATCAGATACCGCCCTAGTTCTAACCATAGACGATGCCGACCAGTGATCTGCCGGAGTTCCGCGGAGGACTCGGCGGGCAGCTTTCGGGAAACCAAAGTGTTTGGGTTCCGGGGGAAGTATGGTTGCAAAGCTGAAACTTAAAGGAATTGACGGAAGGGCACCACCAGGAGTGGAGCCTGCGGCTTAATTTGAATAAACACGGGAAAACTCACCCGGCCCGGACACCGTAAGGATTGACAGATTGAGAGCTCTTTCTTGATTCGGTGGGTGGTGGTGCATGGCCGTTCTTAGTTGGTGGAGCGATTTGTCTGGTTAAATCCGATAACGAACGAGACTCTAGCCTGCTAAATAGACGTCCGATCTCGGGATGCCAGCGCCTCTAAAACCTTTTCTCCTTCTCAGATGGAGTTGGGGGAGGGAGGCGGGGAAACGGGGCTTTGCCTGGATCGGACGATCACTTCTTAGAGGGAAGAGCGGCGCTCAGCCGCATGAGATTGAGCAATAACAGGTCTGTGATGCCCTTAGATGTCCTGGGCCGCACGCGCGCTACACTGAAGGAATCAGCGTGTGCTTTACCCACTCCGAAAGGAGTGGGTAACCCGTTGAACCTCCTTCGTGATAGGGATCGGGGTTTGTAACTATCCACCGTGAACGAGGAATTCCCAGTAAGCGCGAGTGTTAAGCTCGCATTGATTACGTCCCTGCCCTTTGTACACACCACCCGTCGCTACTACCGATCAAATGATTTAGTGAGGTCTTCGGACTGGCGCTCGCTGCGACCCTCGGGTCGCGGTGGCGTGCCGGGAAGATGACCGAACTTGACCATTCAAAGGAAGTAAAAGTCGTAACAAGGTTTCCGTAGGTGAATCTCAGCCAAATCACGGTTTAATAAAATACCTCAATAAATGACCAATAGGTTAATTTTCACCTTAACATAACTAATAAATATATCACAAAATCTCTATTGGTGCATGCTGTCTTAAACACTCATTTAAATTAAACAAGGGAAACAGGCTTTACACATAGTAAAATCTAAGAATACTAATAATAAAGGGTATTACACTCTTTACCCTTTTACAAACAAATATTTTATACTAAGCCTAATTTGAGCATAAAAAAAAAACAAAATTATCCAGGCCCTCTTAAAAACTTATTTAAAATAAGCAAGATAACCAAGTATTACCCATAGAAAAAACTATGAACACTAATACTAAAGGGCATCACAAGCTTTACCCTTTTACCAACAAGTATTTTGCATTAAACCAGTTAAAAGCATAAAGAAATCGCACAGTTGACGATACTTCCTAAAAACTTATTTAAAATAAGCAGAGAGTACAAGCATTACTTATAGGAGACTTAAACCAATTACCATACCGTCCATTACATCTTATACCATATAACAAGCATATACTTTGAACTAACTAATTATAAATCAAGGGATATCTCAAAATATACCCAAATCTAAATATGACAACAAATAAGAAATACCAAAAGAGACACAATTGGTATCAAAGATGTGAGAATCAAATACTATATCATAAAAAACAAGTGTATCAGCTAATCAGCTATATAAAAAACTCTAATTACTAGCTAAAAATTTGGTAAATTAAGACAGCACACTAAAAAACTTTTTTAAAAAATAAACAATCATACAAGTAGGCCATATGAGGGGAACTACTTAAGTAAAAATAGCGATTAGCTCAAAGCAACCAAAAAATAACCCAACACTACAATATTGAAAACACAATAAAATTAAACAGGGAGACAAGAAGTGTAGAAAGCTTCCAAAGTCCTACATAAAAACAACAAAAGGAGCTAAAACTTACTACTAATAAAAGTTTGAAAAATTAAAATAATATTCCAAAAAAGGAGTGGTGAAACATACGGAATTACAGACTGACATAAGGCGAAGTGGGCTATAAAGACCCAGCATAAAATAAAAAATATAAAATAAAGGGTATCACAAACTTTACCCTTTTCCAGGCATGAGAACAAGGAAAAACAAAAGGGACAATTGACAGATACGATATAGAGAACTAATTAAACGTTGGCTTATACTTGTAAAAAACATCTATAATGAATAGAGTGTAAAGGGCTCTCAATCACTAAAAAATAGATTTAAAATGGTTAAAAAAAAATTAAACTAAAACTAGAGGGAATATACATTGTAAAGGGATGTATATTCCTCACGTCCCTAAGTTCAAGAGATAGTTAACATAAGTCACTAAAGGAAGGATCATTATCGTAAGATTACTTTTAAAACTCGCAACGAGTCGCACGTCCATACTCGAACCCGTAGACCGACCGCTTCTGAAAGTCGCGGTAAAGCGGGCTAACAGTAAAGTGCGTACTGCGTAGCAAATTTCCCCCCCTCCCCCCACTGAAGACCAGGCAACAAATCCCGACGTTCTGTTGGGAGTCTGTCGGCAGTCATGAGACAAATAGAGGCACCTTTTCTCAAACCTCGGTTAAAAATCTTTAAGTCTGCCAACCGAGAGGATTCCCGTGGTCGGTTGGAATCCAGCTAGACCAGAATCTAGGTCGTTTGAGGGTCCATGTTGCTTTGTAGATGCGTCTACGGCAATGGACTGCTCTTGTACGAACGAGACTAAAATCTGTTTAACACAACTCCGAGCGGTGGATCACTCGGCTCGTGGGTCAATGAAGAACGCAGCAAACTGCGTGAAGTAATGTGAATTGCAGGACACATTGAACATCGACGTTTCGAACGCACATTGCGGCCCCGGGCTTGTCCCTGGGCCACGCCTCTCTGAGGGTTGATAAAATCTTACTCGCAGGTCTGACATGCTTTGCCAGAAAGCCCCATGCTGCTCACTGGAGGACGCTCCCGGTCCTCACGAAGGAGGGAAAACGCCTCTAGTAAGAAATGTACTAAAAAACGGCTGAAAGCCAAATTGTAAACGAGGGCCGGACAGAGGCTTGCCAGAAAGACCCTGCGTCTCGCTGGAGAACGTCTTTCCTCACGGAGGGAGAGACGCCGCCGGCTAGAATTAAATAAAAAAATATATTGGTGGCTGGCACGTGGATAGAGAGTGTTTGGATGCCGCGGAAAAGTAGAGGATGGCTTCGGCCTGACTCTAAGTCCATCTGCGGTCCTCTTGTCATCTCTTTGCCTCCTCAACTCCCGTCCGAGCACTTAGTTGTGCGTTCTGAAGGGCGTGGGGGCTTGAGGGAAAAGGAGGCAGCCTCTTGCGTCCATGTCGTCACTAGAAACCAAATCGACCTCAGATCAGACAAGATGACCCGCTGAATTTAAGCATATAAATAAGCGGTGGAAAAGAAACTAACGAGGATTCCCCTAGTAACGGCGAGTGAATGGGGAAGAGCCCAGCGCCGAAGCCCTCGTCTGTAGCGGACGACTGTCAATGTGGCGTTAGGGAGTAGCTTCTCCCGGCAGATCGCGGAAGCCTAAGTCCCCCTGACCGGGGCTACTGCCCGTGGCGGGTGCAAGGCCCGTTTGGCTTCTCGTTGTGTCTGCCGGACGGCTCTCTCCCTGGAGTCGGGTTGCTTGGGAGTGCAGCCCTACGTGGGTGGTAAACTCCACCGAAGGCTAAATACTTCCACGAGACTGATAGCAAACAAGTACCGTGAGTGAAAGTTGCAAAGAACTTTGAAGAGAGAGTTCAAGAGTACGTGAAACCGCTCGGAGGCAAACGAGTGGGCCCTCGAAGGTCGAACGGGGGGAATCAACCAGTCTGCTTGTCGATGGCCGTCGCGATGTATGGAGACCTGAGGGGAGCCGTACGTCCGATGGCTAGCCGGCAGCGGGCGGGTGTATTTCCCCCTCAGTAGGACGCCGCGACCAGTTGGGTTGCCCGTAAGAAAGGCGGTCTTGGGGGCAGGTCAATGGGTATGTACCGTCAGCCGGCGTGCTCTTTCCTCTCGGGGGAAAAAACGTCGGATGGTGGCTACAGCCAGTCCCTGCTCTTGGCCGCTACCCAACCGAAGCCTTGCATGCCCGCTCGCCAGGTCGAGCTGCCAGGGACCAATTGGCCTCCTGTCGGCTCACTGGTGGTGGGTGCTTTCAGAGCGGCACTTAAGGTCGGCGGCGAGTAGGTCGGTCGCCCACCCGACCCGTCCTGAAACACGGACCAAGGAGTCTAACACGTGCGCGAGTCGAAGGGTTACTCGCAAAGCATTATGAAACCCTAAGGCGCAATGAAAGTGAAGGTCAGGCTTTAGCACTGACTGAGGCAGGATCCGTCCGGGTGAGCGAAGCTCTTCTTCTATTTAAGGGTCCTATTCCCCGCGGTGGAGCTCGGCGGCGCACTGCCGGCCCGTCTCAGACGCACGTGTCGGTGAGGTGGAGCCAGAGCGCACACGTTGGGACCCGAAAGAATGTGAACTATGCTCGGGCAGGACGAAGCCAGGGGAAACTCTGGTGGAGGTCCGTAGCGATTCTGACGTGCAAATCGATCGTCAGACCCGTGTATAGGGGCGAAAGACTAATCGAACCATCTAGTAGCTGGTTCCCTCCGAAGTTTCCCTCAGGATAGCTGGTGCTCGGTGAGGAACGCAGTCTCATCCGGTAAAGCGAATAATTAGAAGCCTTGGGGTCGAAGCGACCTCAACCTATTCTCAAACTTTCAATGGGTGAGATTGCCGGCTTGCTCGACTGAAGCCGGCAAGTGGATGTGAGTGCCCAGTGGGCCATTTTTGGTAAGCAGAACTGGCGCTGTGGGATGAACCAAACGCTGGGTTACGGCGCCCGATGCAGACGCTCATCATACCCCATGAAAGGTGTTGGTTGCTATAGACAGCAGGACGGTGGCCACGGAAGTCGGAATCCGCTAAGGAGTGTGTAACAACTCACCTGCCGAAGCAACTAGCCCTGAAAATGGATGGCGCTCCAGCGTCGAGCCCATACCCAGCCGCCGGGGCAAAAAGATTTCTGGTAAGCCAAAAGCCCCGGCGAGTAGGAGGGTCGCGGCGGTGTGCGTCGAAGGTGTCGGGCGTGAGCCCGCCTGGAGCCGCCGCCGGTGCAGATCTTGGTGGTAGTAGCAAATACTCGAGTGAGAACCTTGAGGACCGAAGTGGAGAAGGGTTCCATGTGATTGGCAATCGAACATGGGTCAGTCGGCCCTAAGGAATAGGGGAAACCCGTTCCGAACTGGGGTGTCAATGGCAAAAAAATTTGTTAACAACCCCGAGAGCCCGAAAGGGAATCGCGTTAATATTCCCGAACCCGGATGCGGAGATCGGACCCTTCTAAGGTCCGATGTGGTAACGCAAACGAACTCGGAGACGTCGGCGGGAGCCCCGGGAAGAGTTGTCTTTTCTTTGTAAGGGACGGACTCCCTGAAATCGGCTCGCCCGGAGAAAGAGATGTTGTTCCCGTAAAGCACCGTGATTCTTGCGGTGTCCGGAGCGCTCCCGTCGGCCCTTGAAAATCCGAGGGAGAGTAAGTGATTTTCGCACCGTGCCGTACCCATATACGCAGCAGGTCTCCAAGGTGAACAGCCTCTGGTCGATAGAACAATATAGGTAAGGGAAGTCGGCAAGCCAGATCCGTAACTTTGGGACAAGGATTGGCTCTGAGGGCTGAGTCGGTCGGGGCCGCGATGGAAAGAAGCGAGCGACTGATAAACCGGACTGCGTTGTGTCTCGGAAGGGCCGTCAAGCGGCGCCGCGTTTCTCCTCTTCCATGGTGCTTGCCACGTGTTTCCCTGTGATGGGGTAAAACTGCGTT
>JAHWFO010114140.1:3214-5714 GCA_023313115.1 Rhysida immarginata | reverse complement strand
TGAGACCAGCAGCCCGTCCGAGGCTGATCAGAGCTTAAGTCCGGGGCCTGCCGTTCCACAACAAAACACTGAGACTGAGAAGTGGGCAATTCGTCCAACCGAGCAAGCCCGAAGAGCGTTTCTTCCACCTGTACTCGAAGCACATCGAGGACACGAGTAAATATTGGTAAGCGAAGGTTGGCTTGGCTCGAAGCATAATCGGGTTTGTTTACGAGAAGTCTGGGCAGCTGTTAGAACCCACTCTGGGTGGACCAACCAACTGGGTCCCCCTGTTTGACATTCGCTCGGTCGAAGAGGGAATCAAGTTGTTTGAGGAAGAATGCAAGATTCTACCCCAGACACTTAAGAAGTACTTGACCGCTTTTACGGAGTGCTTAGCCGCCCAGCTGCAGAGAAACGACAGCCTGTCTGACCCGAATTTCCGCTTGAAAATCGAGCAGCTTTCCGAGTGTTTGAAGCTCAGAGCCAGGGCATCTGTCCACAGGGGCCGAGATAAGGCGCAAGAGCACCTTTACCAGACCATCAGTGGTGCTGGTGACGAAGAGGGAGCCAATATGCCCTTACTGCTGCACTGAGAAGCCCAGAGGTTGCAGCGACTGTCAAGAGCCTGTTGTCAAAAGCGTTTATACGACCGAAAGAGCGTAACTATCTTATCGGATTCTGCGGCGCGTGTGTCTCGCTGGTGCAGGGCAAAAGGCTCGACGTACTCTGCAACTTAACCGTACAAGAGTATCAAACAGCCAAAACGGTCAGCGGCTCAAGAGTTGCGATCGTGATCGAAGGGTTACTCGGCGACGTACTGGAATGGTTTCACCAGGAAGGAATCCAACAGAAGCCCCCAGGAAACATACGGACACGCTCGTCTTCAACTCCGAAGGGCGGCCGCTCAAGCGCATCGACCGGCAACTTACCATGCTACAGGCGAAGCACGGGCTACCGGTCATTGGAGCACTCGATGCTCGAAGAATTCTGAATTCACTAAGCATCATGTCGGGCTCACCTGGCTCGTTCATTCACCGATATCTAAATCACTTTCCGTCTACTGCTGCGCAGCATTACCAAGCAGGGAACGCAAGCTTTTATCAAAGTGCGTACTGCAAAGTGAACCATTTTTTGAATATAGCTCCCTCGGAAGGCGTGACCCCTTCCGAGGAAGTATCCAGCATAAGTGAAGGCGAGGAAATGGAATTCCAAGAGGAGGAGAAGACAACGGACTCTGGCGAGAGCGCGTTTTAACCTTATTAATTTTGTTAAATAAATAGAACGAATCTATCTTTGTAAACTAACTAACTTTGTCAACAAACTTGCTAGGATACGGGTGAACAAAGCTAAAACGGGCTTCCAGGGACATGGGCTGATGTGCGCCGTACAGCCTCCCGGGGCAAGTGTAAGTAAGTGCGCGCCTCCCTTAGCACGCATGTGCGCTCTACAGCACTCGGCTGCTGGGCACTCTGGGGCACGCACGGGGGTCGGACGTTGTTGTTAGAATACAGGGGAACAAAGCTAGAACGGGCTTCCAGGGACACGGGGCTGACGGTAACCCCGCGATGTGCGCCGTACAGCCGCCCGGGGCAAGCGTAAGTAAGTGCGCGCCTGCCTTAGCACGCATGTGCGGTGTACAGCACTCGGCTCCTAAACCGGGGCTCTCTGGGGCACACATGGGAGAATTAGCGTGCTCTCCTTAGCCCCCTTGCGTGCTCGGTAGCCCCGTGGGGCCGTACTGCGCCCCGGGGCTGTCTCCGGCGCGGGCCGGATGGCGCACGCGGGTCCGAAACAGCCGAGTTGGGGCGTGTGCCTGGAACCGCCCATCGTGGGACGTTTATTGAGGCCGAGTCTCGCACGTGGGTGCTCGAAGTGGGACTTAGTCGAAATTTTGCCTCCACCGTGAAACGAGCTCTGTTCGCTGCATAACTTAAGAGCGTCATATTTACTCCCGCCGCTTACCCGCGCTTGAATGAATTGATTTCAGCTCCTCCACGTTCGAGCTCTGTTCACTGGCATAGCTGAATAGTCTGGTACTACCCGCGCCGCCGTTTACCCGCGCTTGAATGAAATTTCTTTAATGAGCTCTGTTCACTAGCCAAAGAAACAACTTCTGTCGGCAACTCAGCACCTATGCCACCTATCTGCGCGCCAGTTAGACGGTTTCCTGGAAGCAGGCAGCCCGTTCACCTTTCCAATTTTGGCGCCTGTACGTCCGTGGGTTTCGGAGATGGGTTCTCGAAGTGAGACTTAGTCGGAATTTTGCCACCTCCACCACGAAAGCAGCTCTGTTCGCTAGCAAACTTTCGTTTGTAACTCGGTTCCTACGCCACCTATCCGCACGCGAGTTGGACGCTTTCCTGGGAGCAGGCAGCGCGTCTACGTACCTTAGTTTCGGACGTGGGTGCTCGAAGTGGGACTTAGTCGAAATTTTGCCTCCACCGTGAAACGAGCTCTGTTCGCTGCACAAATTAAGAGCGTCATATTTACTCCCGCCGCTTACCCGCGCTGGAATAAA
>JAHWFO010114131.1:0-11856 GCA_023313115.1 Rhysida immarginata | reverse complement strand
TCTTGTACAACAATGTTTTCATTTTCAACCACAACTGGTATAAAATGACGGACGGAACCCCCATGGGGAGCAGTATTAGCCCCTTCATCGCAAATATCTATATCAGAAAACTAGAGAACCGTGCCATATCAGAATTCCTGTACTTTCCGAGGATCTGGATAAGATACGTTGATGATGTCTTTGCTGTAGTGCCCACTAACGAGATTCAACAACTGCGCAATAACCTGAACAACCTGTGTCCCACCATCAACTTCACCACCGAAAAAGAAGACAACTGTAGCATCCCCTACTTGGACTTGATGATAACCAGGAACAACCATGGATTAGAGTTCAACATATACCGGAAGATGAATTTCGTGGCCAGTTATATCAGGAGTGATTCTAATCACTGCCAACAACATAAGCTGGCTGCGTCCCGTGACATGGTGCTGAGGGCCTACGCCATTGCCCTGAGTGACATAAACAGGAAGATTGAAATTGGAAAGATTAAAAACTACCCTAGGCAGAATGGCTTCCAAGAAGGGGTAGTAGACAGCTTGGTTAGAAAGATAGAACGGAAGATAGCCATTAATGAAACTACAACCCCACAGAACAAGAAAGAAACCAAAGGACGTATTATCTTGCCATATAACAAGCACCTAAACAGAGGAATGATGAAAATCGCCCGTGAATTTGGACTGGAAATTACATACCGAAGTGGAGACACCTTAAGTAGAAGACTGGGCAACCCCAAGGACGTGATTCCGGTAGACCTCAGACCCGGAATATATCGACTGCCGTGCACTAAATGTGAGTCCGTCTACTACGGACAGTCCCGGAGAGCAGTGGGCACCAGGGTAAAAGAACACCTTTCTTGCATCAAGAATGGGAAATACGGCGTATCGAGATTCGCAGACCACATTCTGGACCAGAAACATGATTATTGGTTCGACGACTTTGAAATTCTCCACAGCACGAGAGACCCCCAATTATTGAAAATCCTGGAGAGCTACGCGATCAGCCTAGAAGAACCGAGCAAACTCTTAGACAGTGATAACGGCCCTCTTGATCTGTCGCATCTGAAGACCAGTGTGACCAGGTTTTTAAACTCGAAATTACTACGGCGCAAGGCCTCCTATTACTACATATTACTACGTTAAGTGTCCAAAATACTACCTTATTACTACAGTAAGGGCAGGGCCGGATTTTCCATTAGCCTAACTAGGATTCAGCCTAGGGCCTCAAGATCAAGAGGGGCCTACATTCAAATTGTTAGCATTAAAAATGGGAGGTGAAAGTGGAATAGCCTAGGGGCCTCTTTTCATCTAAATACAGCCCTGAGTAAGGGGACTTTTTACTAATTATAGATCAGTGCTATACAACGCAAGGCAAGTAGATAACTTTATACGAGTCGACAGTGAGAGGGAGTGCAAGGGAGGGCAGCATACTTCAACACCAACTACCAGCACAAAAGCTGTGGCCTACCAGCGAATGCAGTGCGATGTGACTTGATGCGAATGCGGCGGCAGGCGGAGGGAGCGGATGCGGAGTGCGGAAGGAGCGATGCGGCAAACTACTGGGCTCAGCCCAGGGGACTGCTGCCAGGCGTCTGGCGAAAGCGATGTGAGACTGAACGTGAAATCAACTGCTGCCAACAGTTGGCAGCCAACTGTGTGAAACGGAAACAACAACATCCACTTCATCCACTCACGCAACGAAACGCAAACATGAGTCATCACTTAACTTATCATTCAACACCATCCGATGAGTCAAGGTGGTGTTGCATGTTGGACTGATGACTAATTAGTGCTCATGTTTTAGGATATTACCATAATCTAAGGAAGTAATATCCTAAAACTTCCTTAGACTATGATATTACTACACCTATTACTACGGAGATTCAAATATTACTACATATTACTACTTTTTCCAAATTACTACGGTCATTACTACGGCTGGGATTTTAGGCCATTTATTACTACGGTAGTAATGAAATTACTACGTCTGGTCACCCTGCTGAAGACGGTTGCCAAACTGTGTAAGTTTCAAACTCGCCCCACTAGCAACAACCAATGAGATGACTGCCTTAGACAACCAATGACATACAACCAACTGGTGACTTCTTTACTGGAATATTTTCCATTGGCTAGTTAATTATCTTGTGTAAATGCAGTCTATTTTGGCCCTTTGTGCCTATATAAGTCCTGTAATGTTCTCACTTACCATCAGAACAGATTGTCTCTCTGATCATAGCTTCCCTTGGATGCTGAAGAAGGCAGCTTGGCTGCCGAAATACGTATTCATCAGAATAAATTCGTTATGTGGATTAGTGGTTTCTCTGTCTTCTGTTGTTTAAAACTAACATAATCAATATGCATATAAAGCTATATAGGGTCTTCTCGTCCATCTGCAGAATGTCAGCATTCTTATTAACAAATTCAACTTCAATAATATCATTATAATGTATATATTATAATCATTCTTGAAACTTGAAAATCTTCCCCTAATACAGATTATGTCCATCTTCATAACTTTTAAACGTTGAAACTCTGGGCGATAGAAGAATACATTCAGACCTACTCTTTCTATCTGAGTTACTGAATTCCACTGTTGACTGTCCTAATTGATTCTATCCGTATTCCTAACTACATTAGTATGTCCTTTCCGGTAGAGAAATCTGTGTCTACCACCAATAATTATATCTATAGTTCACCAATTAGACACCTCTTCAGGAGTGCTAATTCCTATTTTATAAAAAATATGGTTCACTGTACTGTCCTTCTTAATGAAGTTTATGGAGGCCTTACAGTACATAATGGAAGAAAACACAAGATTTCCCAATCGGTTTCGCCATTTATTCCAGGCTTTACCCTGGAATAAACAGTGAAACCGGTTGGGAAATCTTGTGTTAGGCCTCCATAAACTTCATTAATTCCCATTTGGCAAATTTAGACATTTTTCATGACTACAGACAAAAACTTTAACAAATTGATCTCTTCACTTTTCCTACTGATAATTAATTATTATTATATTACATTATATTATGTTATATTATATTAGTGATTGTTTTGAATTTATTTCATTAGTGATTTCATTGCTATATTTATGTCATTGTCCTTTAATCTTTGTTATTGTTTTGTAGTTTATGATTTTACAGTAGAACCTCGATTTTACGAACTCGGATTTTCCAAAATTCCGGATTTTACGAAGTAATTCTGAAATCCCGACCCCAATTTTGTAATTTTCTTCTAATAAACTGTCATTTTTACAAAGTACAGTGGTCGCCGCTTAATATGGCCACCTCGGGACCGTGCTTAAGTGGCCACATTAACAGGTGGCTGTTTTAAGCGAGGTTACCAAAAGTATTTATTTTTTATCAATGACAATCGGTATCCAGATGATTTCAAACAGGTCAGAGACCATTAAACAATTGGATATATTTTGAAATACGAGGGTCACTTACATAGTCATGGCAACTATTTTTTACATCGAAATCCCAGACCCAACAAGTCGAGCATTTGTTTGTACGTACATATAGATAAGTTTGTTTGCTTAAATAATCATTTATACACGTACAGTAGCTTTAAAAAATAGTTTATTTAAAATATTGTCTAATTTTTCCTAGCAGTGCCTGCGAAATTTGCAAATGTTCAGCAGCTTCACGTTGACTACACTCCATTGAATGAAACTGGTTCAAAAGGTCAACTTTTTCACTTGCTGATAAATCACATCTTTTTCTCTTCTGAGCCATTTCTCTTCACCTAACCTAACCTAACCTAACCTAACCTAACCAGTGTTGCCAACTCAAATTTCAGGAAACAATTTCGCTTCATAAATATTCTAAAGGAAACAAGGAATTTAGTGCAAATTCAAAGAAATTATAAAACAATTTATAATATTCTACATAAAAAAATCGGTCACTTTTACTGCGAAAGCCCAGTATCTTCACAAAACGATGCTGTGTTCCGAGTCTAAATACATCATACGTAATTGACCATCAGTACAATCTGTAATTTTGGGCAACAGTGCCAATTGGCTTAGAGGGAAATGAAAAGTGAACATTATAAGCGGAGTGTTCATTTATCTGGAGTAAGATGAGATGAAGCAGTAGAATTCATGAACTACTTCTGAAAAAGTGGCCATAAAAAGCGGGTGGCCATATTAAAAGTGGCTACATAAAGCGGCGACCACTGTATTTTTAAAACAAAATACGGTTTTTACGAAGCCATCAACGGTAATTAATAGTAATTAATAGTAGAATTTTCATTAATTAAACCAATCATTTTAAGCTTTTATATTAAGCAAATGATACCTATCTTTAATTGGCCATGTAGCAAATGAATCCTTTTGCTTCCATTACTTAAGCAAGTGTTTACGCTGCATTATAAAAGATATGAGAAAACAGATTCATAAGCTGGTTTCACTTTCGATATTGGAAATGTCGAAAGTAGTATTGTTGAGCCAGTTAATTGTGAAAGCCAAGCAGACATTAGTGATACTGATTTCGAAGAATTCGAAGCATGGGAAAACTTAAAAAGTAGGTTGAATTTCAATAATAAATTTTCAGATTTGTTGGTAGTGGTAACTTCGTCTATGATTCGTCTGTGATTTAATCAAAGATGGCGGCGTCGAGGACGAGATTGATGATAATGACAACAACGAAGCCTAAGAAGATCCCATAACAACATCGATGGACATTAAAAACTCTTTAAATACACTGCGAAAACATTTATACTATATGAAAAATCCCCCAGATAATATTTTTGAAAGTTTATTTGAATTATCAAATCATATTGAGAAGGAATTAAATTCAGGTGCAAATTTGCAACAAACAACAATTTTAAATTATTTTCAAAAATCAAATTGACTTTTATTTGAGTTGTAAAATCGTTATTAATTTATCTAAAAAGAAAAAAAAATTATTTATTGTGCAATTAAACCATTATTTTCCCAAATTTTCTAGTCTGGTTTTTACAAAGTTCGGATTTTACAAATAAATGTTATTGGTCCCCTGATATTCATAAAATCGAGGTTCTACTGTATTTAATAATTTCTTTTGTAAATGGATATCCCTGTCAATAAATAAAGAAACAAATAAATTAGATGTATAGTTCCTGCTTTACAAATTCCTGACTTTAGGAATATTTTGTCTGCTAATCTATACTTCAGAGGCAGATATAAGACAAAAGCCTCATGGATAAAAGCCCCATGGACTGAAGCCCCAGGGACAAACGCCTTAGCTTAACCAGACAAAAGCCCCATAGTGCTTATAGGCAACCAAACGGTATGTTGCCCTAGAATTTGGTCTATACTATTAAGAACAATAAAAATAAATATTTTTTCAGAGTTAAGAAGTGCCATTCATGATTATTCCTCAACTCTTAATAAATTGCGTCATACTTAGTAGTTTGATTGTAGAAAGGGCAGTGCAATAATATTATGATTAAATTTACAATTTTCTATACTTCTACAAAATACATAATGTTAGATAATTGTTAATATTCCTAATTGAAAATGATATTAAAGTAATTTCAATATACAGGTACTTTCATTTTGAATGTTTTAACGGTGACATTTACAATAAAAAGTTTGATTTTCTTTTTTTTTTTTTAAAAAAAAAAGCAATAAAAGAGACGATGACAATGTGTAGAGATGATAATTTATCCCATTCTGACTGTTCCACAGCTGTTAAACATAAAAAAATGTTTGTCAAATTTATTCTGGTCCATTGTCACTTGCTAGATGATAAATAAAGTATTTTTGAAATTTAAATAAAAGAATTTGAAAAAGAGCTAAATCATCCACTGAACAATTAAAGATTGATTAATTTAACAGCATTAAATTTCATTTCATTTCAGAACTTTCATTATGTTAATTTCCATTTAAAAGTGTGAGTATGAATAAGAGTAAGAAACAGGGCCATTCTCCCAAGCAACAGAATCCCCATCACAAGGTCCTCGACAGGAGGAATTTAAGAACGCATTAATCATGTCGATCGTACAGCTGCTATTCATTCCATAACTACTCAGATGTTTTCAAATACAGTGTAACCTCGGTTCACGAATGCCCTGGTTCACGAACAACAATTTTGTTTCGGCTTACGAACCAATATTTCGGTTCATGAACAGGTGACGTCACTAACTTCTTATTTTTGGCATGCGCAAATAGATGGTCCCACTTTGTACAAAATGTATTCACTTTGTTATTTGTATTCGTGTGAATATCGCTCGAAATTTAGGTTTTTTATCTTCAATGTATTGTACTGTACCCAAATTAAATTAATGGGGGGAAAATCTCTATTTTTGATCGCTGGAACGGATTAATTGTTATTAACATTGATTTGAATGGAAAAAGTTGCCTCGGTTACTAACAGCTCGGTCTGTGAACAGTTTCTTGGAACAGACTAGGTTCCACTGTACATGGAATGAAATCGACTATTGCTTAGACGTACTACGAGCCACCAAGAGATCGCTTATTGAAATTGTGACGAGTCATATGGCATTCTAATGGAGAATGCAACATATGGCCCATCACTACAGATATGTTCCATATAACAGAGCATATCTATGTTTCATAGTACAATTAGATTGTTTATTAGCAACAAAATTTATGGCTCTGTCTAGCAATAAAACCCCTGAATTTTGAGAACAACCCCCCCCCCCCCCTCATTGAACGCCCTTTAATACAATTAATAAAGGAAACTTATAGTTAGCTCATTTTCTTATTACTCAGTAGCTGTATCCTGTAACCTAGTATACCCCTCTCCAATGCAATGTATAAAATCAAGCAATAGGGCAAAGCAGCTTAAGAATATGATTTTTGAATCCGAAACATGGGAGACGTTTCATAAGTAAAAAGAAATAAGCACCTTATTCTTATCACTCTTTGTCGCGAACTTTTTGGCGGGAAAGAGGGGAAGACTAGTGAAAGAGCAAGGGAAGAAGAGCGCGAGTTGCCCTGGCAACGGAAGCATCCCGAGGGAGCTCCAGATGCTGATTCTAGGAAGCAGCCAGAGCAACCAATCAGAGACAAAAAAAAACTTGTGAATAGACTCAGAAGGTAATAAAAGGGAGAAATAACGTTGATCTCTCTCTATACTTGAAAACATTTTCTCTCTCTATGTGAAAAAAAAAACCACTCTCTCTCTACTCCCGAGAAGATTGTCTATCTCGATAAGAACTCATCTCTCTGCAAAATTTGTTCCTGTCCTCTTGTGAGAAGAGCATTTTTGAGGGCTAATGTTGCCAGCCGGAAATCCGAACCCAAGAAAACGAACTCTGGGTGCAAGATCGATATAGTGCACGTGGACCGACCAACGAGGAACGACCACGGCCACGGCGGATGAGCTGATGCCGAACGACTTGGTGGCTTCATTGAACGTGGAGCACGGCTGCAGGCGATGAGATCGTTAGTCTGAGCAGCAAGTGTCCCGGTATGACACGGAGCACGGTGACTGGTAGGGGGGGGGGGGACGATCAGCGCGTGCCGACGAGCGTAGAGGCGGAAGGTGAGAAATCATTTCTGCAGCTGGCAGGCCTGACCTCATGGTAGCTTGGCGGCATCCCCAAGAAATCGCAGGGGCTTCAAGTGGCGAGCAGACCGAACCTGTGGGCATGGAGCCACTGCAGGAACTCCAATGGCCGGGCCGTTATCGAGAGTGGCACGTGGCAAGCGCACTCAACGACCAACATCTCGTCAACGGCAGCTAGCGACCACAGTGAGGAGGGAAGCGCATCAACTGGTGAAGCGACGAGCAGCCGACCTGAGGGCATCCACAAGTACAGCGCCAGCAGAAGATCCATGGGTGAAGAGTCGATGAGAATGAGCGGTTCAGCGTAGACGTCGAGGAGCCACGAGGTGATTGCAGTAACCGGACTAAGTGTTTGACGAAATTGTAAACCACGTGTAAGATAAGTGCACTATTTAATAATTAGCGGGCCCGCGCGCAAGCACGTAAGTTATTAGCATATCGTGAGAGCATTGTACATTAGTAGATAAAGTGTTTTTGCTAGTGAACTGAGCAAATCTAAGCATCCTCCCATGTGTAGGAATCAATTCTGATTTTGTAAGAACAATTTGCCAGATAATCGTTTAATTTTGCTATAGAAAGCAAAAACAGTTTCTGTGCATTTTTTAGATCCACTTAGCTCACGAAATTGTACCCTTATTGCCTTTTATTTTTCTTTTACTCCATTTATTATCCAATTAATCTATTTTATTACTCACTTTGAATAAAGTTCATTTTAATTCACTTAAATAAAGCCTGATTTGACCTGTTGCTTACTTTCAAACATGGGTGAAACTTTTAGTGGGAGCTAAGGTGGGGTCCTTGTTGACGAAGCTATTAATTTTAGAACAGAACTGGTAACTATTTTGGGGATGTTAAATTTTTAAACGAGCCACTATACGATCACTGAAACTAAGGTAAGTTAATTGTAAGAAAATAGTATCATTAAGAATAGTGTTACGCAGGGGTTTTGTGGAGGAGTTTAGGAGGGTGCTAAACAGAAGGCATACGTAACTAGTTAATTTGGGTAGAACTAGAAATTTGCCCGCACCACCCAGAGGGTAACGCTATAAAATCTATTAACTTTTGTAGTTATGCTTCCAGTTAGTTTAGTTATGCAACTGTTTCTAGAATTTTTTTTTAATTTCATTTTGTAGATATGTATAAAATTATGCTGAACAAAAATGTAGACATTCTGTTAGTCAGAATAATTCAAATACCCTGTTACTGCTTACTAATTTAATTTTGTATAGTGTCCAACAATTCTCAGACACCCTGTATTTGAAAATGTAAAATAAAAAGAAATTGGTTGATTGGTTTGCTAAATACACAGACATGCAATGGACGATGTCCACGATAGAAATTCCGCATGCGCTATTGTTTTACCGCCATCTGGTAGCTTTTTTGAAAGTGGTCAACCGATGTAACAGGACAGAATATACCCCCGCATAGATTATACCCGGATTTAATTTATCCTAGGATGTTTTAAACCCCTAATTCAGGAGTGGCGTCGTGCCAACCCCCTCTAAACTACCCCCCACTACCACCACCCCCGTCGGCTACTTGACCAAATACACATAAGATAATAAAAGTGGTGGGAGTTGATAATACGAAAAGTTTGCGAAGCTCACAGTTTTCTATACTTGAACACAAGGCCAAATTTGCTCTCCCCCTTCTTTCCCCCCTTTTATGCTGAAAACTTTTGACTTCCTCATTTAATTTGATACTTAAATGATAATATTTAAATTAGTAATTGAACTGAGAAATTGTAAAAATTTAAATTCACTTTTAGATTAAATATATGAAATTAGAAAAAATCTTATTTTCATTGTTTGAACGGCGTTTATTTATTTATTATAAAAATTAAAGGATCACTTTAAGGATGTTTTTCTATTATCCTAACAAATAGGATAATAGGATTATGCTAACAAAAACAATTCCTAAAATCATGCTTTTTGTTCAAACAATGAAAATAAGATTTTTCTAATTTTATATATTTAATCAAAAAACAAATTTAAATTTTTACAATTTCTCAGTTCAATTATTAATTTAAATTTTATCATTTAAGTATCAAATTAAATGAGGAAGTCAAAAGCTTCCAGCATAAAAGGGGAAAAGAAGGGGGAGAGCAAATTTGACCTAGTGCTCAAGTATAGAAAACTGTGAGCCTCGCAAACTTTTCATATTAACCCCCATCACTTTTATTATCAATGCGTATTTGGTCAAGTAGCCGATGGGGATGAAGTCGAGGATGGTGATAGTGAGGGGTAGTTTAGAGGGGGTTGGCACGACGCCACTCCTGAACTAGGGGTATAAAACATCCTAGGATAAATTAAATTCGGTTATAATCTATCCTGTTACACCAGGTCACCATATGCGCTACCAACACTGAAAACATGAATTACCTCACAAAATATTCATCTCTGATACCTCTGATACATTATATTTCTTTTTCTTGGCTTAGTTTTCCATAACAAGATGCTCTGTTTGCATTTTTGGCATTTGTTCGTTGAGAACGATTTAATGCACAGCTCAAGCTAAAAAAAATTTAAATAAGTTAAATTTGGCATTATGAAATTAAATATTCACGACCTTTTTGAAGTTTATTAATTTCTTCATGAAATTTATCCATTCAATCTATCATAACACGTTTTTTTTTTTCTTTTGTTTTTTGTTTGTTTTTTAACCAAATTTTATAATCAGCTTTCTGATTATAAAATATTGCATATTTATTAAAACCTACAATATATATTAAAATAAAAATTAGAATTTAAGATAAAAAAATTAACAGTGTATGTATTTTGGGAGTATATAAGTGAAATTTATATGTATTATATAGCTTACTCAAATTGACTTAATACAATGAACAAAGGGGTAGCATATCCCCAAAAGGCCGCAAAATTTTTCCTTCCCTTTTGTATTTGTAATTTCGATATTGAAGAGTTTCTGCAGTTTAATTATTATCTTCTCCTTGAATATAATAAGTTGCATTTTGAACCATATCAATTTTAAAATTTTTTTTAACTATTTCCTAATTGACAAAAGAGTAGAATATTCGCGAAATCTTTATAGTCTTTTAATGTTAAACTTAAAGGTAATTTACACTTCAACTCTTCATAAATTACTATACTTCAAGTCTGAAAACTGTCATGAATTTCATCACACTAGGTGGTGCGTCAGTCAAGTATGGTATTCATTTCATAGATGCAAGCAAAATTCTAATGAAACAGTTACTAAAAAGGACATTTAACACAGTTTGAAGATTCTAGGAGTGAAAAATAGTGGAGACAAAGCTACATTACAAAAAAGGCTAAATTTTTACATGAATAATAAATAAAATAAAATTTGCACGCATTCAATTCTCCTTCTCAAATCACATTCAGAAGTCCATTTGTTTTAATTTGTAGAAAAGTCTATTGATCCAAATGGATTACACTGAAAACACTTTTGAAATATGTCATTTCAAAAGCATGCTTGAGTAACATTAAAACTACTAATATTTGATACTGAAGGGGACACTTAACATGAAAATCAACCCGGCTCTGTGGCCGAGAGCGCTAAGGCGCAGGTCTTGTTGCTCTCGGAATCTGAAAGTCACAGGTTCAAATCCCACCGAGGGCACAGATGTATGTGTTTGGCGCAATATTCCCTCAAAGAATCCTTGCCAAGATTATCATTAAATGGCAATCGAATGACCATCGGCAATGCATTCCATAAGGATATTGCAGAATACGGAAAACTCTTAGATTTTTGAGCTGACACAATGAACGGAATCTCAAACAAATATCTTCGAGTTTGTCGAACTTGAGGACGCAAAACATAAAAAAAAATAAATAAATAATTACACCCACTCTTTTAAACAGAATTCAGTCTATCCCAGGGTCTCAGGAAGAGAATCACTTTTATCCCAAAATCCCAGGACAAGCAAAAGGCTGGGAATGAGTTATGTGCAACGAAAATCTCACCCACTTTAAGAATAATAACAAAACATGACAATCTGATGAAAATACATTTATAACATCACAAATGTACTTAAATTCAGAAAAGTTGAAACCAGTGAAATAGTGAATTGTGTTTCATTTAAATTACCAGTGAAATGGTGAATTCAAACAATTAAATTTATTGGTAATAATAGCTTGTTCATTCTTATGTGGCATATTCGTAATACCAAACTTGACAGTAGCGTCGCGGTGGCAAAAAGTGCGGTGGCGCAGTCTATTATAAACATTTTCATTTTTCTCTCAACAAAATTGCTGTCTCTAAGCATTTATGAGAGAATGCCATGAACTCTTTTCACCTTTGCTTTCATGAATTGTAGCGTTAACTGTATGAAATAAAATAAACTGATGCAAAATGATTATTAATTCTCT
>JAHWFO010114129.1:0-12191 GCA_023313115.1 Rhysida immarginata | reverse complement strand
TGTCGGGTCGTGTACGATAAATTAATATCGTGCACGCCCCGTCACACATATAACCTTATACCCTGCTATATCTATATTTGCTCCTCCAATTAAATTTTTTCTCATATTTGGTGCATAAAGAACATTTTTAAGTGTCATTTTTACATTACGTTTTCTTTTATCCTTAACATATAAAACTACATCACCAATGACAATTATCTCACAGCTAGAATCTTTATCCCCTATTAAAGCTTTAGTTGGTGAAATTGATTTAAAACTTTTAAAGAAACTTTTATCGTTACAGAAATGTGAAGTTGCTGCACTGTGTATTAACCAGTATGATAAGATATTTCTTACCTTATTTTTGTCACAAAATTCACTATTTAGAATTACATTTTCACCTAGGAGTTCAGTGTACAGAATGTTATTTCCTGCTTCTCGTGGCTTGTATTCATCGTCAGGATGTCTTCTATGGGTTCTTTTCTCCTCTTCGGGTAATTTGTAACAATCTCTTCGTAAGTGACCAATTTTTTTACAATACGTGCAGGTTTTCTGTCTCTGATGTTGGATGTGTCTGGATGACTCTGGCGTTGATTCGTTAGAAGATCGCATGTTGGCCTTCTTCTTCGATGGGTATGATGAGGATCCATAATTTGGCTTAGAAAACATCTTTTTTTCGTTTACGTTGAACGCATTGGTTTCTCTGGATTCGTCATCTTTTTTCTTTTGGTTTATTCGGCCAGATTCCGCTATCAGTTGATCCTCCAGGTTTCGGAAGTTAAATTCTTTATCGGGGAGTCTATAAATGATTCGGACCAGGTTATCATATTCTTTAGGGAGTCGTCTGATCAGTTGAAAGCATATTAGAGTTTCCGGGATTTCAAATCCTGCGTCTTTGATTTGTTGCGTTTTATCTTTTAGTCGTTGACAATATAAGCCTATTGTTTCATTTTCGGGATGATAACGTAGTTCGAAGAATTCGTCAACAAGGCAGGCGACTGTCGCTTTTGATTTTGGTTCGAAGTTGTCTTGGAGAATTTTCCACGCTTCTTTACCGTCTGTGGTGTCCGATATGAGTGGTCTGATGTCACTCTCGATTCCCAAGTATAGTGTCGTATAGGCCTTGTCTTTTCGGAGTTAAAACTTCTGTTTTTCTTTTTCCGTTACGAGTTGATACAGAGAGATTTTAAATTCGTCGGTGATGAAACTCTAGCACCCCTTGTCCATTAATAAGACTTTCATGTCTTTTTTCCAGGTGTTATAATTGTAAAAGTTCAACTTCGGAAATGTCATTGTAGTTGCTGCATCCATGCTTGATTTTCTTTTCTTAGTGCGGCCCCAATCGAATGAACTGTTCTTTTGTTTTTAATTTTTCTTTTAGGCCCAGCAAGCTTCCGCTGAATAAAAGTTGTTGAAGTGGATATCTAGGTATATTGGCCCATAACCGATTTTTATTGGTGTCCGCAGAGCGATGGTTCAAAAATCTATTGAATCAGGAACTTTATTGCAACGAGTAGGCCTACTGGGAAGGTTGAAAAACAAACATGTTCTCGTGATTAGGCCTATGTCGGCATCAATTGCTTACGACGTGGTAATTTACTTCTGGTTCTGCATGACTTTTATAAATGAATAAGCAGGAGATTTCTATTTGAAGTTTTATATAAAAGTTTAATGTAAATAAACTTACTCATTGTTAACATAAATAAATGTATAATGGAATTAATTATTATTTAGTTAAAAACATTCATGAGATATAATTTAAAAATACAATATATTAATGTACAATAAATATTATTATTATATTCTGTCTTTTATTTTCTTTTTGTACGAAATAAACAAACTTGTAGAATATTATATAAAGTTACTAACACTGACCATGGATACTCAGGGTGCGATCTCACGATGTCAGAAGACACACCCTGGACGGTCTGCTGGAAGAACCAGAATAGGCGAAGGTTTCCCTAGTCCTGCGGGTCGAGCTACTGGAGCGCCGAGACAAAGGTCGCAAGATCTCACTGGATGTGGCAGAAAAAGTCTGGAGAACGAGCAATGATGGTCACTGGCCGTAAGGAAGGAAACAGCAACCTGTTCACCTTCAGAAAGAAGCGTAAATGCAGAAACAGAAAGTTGGCCCACAAAGATGGGGGGGGGGGGGGGGGAGAAAGGCACGGATGAAAGCGGCCATTCTGGCGGCAGTCAAATACCGCCGAAGATCTGGTAAACCTAAACCCCCACCATCGAAGGGGATAAACAGCAGCTCTGCATGGATGGGATGACGAGCCGATGAATAACCCCAAACACAATCCACCACTGCACTGTGAACCTCCTCAGAAGCTGGCAAGAAGGTACGGTGAACAGGCATTTGGACGATAAAACAGGCAGCACGTAGGAAAGAATGAACCACACCTTGACAAACATCGAGGTGGAAAAACGAAACTGCTTGCCAAGGCAGGGAATGCACTTAGGAATTACCTGCTGCAAGTGACGAGAGTCCATGTCCGGTAGGAAAGAAAAGACATATCCCAGCACTATAATATGCTCACACCATGTTATTGGGAAGGTTCGAAGACAGTCCACCGTCCACTTCTCAATAGCGATACCTGTAGGCTTGACAAGATTGATGGAACTTCCTGTCGAAGTGCTAAAGAGATCGAAAGATTCCTTATAGATGCCAGGGAATAAGCATCAGACGCAAAAAGCACCACATCGTCAGCATATGCCAGCGTACGGATGTTAATTGAAGCGGCTGGCATATCATAACCCTGGACATCTGGGTGGCGATTAATAAACTGCAGTAATGGCTCCAAATAGAAGATGTATAGGAGGGGGGAAATAGGACACCCCTGCCTGATGCCCTTAGAAAGTTCGAAGAAAGACGAAGCGGAGCCATTAATCACCACACATGATGTAGCTGAAGCATACGGTTCTGAGATAATCGTAGCAAATTTCCGAAGACAAAGATGGTGAAACACTCGGAAAAGAAACACGTGATTCACCTTGTCGAAGGCCTTCTCCTGGTCAAGGCTTAACACGGCCAGAGTCTGACGGCGCACACACGCTTCATCTATAACACATTTCATGGCAATCAGGCTGTCGGACATCCTGCGAGATGAAATGGAACAAGATTGCCCCGGATCGAAGAACTCGTCGGCGAAGCATTTGAGCCGTTGTTGGAGCACTCCAGTGAAGACCTTATAGTCTGTGTTGAGAAGAGTAATAGGCCTCCACTGGGGACAAGATGATTCTCCCCACAGTGAAGTCCGATGTAATGGAGGAAGGGTCCTTGAAAATTGAGTTAAACACTTGCACCAGGAAAGGCCCAAGAAGTTTCCAAGTCGCATTGAAGAACGAGTACGGGATGCCATCTAATCCAGGGCTGGACTGGTGACAGCCATCCGCGGACAGAAACTTCTTAACTTCATCTTCGGAAAAGGGACCGATAATAGACAAATCAGCGTCTGCAGTGAAAGGTCTTAGAGCCTCGATCCAATGCCTCATGGCGTTGGATGGAACGACTGGGTGGCTGAAACATGATGAAAAATGGGAGTGGAAGGTGGACAAGATGTCAGAGTCAGTTTCCACAGTCCCATCTTCCACCACCAAACGATGACATCTTTTCTTGTTGGCACGATGCTTCTCCTCGGCGAGCACAGCTGATGACATATGCCTGATGTCAGACGCCCAGGACAATTTAGTCCTGAGAGCAGCGCCGGCGGCCTTGCGGATGATTAGAGCGTTAATCTAGCTCTTCATCTGGCAGATGTCATCAGCATACTCCCCCTTCGGGATGGAACAGTGGAGAAGACGCAAAATTTCTTGTAACATGAGGAGATGGCGCCGTTGCGTCTAGCAGCAGCCAACCCAATCTTCTTAAAGAAACGACGAAGCTGGATTTTAAAAGCAAGCCACGAAGCAAGCGACGGAGGCAGGTTGTAAAGATGTCTTTCCACAAACCGAACGAATATTCCCTTATATTCATCGATGTCAAGCAGAGAGACGTTTAAGAACCAGTTGTTTGAAGTAGGGCCTGCAGTGGAAGCTGGGTTTGGAGGGTTTCAAGACCACCTGATGGCACTGTGGTCAGAAAACGAGCATGGAATGATCTTCAGTGAACCCGGCGCGCCAGCAAAAACATCGTCCACAAGGAAAAGATCCAGCCTTAATGACACATTCGCCGGGACGAGAAGAATGTGACCAAAGATCAAAAAGAGTTCTGCTGACACAGCTGGTGAACATAACCAGACGAAAAGATGTCATTTCCATCCGGATGACAATTAAAGTCACCAGCAACCACCACAGGCAACGAAGAGCACAGGTAGCTGTCCAGGTCTTTGAGAAATGACAGTTTCTTTGCTGGCAAACACGGGGCGTACACGTTAAGCAATCGGAGCTTTAGACCAGATAGAAGGAGGTCTAAAGAGATTACCCTGCACTCGCAGTCAAAGACACAGTTAGACACCATGATGGAGGAGTTGAA
The DNA here is from genome assembly GCA_023313115.1 of Rhysida immarginata. Lineage (NCBI taxonomy): Eukaryota > Metazoa > Arthropoda > Chilopoda > Scolopendromorpha > Scolopendridae > Rhysida > Rhysida immarginata. The sequence continues at coordinate 7,735 of JAHWFO010114129.1, read as the reverse complement.
GATGATGGAGGCAACCCCTGCCCATGTGGTGAAGATGAGTTAATGAAGAACTGCGCAAATGGGTATTGACTGCGAAGGCCAGGGAGGTTAGCAAGTTGTTGAGAAGCAGCAAGCTTTACCTCCTGAAGAAGGACATCTGGCCTGTACAAGGCAATAAAAGATGACAAAGCCAATTGCTTGAAGGACGACCCAAGGGAACGAACGTTCAGGGAAAAGACCTTCACTGCGAAATTGAGCTGACGGAGGCTGACCTGTACCTGAAGGAGACTTCAGCCTCACCGATGAGGAAGGAGGCTCAGATGTCTTCCGTTTAGGGGAACAAGCACATCCTGAAGAGGAAGAGGGGCTGCAATGATGATGGCTTGTGCAGCTGTCTCTTTCAGAAGAAGAGGACACAGGAATCCTGTCCCTCTTGCTACGATGACGTCAGGCATTTATCTTGCGAGGGCTCTTAGGCGTCGCAAGAAGATCCCGCTGAGCAGATGCTGAAGGCTTTGAGGTCTCAGCAGAGGAAGAAATTTTACCAGGCGCAGGCGCACAGACGATTCGCAGAGGCTGCGATGCCAATGAAAGTGCGGGTGGAGGAAGAGATGGAAACTCCTCCACAGCGAACACAGACTTAAAGCACAACGAATCGTCTACGATGACTTATGCAGAGAGACAGTCTTCCAACATCTGAGAAACATAAGGCGAAGGAGGAGGAGAAGAAACAGTCTCACAGACCTCACGAGGCCGAGAAGGGGGAGGTCGCATTTCCCTTCCAGGAGTCGTAGGAAGAGGCGACCATGACAGGGCCTTCTTCGATTTCCTCGGTGAAGGACGAGGCATGGTTGCTCTGCTTGGCTCTGGTGACTTGGCCGGAGAAGTCATCTTTGCTGGCTGCTGGGATGACATTCCTCGAGGTGATGGCGTTGGCGCTGCTGATAGAGCATCTGACCTCTCCTGGCACTGGTGGAATTTGTGCACTGTCTTGTGGCAGAACTCACATTTCCGAAGGAGAGGATAGTCTTTCCTAACATGAGAAGTCTTTTTGTAGCACCAGCAGTACTGCCTCTGTCCCTTGTAAAACACAGAGACGCGGCCTCCGCGCATGACAATGAACTCAGGAATGTCTCTATGGAGATCCATGTAGACTACGATGTCACCTGTCATCTGAAGAGGAGAATCTGGGTGCAGGGGTACGAAATTCTTCGCACCACCCCGTAGTCCGACATGTAGTCTCGGAGATACTTATCAGCCATCAGTGGTGATGCGCCCCGAACAAGAACTGGAACATATCCGGGTTCAGCGTAACTCAGGTGGACAGTGGTTTGCCCAACCTTGATGCACTCAGCAGCCACTATTCAGTCTGCCACAGTCTTTTGCCTGAAGGAAACAGCGAAAGCGTCTGCAGGATGGAAACAGCGGGGTGACCTGACGGAATAACAGGAGGAATACCCGTTTTGGAAGTTTTCACTAACACACCAGAAGTGCTTATTCTACCCAGAAAATGGACGCATACCCGCGTTGCACGGCCTTTTGATTAAGTAATGCATAAGAGGAGGTCCGTAGCGTATTTGTGGCTCAATATAGCAGCATTAAACGCACTTCGGTGAACGTGGTCAATTAACTTTTGCCCGGCAAGAGCGACAGGTATGCCCACGCGGACACAAAGTGCAACTCCCTGTGAAATAATATTTGGATCACGGACTCCTGCTTATACCTAACATCAACTTTAGTTGCATAAACATGACCGCTTCATAATACTAGTCATGCATGCTACGCAAATACTGCAATTCATTATCTATAATACAGACATAATATAGCATTATTAAAACCAAGACAGCGCAACCTCATTACTAAATGTTTTTCTAATGTTCAATTACGCAGTTTCTCACTATGTTATAACACAGTCTCCGTGATACACGAACACTGTTCCTCTTAAAGTTTACGTAATTTGTTCTATTTTCTCTAACTAAAGTTGTACTATTTCTTCGCATAAATCAGCAGATTTTCTTGGACACACAACACAGAACGAACTCACCCGCAAATGTCATCTGAATTGCTCGCTGACTTCATTGATGTGTCGTAAGTCAATCTCCGGTCGAACGCGACGACCAGTCGGAAGTAACGGCATCAAAAATTCCAACGGACCTGGATTACTTTCTTTTTTAATTAAAATTGGCTACCGTACTTCAGTACATTATGATAATCGAATTCATTTGCAATCGCCCACTGAGAATAAACTAACAAAACGTCTCTCGAACTTTCCGGCGTTCCCACCACTTCTGAGACCTTTTTTCTTTTACGTCCATTCGCAGCGGTTGCTCACAGCCAAAAAAAAAAAAAAATTATCCGAAGTTAAAAAATGCAAGAAAACCCAACAATACAAAAAAAAAACAAAAGAAACTCCGAGATCGCACAGCTTCTCAGAAAAGATCCCAGAAACAATGCTTTCTCGGTAACAATGGCTATTCCTGTTGCACGACCATCGCAAACAGCAATCGCCAACAATTACTTAAAAATAACCACAGCCTTTTAGAGATTAATGAAATCAAACATCTTAAAATATATTATTTCTGAATAATAAAATAAATATTAACACACAATTAAACAACAGACAAGAGAAATAAAGAGAGAAACAATTCTTACAAAAGTATAAAACAAAAACTACCCATAGTTTTATAACTAAGAATCAGACAAACCCCTACACGTTCTCCGCCGGACCCATGTGACACTCACCGACATGAAATGTCACACTCTAATCCACAGGGAGAAACCTCCTTGTGGATTAAAGGTTCCCCCTTTTTGGTTGTAACATTCCACAGTTTTTGCTTAATTTTTGTTTGATTTTATCCTTAACATCACATTTGATATTTTAAGATCAGGATTGAAACCTATTTCATGATTTAAGAGGGTTAGATATCTCTTTGTTTCCGCTTTCAGTAAACACTAGATGGCATTGTTTTTCATAATGCTAATCCTATGGAACAGCTGGGTCATTTTTTTAGCTAGATAACTGTATGTGAAGAGATGATTTTTTTTTAAAATTGAAGAGCACATTAAGCTGCACTGACTCATGGAAAAATGTCTTTAAATTTCCTTTAAATAAAATTGCTATTTATTTAAGTAGTTGGTATTATTTTGTGATGCAACGAATAGGATGGCGTTACTACTCTTTATGTTTTAGCTAGCCACACTTCTCACGTCCTTTCGATAATATAATTGAATATAAGAATTACTAGCTATCTACTAAGTGATCGTATAGTGGATTTTTACTTTTCTCTTACAACAGTTACTACTAAATTTATACCTTACCATGGGCTATCAGCTACTGGGATATAATGTGCCCCCTTCCCCTTTTTTAAGGCTATAATTAATGATCGACTAAATAAAACCACCTAAATCTACCTGATAACTCTTGGTTTACTAATGACTCAACAACTAATTGAAATTTAACCTTATAATATTTATTCAAAATGTTTTAAATTAAGTATATAATTATGACAATTTTTTTTTTATTATATTTTAGATACCAAATTGATGCAATGCAAAACTAATAAAATCCAAGAAATAAATATTAAAAAAAAAATCCCCCCCCCTTTTTTTCCCCCAATACAAAAGAATATTTAAAATTTCAAATCTATCTACGATAATGATCATAGTTACTAAACAAGATTATATGCCAATTGAACAAAAGTATATTAATTATGATACTCTCTCATGCCGTTTTATCCCATTAGTCCTAACAATGTTCTACAGTCTACCATTCATCTAATACATCACTCTTATCATTCTGAACACTTAAATTAACATTCACTATGCACGCAGGCCTGCTTAAATTATAGTACTTATCTGTATGATACACATGGTACCTCTGTTGATGAAATCTGACACGAACTTGATCACAGCCGTCGACACTCTGAGCCTCCGTTGCGTTCGCTTCGTAATCATGCTTGTTGGCATGCTCTACGACGTATTACCCGCTTGGTCTGCTATCTCCCCGCGTCCTCTCTTCTTCAGCCTGGCTGCAAAGGGGTCAACGCCGTGTAGGGTAACACAGGTCGTCACCTGTTGTGAAGTCAGGTTGTTTATAGCTGCTGTTCCGTCGTACGCTGCTATACTTTATTCCGGCCGTCGTCTGATACCTCTCGTGATTTCTGTCGTTTCTTTTCTCCTGGATCGCTCTCTCTCAGGTGCTCTTGATCTCTATCTTCCATTCGTTTCCTCTTGTTCTCCTCGAATCTCTCAGCTTACACTTACTTCGAGCTTAGTTTGTCTTTAACTAACGTTAATAAAAACATTTCACCCACTTTTTACACTGAGTGCGTTAGAAGCTCTCTTTCAATTGTTGAAGTTTTCTTTCTTTCCTTTAAAAACACAAGTCTCGCTGTTGGGCCATTTCTCACAGTTCTCCGATATTTTGCTTATTCGTAACTGCCTCTCTCGCTGTTTCTCTCTCTCTGTGTCTTAATAAATTTTTCTTCCTCACTTTCACTGTTTCAGCTTTTCCTTATTTCTCATTGGTTCTAGGTGTTCAGTTTCCTAGAAATCCGTTCATGAGGGTCGCTGCCTAGGCAACCCCGCTCCCACCTTCTTCATTATTGTTCTCTGCTCCAGTTAACTTAATCCCATAACAAAAGGCGCACTAAGCCTACTTTGTCCAACTTAGTCTCTGGCGTATCGTATTTTATATAATTTTAAGTTTGAGAGTTTTTATTTCTTAATATCCCTATTATCTTATTATAAATTTTGCTGAGTCATATCGCACTCCTAAGTCTCCAAAAATAATAAAACAGAATTACTGATAACTCTGTAATTACTGAAAAAAAAATCCGGATTCTGTCACTGTTTTCATAGCTCGTAAACTTTCTTACCTCAACGCATCACATAAAACTCCCCCTCCTAACTAACAAATAAATTCTCTAATTTCTATTTTCTTGTTCTAATTTCCCTCTGTTACCCCGTATTTCTGATAAAACTAAACAACTATTTCAGATATGCCTAATAAAGAAATATTACCCATGTCCCGTCATAATTTTAATCAGTTTTCAACTGATTATCAAAATGTAAACCATTTTTAATAGTAATTTCCTATGCCAAGTCAACTTTTACAATAAGTTTTATCACATTATAATGATATTTCTTAGATTATAAGACTAAAGTGACATAATTTTAACTTTAACCAAATTTTTGCAATAGAATATTTACCTATTTCAAATAATTAACAAAATTGAATATGTGACATTGCCTGCCTCAAAATCAGTCCCAGTCATTAACCATTAACCATAATTAATTATTTAACCATTTCCTTGCAAATTTTATCACATTTATTGTTTTCTATTTCTTTTTATGGGATTTATTAGTTATCCAGTTCATTCATATTTTTTAAGTGGATTGCAACAATGTATTGTTGTCATCCCTTTCATTATTAGCAGTTTTATTACATGGTAAATATTAATAGTAACATAGCTATATTGTTTTTAATTGCATTTACATTGTTTTGCTTTATTTTGTATTGAATTGATTTTTCTCCCTTCCTGTGGAAGAAAAAAATTTACCAAATATAATTGGAGGGAAAAAAAATCAAATTTAATTTTTAAATTATTTTCTGTTAAAATTTTATATTTTACATTTAATAATTGTGAAACAAAATTCCCATAAAAGGATTATTATAATTTTAATATTTGTTTCTTCAACTTCTTCTTCTGCTTCTTCACAGCCTGCGTCTCACATGTACGGAGACCAGCTGATTAGCAGCACAAACGTTCAGCCATGGTTTTTAGTATTTTAAAAAATAAAGAATATTAGCGAGGCACTAGGGGACTTTGAATTCTCTTGAGGAGGCCAGTTTCTTCTATGTAGCTGGACAAAAGGTTTGATATAATACGCTTGTCCTTCTGGCGTAGTGAAGAGGTAAGTAGAAAATTTTGGAGAGAGGCCTCTATGTTCCGATTTGCTAAGCCTCGAGTTAAGGAGGCCCTCTGTCGACGGAAGAGAGGACAATGTAGCACAACATTCACAAAGATCTGAAGTTGTAATATTTAGTTTGCTCCGAAAGTGGCCTAAGGCAATGTGGCCGCTCCTGAGTCGAAATAAGATTGATTTTCGTTGAAACGAGAGCCACTTGAGGGCAGCATTGTTGTCACTATTTATAATCGGAACGAGGTTTTTTTAATGGCCTCCCTTCGTCTCTATGGCCCATGCAGCATTCCAGAGCGCCTGCAAGTTCTTACGAATGATCGTACCTAGAGTCAGAGAGCCTACTTGTGAAAGTTAACTGGTTTTTGTCCTCGTCTTGCGCGGGATGCTAATTTGTCAGCCAGCTCGTTTCCGTGGAAACCATTATGTCCTGCAACCCACAATAAATTAATATGAAACTGTTTGAGTTGAGCAGGTGTAGGAGGTTAATTACTTGCCCCAGTAAGGTCCTAAAAAACCACTGACTACGGTTCAGGCTGGCTGGATCGCATTGAGAGCACTTTTGGAGTCAGATAAGATTTGACAATAACCAGGAGGGAGGGAGGCGATAGCTAATAATGCTCTATGTATGGAAGTGAGTTTCAGTTGAAAGGAGCAAGTGGCGGGTTCAATTTTTTGTGATATTAGGACTTTGTTTTCCAAATACACATCAATAACTCCTGTCAAGCTTGACAGCAACAGCGAGGTGTCGGTGTAAACGCATTGGCGCTCGGGGAAAATATCGTAGAGGTTATTGTTTAAGAGAGGGTCTTTGCTTTTTGAAACAGGGGTCTCCACAGTCCATTTTGGCATTTCTGTCACAAGGTCTTCAGGTGAGGGTTCGCAAACTTTGTTGATAACCACTGGATCACAGAGTTTTAGGTGGTCACATTTGAAATTTCAGAGGATCCAAGAGAAAAGCAACTTAAGTCGGGCGGATTGGAAAATAGAGTCACAATTCCCTATAAAATTTAAATCCTCTGGACAACAGTTAGACATTTGGCAGCAAGAAAATAAGAGGGAGATCGCCTTAGCCTCAAACCTTAGGTGTGAGGGAGATATACTGATGTTGATGTACAAAATTGCACAAGAAGAGAAGGGATCTTATCTTATCTGGTACAGAGGGACCTACTCCTCTGTACCTACTCCTACGAGGGAGTTTTGCGCCATCCCATTAAATAACGACTGCTACGAGATGACAGTAGCAGTCGGGACCGACGGCTTAACGTGCCCTCCGAAGCACGGGGGGTTTCATGATGGAAGAGCTGCTGGGGATAAACGAACCAGAGGCTGTCACCAACTGCTGGAAAACCAGCTATGGTCAATCGGCAAATGGGTCTGACCAAAGTCCCCAACAGCCGCGCCCCAAATAGCTGTCCCGCTAGCGGTGGCCCTCAAGCCCAGGCCGTCACCCAGCCAGCAGCTGGCCGCGCCTGAAGTTGCTGAACTCCATCGATTGGCAAGCCAACAGACGAGACAACCAGGCCACGGCCACCCCCTAAGAGAAGGGATGGGGTGGAGGCTGTGTCTGATGATCTTCCTCTCTTCTTTCATTTGTGACACCCCTCCCCCTATTATTATGTATCAACAGCTAGTATCGGGTGAGACGGGCGTCAAGGGTTCGGGACTGATAGCACGGGGGTGTGAATCTTAAAATTAAAAGGTAAACTCCTCAGCAGCAAATTAAGTAAAATTACAAAAATACCTCTCGTTATTTCTCAGCAAGGACATAAATTTTCATATTGGAGTGTGACAGTGCGCCTGCTGACGCGTCCCAATGTCGTTTTGTGACGCA
>JAHWFO010114128.1:0-19715 GCA_023313115.1 Rhysida immarginata | reverse complement strand
AATTACGTTCGAAAACGAGGCTCTGGAGGCCCCGGCGAGCATGTTACTTTGCCCAGGGTTGTCTCAGTCTGTCCGTCAAGAGAAGGAAGAAAAAGTTCACTGGTCGCGTGCATTACACCCTTGGGCTTCATTGGATTTCAACAGAGTAAGTAATGTAAGCAATTATGTGAAAATGTTCAGGATATGTGGACTTACAAACGCCTTTTTCAAGTCTTCGAAGGCTTTATGTTGCTGTGGGCCCCATCTTTCTTTAACAGCTCGAACAGCGGCCCGGTAGTGTTGGCGTACTTTGCTATAAAGTGTCTATAAAATTGGGCCGTGCCCAAGAAGGAGAGCAATCAGATTTCATTCTCTGGTATGTGGAGCACAACGTATGGTTCATTCAATATCGGAGGTGGCTCAAGATTCAACATCCCGCGGTCCACAGTTTCAAGAGTCTACCGAGAGGACCAACTTCACGGCATTACCTCCCACCATGGACAACGCAATGGTCGACCACACCTTCTCGATGAACGGGACCAAGGGCGTCTGAATAGGATGGTCACGCTAACATGCAACTGATACTGCGCTAGATGAGATCAGATTTTAACCAAGGTGATACTACAGCTGTAACGAACTGTGCAACAAAATCTGGTGTTCATGGGAGCAGAAGACCCACGAGAGTGCCCTTGCTAACAAGACATCGTCAGCAACGTCTCTCTTAGGCCCATGAACACATCGACACTTGACAACTAGAAACGTGTGATCTGGTCTGATGAGTCTCGATTCGAGCTGGTAGGGCTGGAGTATGGCGGATACTCCCATGAAGGCCATGGACCCAAGTTGTCAAGCATGCACTGTGCAACCCGGTGGTGGCTCCGTAATGGGCAACTGTGGGAAGCTCTCCAGTCGGCATGGTTGGCAATGTCTTCATATTCTTCCACTGACTGTAGAATCAATGCCATGTCACACTGAGCCACTTCGCGGGGTTAGATAAGGTCCCACACGTGATTAGGTGTTATCCCATGACTTTTTGAATGTGACTAATTTATTAGAGACACCCTGCTAATAGCATGTTGCGCCTCCTTTAGCGGCAAGAACTGCCTAAATACGTGCTGGCATGGATTCAACAAGGTGTTGAATAACAGCCCAGGCTGACCTCACAGCGTCCCGTAATTGGTGCAGGTTGGGCGGTAGTGTGGGAAGGCCTTGGATGGTTCTCTCCAATTCATCCCATACATGCTCGATCGGATTGAGATCGGGCGACCGAGTTGGCCACTGAAACGGGTGGAAGTCCGCGTCACGTTCCTCGAACCAGTCCAAGACCATTCGAGCACGGTGACAGGGAGCATTGTCCTGCTGAAACTGTCCGTCACCACCAGAGAACACAGTTATCATAAACGGGTGCACCTGGTCGGCAACTTATCATTCAAGGATGTGTCTACGGATATCAGTGGACCTAGTGTGTCCCAAGAAAAGACACCCCAGACCAGCACTCCTTCCCCATCCGCTCGTACGCTTGTCTGCTGACAGGAGGGGTCCATGGCCTCGTGCCGTCTGCATGATGAAGTAGGAACCGCGATTCGTCGGACCAGGCGACCTTCTTCCGCTCGTCCAGTTTTCTGTGGCGATGCCTGTGTGCCCATAGCAGGCGCGCTTTCCTATTTTCGTACTGGCCGCCTGTTGTTAAACCCAGCTCAGTGCATGTTGTGCCGCACCGTGTGCTCTGAAATGGGTTGGGATGCTTCCTCATTGAACTGCGCTGCAATTTGTTGGGCAGTTCCCGTCCTGTCGCTGTGGAAGATTCGTGCCAGTCGCTGTTGGCCATGTTTCGTCCGGAGTTGTTTGTTGGAGGTTGTTTTTTGGCATAACTGCCATTCACGGAAAAATATCCTTGACATTGTTGCACGGGAAAACCCGAGGAGGTTCGCGTGTCCGGCGAGTTCCAACGTTCATGCCTCGTTCAAAATCAGTCAAATCCTTGTATTTCCTCATATTCAGTCCACTTCTGCTGCTGACTGCAACTTGTGATCCAATGCATCCCTTTTATACACCGCTTCGGCCTGTTCCTATGTTTGGGTGTCACTGGGAGGGCGATCCATTTTCCGTAAGAGGTGTCCCTAATAAATTGGTCGTTCAGTGTATCAACACCATAAATAAAATCTTGCAAACATTCCAAGTAAAAGCTTTAGCTGTAACGTAGAAGTAATATTGGATTTTAGAATTTACAGTCTCTACTCTGTCCGACGAAAGTTTGATGGGATGTGTCCAGTTAAATTTCAGCTTTCAATTGTTATTGCTATTTCTGTTTTATTAACACGAGCTTAATTGATACTAAATTTACTAATCACGTAGGTTTCCTTAATTTATTGGTTAATTTTAAGTTTCACTCGATGCTGTAATGATATTTTTTCTGATTCTGTTTGGTGCCCTACTTGACGGTTTTTGTATTCATTGTATTAACCATATACACTGAGTTAGCAAAACTCATGGGATAGTTACTTAATATCCGGTCGGGCCACCTCTGGCCCTGTGGAGTGCAGTAATACGGCGTGGTAGTGAGCCTGCAAGTCCCTGGTACACTTCTGGAGGCAGTTGACACCAGATAGTCTGCAGAGCCGAAGATAGTTGCTGCCCGTTCGTGGGCAGAAGATCCAGTGCCCGGAGCCTGACTTCAACAGCATCCCAGATATGCTCGATGGGATTCATGTCAGGGCCTCGGGCTGGCCAGCTCAGTCGTTGGACCTCTCCTGCATGCTCCTCGAACCATTCGCGGACGACATTGGAGCGATGTGGTGGAGCACTGTCATCTTGAAAGACTGCTACGTCGTCAGGGTGTTGAAATGTCAAAAACGGGTGCAGATGGTCTCTGATGAGTTGACGATACCGTGGACCATTCAACGTTTGGTCCAGGATAACCAGAGGGCCCATTCCAAACCAGGAAAATGCACCCCAGACCATCACTGACGCCCCACCACCTGTTGGCATGCGTGATCCATCGTTTCGTGAGGTCTGCGCCATACACGGTGCCTCCCATCAGCGTGGTACAGTTGATATCGTGACTCATCTGACCATATGACGTTACGCCACTGTTGCAGAGTCCAGCCAAGATGGTTGGTGGCAAATGCACGCCGGAGTGTCCGATGACGCTGGGTAGGCATTGGCACCCGTGTAGGGCGACGGCTGCCAAACCCGAGGGCATGCAGATTCCGACGGATTGTCCACCGAGAGACGATTCTAGTGCGGCCAGTATTGAACTGGTCTGTGATTTGCTGCACTGTTGCGCTCCTGTCTCTCTGAATCATTCTTTTCAGGTGTCGCCGGTCACGATCATTTAGGGCAGCTGGACGCCCGGTATGGTGCCTGTTGTGGACTGTGATGCCTTCATCCAGCCATTCCCGATACAGTTGAGCGGGGAAAGCCAAATTCCTGCACCACTGCCGAAATGGAACATCCCCTGCGTCGGGCACCTACTATCATACCCCGTTCAAAAGACGTCAAGTCGCGCCGACGTGCCATTTCTGATTAATCACTTATCCAAGCTCTTCCCACAACGTCTAGTGGTCCATTCCCAGAATCCGTTACCCCTGTGAATTCGTGAGCCATGCCCATCAATCAATGTGCTTGCTGTCCCATGAGTTTTGCTAACTCAGTGTATATAGATACGACACGCCCATTCTAACTTTTGTTGGACAGTGTAGAGCTAAAGTCACTAATAAACAATAGAAACTCATTTAATTCTTTCCAAATTGTTGTCAGTAATCGAGTGAATTATTGAGTCTCGACAAAGCGATTATCACGTTTGCGTGGCCAACGCCATCAACCGGCAAGATGGCCGAGAGGGCTTGGTTGTGGGTTCGAATCCCGCCGTGGGCATGGATATTTGTGTTTGTCCCGGACTGTTTACAGATTTACCTTGTGTAAAAGGCGTAAAATGACCTTAATAGTCGACGCCAAAAATTCTAATAAACCAACCAACCAACGTCATCAATTTAACAATTTAAAAACTGAACAGAAAGTGCCACTGTATTTATTCTTATCGATTGTTATATGTCATTACCCCGTCCGCACTACAAAGTTAAGCTAACCTAAACATTAGTGCGAACAAACCAAGTAAATGATAGGTAAATCATTAGATGATCACTGAGGGTTTAATAGTACGCCTTACCTCAGAATATTCAAATTAATGATGAAAAATAGGAAAGAAAATTCCGCAGCCCGGAATCGAACCAGGAACCTTTGGCTCGGACCGCCAACGCGCTAACCAATTGCGCCACTGCGGCCATGAAAGCGAACCGCTATTTACATGACCTTAGGAAAGATAGTCCCAGCCGGCGAACTAGGTAACTGCTCTAACCAAGCCCTAAGGTCATGTAAATAGCGGTTCGCTTTCATGGCCGCAATGGCGCAATTGGTTAGCGCGTTGGCGGTCCGAGCCAAAGGTTCCTGGTTCGATTCCGGGCTGCGGAATTTTCTTTCCTACTTTTCATCATTAGATGTTTGTGAAAAATGCTCTAGCAATTGATTAAGAAGAAATTGATATTATTTGGGAACACTTACAAATTATGTAATGAACTTTTTATTAGTTCTTTTGCGGAAAACTTTAACCTTTCGTTACTTGACTTTAGGTTTATTTATTATTTATTGTATCTCCGTTGTATATAATCAATAATCCAAATAGAAAGGAGGCCGTAGCGTAGTGAGCTTTCACTTAAGTTAAGCAACACTGGGTACGGCTAGTCACTGGATAGGTGACATTCCTTACTCTGAGTGATCGCCGTTTATTTACTGTCTGTTTGTTTATTTTCATTAGTTGCTGACATCAACGTGAACGGGATGAATGAGAAACTAAAAGGTACCTCACCTAAAATGTTTAAAAAATATTATTGGTCTTGGGAGGCCATGGAAATTGCTACACCCTGTTTCCCTACTGTCTCATAGCGTTGGGTATGCTGTACCATCTCGGTGCCTTCAAAAACCGGGAAGTATGACGTTTAGGAATCGGTGCAAGATCATTGCCTTCCGCGGCATCAAATCCTGATGTGAAGATTGAAGCGACACGTTGTTGGAGAGCCCTTCCATGTTCGCTATTCCTCTGTCCAATGTTGTCCTTCCTAGTATCACCAGATGCCGATAGGTCTAGTATCTTCTCTTGTTGCTATTTTACGTCGGCGAACAGGCCATCTTCTATCTTGTGTAGTGCGCCTGAGAGGACCAGTACCTAGATTTTGTTATGTTGTGACGAGGAGCCCATCCGCCTCCGTTGCTGGGAAGTGATATCGCGTGTTGCAGTGACGTTTCTGGCACCTCACTTATGTAGCCAACGAGAAACACAGGTCACGGCGCGGAAAAGTCAGCTGATCATAGTAGTCCGGCCAACAATCCAACCTTCATTGTTTCCAACAAACGAAAAAATATCGATTGTTAAAATCCAAAATGGAAACAATGAAGGTTACATTGTTACTCGGCCTAGTATACGCCGGGGCCTATCTTTCTCGTACAAATAAAACGTTTTTGATACTAATGCGTTCCTGTGGTGCATTAAATTCCTTGTAATGGATCATTCCTTGTGGGTGTAGTGATTTCCAAGGCTTAAAAATGTATTCAATATAAACGCATGCTTTATTGAAATGACGATGCATATAACGATAAAGAAATGAAAAGAAATATTCGGAATGTATTTATGTGTCAATAGACTCATCTATGAAAAGACGACTTGCAGTGAAGGTTTTTTTTAAAATTCTTTTGACAGAAATCCTGGAAGAAGCAGAGCGGCGTCAGAAGGAAATTTACGTTCACCTGGAACTCCCTCAACAAGCGCCATGGGTGGACAAGATCCTTCCCATTGAGGAACTGTACATCAACTTAGAAATGCACACGATTAGAGGGGAGTTCGAAGACACAAAAGGGACGCCCATCAAATTGGAACAACTCTTCGACGCTACCGAAAAGAAAATGGATCCCCGCAGAATTCTCGTCGAGGGGCCACCGGGAATGGGTAAAACGACGCTCTGCTGGAAGATGCTCAACGACTACGGACTCGAGAGGGACTATCTAGTTAGCAAATTCAAACTCGTATTCCTTCTCTTCTTAAGGGACATTAAAAATGTGGAATCTATCGAAGATGTACTGGTTGAAGCTTGTCAGTGGAGAGATTACTCGAGCATCGATATTTTCAATTGCATTTACAAGTACCAACAACAAATTCTCCTCATACTCGATGGCTACGATGAACTGAGCGAACAAGATAAAGGCAAACTGCACCCTTTGCTTAGAAAAGATAAATTCCCTTCCATGTTCGTGGTAGTGACGTCACGCTCTGGCATATTTCAGATGAATAGAGAAAAAGAGACAGGAATGGGGGAAGCTTCCCGGTTCGTCCATAAGCAAAACAGAAAACTTCAACTTTTCAACAAGAGAGTCGTCATTAAAGGGGTCAGCGAAGAAGACGTTGCAGGGTTCCTAAAGAAATATTTGGGGGACACTCCTACGATGCTCGAAAAGACAGCCAAATTTAGACGACAAAGGGAAATGAAGGAAATGTGCAAGTGTCCCTTGTTCCTTGTTCTTTTAGCCACAATGGTAGAAGAGGAAACATTTCACGAGATTACTTCCAAGACAGCCACGTACAAACACTTCTTCAAATTCGTCATCAGACGGAGCTTAGTCAGAGAGAGGTTGTTAGAGGTCAACAAAGAGATCGACATCTTTAAACCACGTGACAACCACCCATGCAGGGAGCTAATCATACGATTTGGAAAAGTTGGGCTCAACAATTTAATTCAAAATAATCTCACATTCAACGAACAGCAAATTTCACGTGAAGACAGTGAGATATTCAAATTAGGCTTATTGATTAAAACCCTCAAACTGGAGCAACACAGCGCCGAGAATTATTACGAACCAATACACAAAAGTTTTATAGAATTTTCGGCCGCTTTCTACCTCTACAACGTGTTTCGAAATTCCGGTGAGCAGGCTTTCAAAACGGAAATCGATAGAGTCACGCGAGATGGACTACTCCCGACTGGCGACTCTCTTTTCTTCGTCTTCATCGGGGGATTTCTCAACGACAGAGCCTCACTTCTATTCGAGGCCCTCCTCCCCCACTCAAGTTGGTTTGATTTAGAGAACCTGTGCTTCACAAACACGCTCATGGAAATCGAAGACGTTCACAATTTTATGGACTCCTTTAGGCCTCTGCTGCCTTCTTTCGTTCCATCGCACTATTCCTTCGGTGAAGGCTTCAATTCCATCGGCCGAGACTTCACTTCGTCACCCATTCACTCGCTCCTCTTGAACTCGGCTCTCCAACAACCCAATCTCGTTCACTGTCTGCAATGGATCCCCTCTCACTCGATCTCACTCCATAAAAATATCATCATCAACCGTCTAACATTGTGTTTGAATGCTAATTTCTCTGCTGAGGAGGATGTGTTGAGTGGAGAGAATTCGTTGAAATGCAAAACACTTTCCCTTCGTCTCACAAATTCTTTTCAAATGGAACGATGGCCGAATGTTGTTGGTGTTGTCGACTGCATCGAAAGAGAAACTACTGCCTTTGATTTAAATGAAGGAGAGGAAGGGTTAAATAGTTGTGTGCTCGTTGCCCTTCACAAGGAATTGACTAAAGGACAATGGAAGGGGAAGATCATCCACAGAATATGTTTAAAATTAAAAGAGAAGGATGACCCCCTCTGTCTACGTCTTTTGCTCGATCTCGTGACCAACAACAAAATCAAAGATGGCGTCTATGTGTGGATAGAGAAATGGGCTAAAAGTGAGCGACAAATGACTTTAGATTTACAGGAACTCTTTCACTCGGTCGTCCAATCAAAAACTGTCGACGATCTCTATGTGCGTAATGCTGACTCTACCTGTTCACCTGTTTTCGATTTAAGTCGTTACAACAGAGACGACAACATTCGATTCAAATCTTTATTCTTGAGTGGTTCTTTGAGTATTTTGAATGAAACTGCAAATGCAAAACCTTTAACAGAAGAAGCCATTATTTTGTGTTGGGGTGGTGAAGAGAAGAATTCTAAATTGATTCAGAGCCTCCAAGGGATCAAATGGTTGTGGTGTCGAATGGCGTGTTTCGATTTCTTGGTTGACGACAAATACCCAGGGCTACAGAAATTGGAGGAACTCGCACTGAGTGTTGGTGAGTCGTTGTCGTTGAGTCCTGCCATTTCCAGTCTCCTCCAATTGCGAGTGTTAACTTTGGATCTCATCGACATTAAACGCATTGCACGTGGGTCTTCTGATGTTGCTTTCACTCGACTGCTTTCTTCTCTTCCTCTCAGGATAATACAACTCATTAATATTCCTCGTGACGTTTCGTCCTTTGATTGGCTGATCGCGTGTGTCGTGAAAGGTTTGGAGGAGAGAAAAGAGAAATCGAATGCTCCTCCGCCATGGCTACACGAATTCCTCTTTTACTTTCAGCTTGGGAGTGGGTGGGATTGGAACGATTTGAAGGCGTCAGGGGGAGTGAACGGAATTCGGAGAATGTTGCTAACGCATCTCGTCAGACAATGCTCCTGGGTCAATTCTTCTAATGATCTTCCACGTGCTCTTCCTCGATCTCTGTTTCCATTGGACGACAAATTCACCATCAAAGTGGACGTTTACGGGGCGGATTCATCGAGTTCTCGCCTTAGTCAATGGAATTATCGATGGATGTTTATGATGAACAAATACTGCATCACTTGCACTGGGGAGTAGTTGATGTTGAGTTATGTGCCATGAAACTCTTTCCTCTCTCGTGAATGGTGCTATGAGTAAGTTAAAATGGAGCGATGAACATTATAGACAGCTTTTGTTTGTTTTTTTCTTTAATTTCTGTGTAATTATGATCACGTGCTAAGTAAAAAAATTCTTTCCCTTTCCTATCGAGTGAACCAATGTCTCCTTGATCCCCACATGAGTTCAGGTAACAATTGCATGAGTACATGGAGGATACGTGCAAGTTAAATTCTACCATCTCTCTAAGGAACCTTGTCTTTTCGTTTGATTGCAAAACAAATTGGCTCTCCTAAGACAAACAAGTACACAGAAACCCTAACACTGAAGAAAACATGCACGCACAAGCAGTTACTAAAGAGGGAAACGCACTGGCAAGCACACGCACATAAACACACACAAAGTCAAACGATGAAGCAGTCACCCACAAATATACCCTGCTTTCCAATGACATTGCCCCACCAACAAGGAGTTATCCGACCTTATCCATATTTAGTAGGGGGGGTGGGTTTCGTCTGCCTCCAACTAGGAAACGATTAGATGCATGCTCATGGAACATGACCATTTGGGTTGATACAGAGTGTCCGCGAGCCTGTATAGGCTCATCACTTGACACCGGTGCCAGACGTTCCATGCAGTAAGGAGGAAGCAACTGCCACGTGAATGTACAGTACTGTAATCCGCACAACAATTTCAATGCCGCGACGACAACAACGACAACCGTTCACGCAATTACCGGACTTTGAACGAGGTCGGATTATTGGCCTCTCCGAGGCAGGATGATCAACCAGACGAACTGCTGTCCATGTGTCGCGGGATACACGGGCGGTATGCCGATGTTGGAGGCAATGGCGAGAGGAAGGCATACATGCCAGAAGACCAGGCTCTGGGAGACGGAGAAGCCGGTATACGCCGCGACAATGTCTGACAGGTTCATTGTTGTGTCTTCCTTTGACACCTGAGCACGGCGCGATACGACTGCAATGATGTCGTGAGCGAGTGGGCTGACGAATGAAATGGCGCCCGGTGGTCTTCAGCGACGAATCCTGCTTTTGTTTGGACACCGACGACAGACTCGGACGGGTGTGGCGCAGACCAGACCACTTGAACGTGCCAATGAAGAATGCATCCGGTATCGCCATCGTGGACCAACACCCGGGATGATGGTCTGGGATGCCATCGGCTACGATACCAGAACACCTTTAGTCACCATCCAAGGCACCCTGACAACAGCACGGTACGTCACAGAGATTCCGCAGCCCGTATTACTGCCCTTTCTGCACACCATACCCGGCGCATTCTTTCAGCAGGATAACGCCAGACGGCAAACATGAGCATGACATTTCTGCATGATGTCAACTGCTTGTCATGGCCCGCGAGGTCCCTAGACCTATCGCCAATTGAGCACGTGTGGGACATCGCTTACGATCACCCCGCATTGTCTATGACTTGAGACAGCAAGTTCACCAGGCCTGGGCAGACGTAGCTCAAGATGACATTCGCCAACTGTATGATCACCTACACCTGCAGCTGGAACAATGCATCGCCGCTAGAGGTGGTGCCACAACCTACTGATGCCGCTTTCCGTTGGGACACCCTGTACAAACGAGTGCACGTCTTGGCTCCATAACTTAATAAAGGTGTGTTCAGATGTATCTGTTGCTGTATACCTACTTTTGGCTCATTCGGATAACGCACACACACACATACACACACATGCACACATTCACACATAACATCAAACGTTGCATACATGGTCGCGCAAAAATTAAACAAGCATAAAACGACACACAAACACACGGACAAACGCAGAGCCTCTTTACACATAGAGTCCCCCACATACAGTCGAGGACCAAAAGTGATGAGATAGTTGTTCAATCATTTGTTGGACACCTCTGGCCCGACGAAGACCGCCACTCCATGCGTTGGAACTCTCCTGAATGCCCCTGAAACCAGTTCTACAGGAGCAGGGCTGGATGACATGGCGCATTACACGGAGTTAGCAAAACTATATGGGATAGTTACTTAATATCTGGTCGGGCCACCTCTGGCCCAGTGGAGTGCAGCAATACGGCGTGGTAGTGAGTCTGCAAGTCCCTGGTGCACTTCTGGAGGCAGTTGACACCAGGTAGTCTGCAGAGCCGAAGATAGTTGCTGCCCGTTCGTGGGTGGAGGATCCAGTGCCCGGAGCCTGACTTCAACAGCATCCCAGATATGCTCGATGGGATTCGTGTCAGGGCTCCGGGCTGGCCAGCTCAGTCGTTGGACCTGTCCTGCATGCTCCTCGAACCATTCGCGGTCGACATTGGAGCGATGTGGTGGAGCATTGTCATCTTGAAAGACTGCTACGTCGTCAGGGTGTTGAAATGTCAAAAACGGGTGCAGATGGTCTCCGATGAGTTGACGATACCGTGGACCATTCAACGTTTGGTCCAGAATAACCAGATGGCCCTTTCCAAACCAGGAAAATGCTCCCCAGACCATCATTGATGCCCCACCACCCTGCACCACCACCTGTTGGCATGCGGGATCTATCGTTTCGTGAGGTCTGCGCCACACACGGTGCCTCCCATCAGCGTGCTACAGTTGATATCGTGACTCATCTGACCATATGACGTTACGCCACTGTTGCAGAGTCCAGCCAAGATGGTTGGTGGCAAATGCACGCCGGAGTGTCCGATGACGCTGGGTAAGCATTGGCACCCGTGTAGGAGGACGGCTGCCAAACCCGAGGGCATGCTGATTCCGACGGATTGTCCACCGAGAGACGTTTCTAGTGCGGCCAGTATTGAACTGGTCTGTGATTTGCTGCACTGTTGCGCTCCTGTTTCTCTGAATCATTCGTCCCAGGTGTCGCCGGTCAAGATCATTCAGGGCAGCTGGACACCCGGTATGGTGCCTGTTGTGGACTGTGATGCCTTCATCCAGCCATTCCCGAAACACCCTGGAGACAGTTGAGCGGGGAAAGCCAAATTCCTGCACCACTGCCGAAATGGAACATCCCATGCGTCGGGCACCTACTATCATACCCTGTTCAAAAGACGTCAACTCGCGACGACGTGCCATTTCTGATTAATCACTTATCCATGCACTTCCCACAACGTCTAACGGTCCATTCCCAGAATCCGTTACCCCTGTGAATTCGTGAGCCATGCCCATCAATCAATGTGCTTGCTATCCCATGAGTTTTGCTAACTTTGTGTATATTGCTGGAAGACACCATCATTGTAGATAGTGCACAAAGTTCATGAAGTGGCAAATAGTCATCAAGTAGCTCAGTCATGTGTCTAGCAGGACTAACGGAACCAAACAGTGCCATGCATAAGCACCTGACACTTACGTGGAACCCGAGCCTGTAAGGTGCAATGTTTGTCTTGAAGTTGGCTCCATGGCTTTCTAGGGATGCGCCGCGTCCGACTCTTCCATCATTCCGCTCTAACTGGAACTGTGATACGACGGAGACACAAACTTTTTTCAGTCTTTCAAAGATCACCTCATTTTGTTGCGTTAACAGTGGCATTTTGGTGCTGTCGCCTCAGGTGGTGGAGTTAGTTCTTGGCAGACGCCGGGGGTGACGATCGGAGAGTGATCATAGTCGGCCACTGTGTTCTCCATGATGGGTGGGCGTCCATGTATTCCCTGTACACACGAGGACACCGTACAAGTGGAAATGTTGAATTCCGTTGCAATGGAAATGCCATGAGTCAGGCGTCCACTCTTGTGCAACGTTCCAATTCAGAGCACTCTCATCGCCTTGTCATGATCACAATGACACGGTTACAAAGAGATACAAGCGTGAAAGGGCACTGCTTTGCATTAGTCCACGTCGACAGGCGTACCTAACTGCAGTGATCCATTTGAAATTTTATGACTTTTGGTCTTAGAAGTGTCAATGTGCAGAAACATAGGCGCACACAAACACAAAGACAGACGCAGAGAGAGGCAAACAGAGCATGTCCGCGCGCACTCACAAGGCACCAACTCAAAGACGCGCAAGCACGCTCTCAGGGAAAATGTTGAGGAGTCACCCATAGGAATTGGCGAGTTGGCAGCAAATCTATCAAATTGGCGCAATCTCGAGAGGTTTCTGTGGACTGTACAGGGGAAGGATTGCCATGGCGTTACGGTCGCCCGAGTAGACAGAGTTTAAAGAGAACGAGTCCTATGACTTGTGCAAGGGATCTTTCGTCGACATTGCTGGCGCCCAGTAACGAACATTCTGCTCCTTTACTCTCACGCTCAATTTCAGATGGCCCTCAGGAGAAGAACTTCATTCAGCAGGTCGTGTGGCCTTTTTCTCAGAAATTCAGTGGCTAAGCACTACTGCTGCTGCTTTACTTGTAAACAGGTGTGGATGAAAGTGGAGGTGTTCTTTGTAGGAAGCCACTTAACAATGGACCCGAAATTCTCAAGGCAACCCTAAAGAAATCTTGCACTGGAGCAGGTATCTGATGCCAATGTAAACGTCTCAAGTGTTCATGATGAATGTCAAATGCACTGGCACGAAAGTGTAGTGATCTGGAAATTTGCCCCCGCGTCTTTAGCTGTTGTGGCGATAAAAGATCTTTTGCACACTCATGGGCGACTGATTCTCTTTAAAATGAAGTATCCACAAGGAAAGCGCGATGTTCTCTCTGCCGTAACGCCATGCTTACTCATACCAACCCCTCCGTGTCGCGATTGCTTCGACGGTCTCTCTATTACACGACAGATGATGGCTTACTAGGAACCCTGTGCACGAACCCTGGAAAGAGAAAGACTGTTCATGCCTTACGAATCCTTACACTTCCTGGACTTGGCAGTTTCTTTCTTTCTTCTTCTACTGAAACGTACGCGTAAAGAGGAGAAGGAGGAGGCTAGTGGACTTATTTGTCAATGGGGAGCCTCAAGGTACGATTTGTTGGGTCTACATTTGGCTCACCTAGCGTAAGCCTCGTTCCAGATATGGAGGACCCTGCATTTGTTCTGCACACATTTGCATTTATGAGAGCAAGGCCAACTTAAAAGAAATTCATGGCCTCCACTAAAATTTCTCTTTCTTGATAGGACTACACTCGACCTCTTTATTGATCACAATGACAAGTCAAAAGGAGAACACCCTCTCAATTCATTCTTTTCAACTACGTCAATGATTCCCATGGTTACCACTGCATCTTCTTCTGGGTTGTTTATCTTAACAGGGGGACCCTTAATGGAACCCAAAGCCTTGTTCGTTAGACTAGAATGAGTACAAATAATTTCGTAGCAACTGCATAGAACGATTGCACACTTTCTAGTCATCTGAAAAGGGAGACGTAACGATTTAGTCGAGTTTCAATGGGTTAAACATGTCGAAATGAGTCTTTGGGAGGTTGCCTGCTCTTAAGTTGTCTCAAAAGGAGTGTTCTATTGCAGTCCTAATCAGTTGGACACATTCCTCAATCTCATAAATACACTGAGTGAGCATATTATTATGACCACCCGACATGTTTATGCAAATGCGCGCACTGATGTCGCCACAATGTTGCTAGCGGGCCGGACCAATATCAAAAGGGAAGGTGAGTGTCGTCGACAACAGTAGACGTGTTCCATTCTTCAACTATTTAACAGCCTTCGAACGCGGGATCATTGTATGTGCTTGGAGCTATGGAGGGAGTATCAGCGAAACAGCAACATTCGTGGGGTGCTCAAGAGTATTTCAAGACGGTTAACCGGAAAACGGGGTCTAAACGTTCGCGTTTTGGCCGCCCGTGGATGGTTGATGATCGGACAGAACGGAGATTGTCACGACTGGTAAAGGATAACAGAAGGGCAACTGTGCATCAAATCACTGCTCACCTTAATCAGGGGTTCTCCAAAACGGTCTCTGAACGCACTGTCCGTCACACCTGTGCTGTCTGCAGTCAACAAGCGGAAACGACTCCAATTCGCTCAGGAGCACAAGGACTGGACTATCGAGCAGTGGAAACAAATCATGTGGTCTGACGAGTCACGATTGCAGTTAGATCATGCAGACGGCCGCGTGAGAATCTGGCGGAAACAGCACGAAAGCATGGACTCCGCATGCATGAGTACAACCCTTCAGGCCGGTGCAGTTTGGGGAATGTTTTCCTGGCATTCGTTGGGTCCGTTAATACGTGTTGAGCAACGTCTGGATGGCACAGCATACCTCTGTATCGTCGCCGATCAAGTCCACCGTGTCATGTTGATGGCGTACCCCAATGGAGATGGCTACTTCCAGCAAGATAATGCGCCAAGCCACAGAGCTCGTATTGTGCAGCAGTGGTTCCAGGAACATGAGGGGGATTTTACCTTACTTCGGTGGCCCCCACAATCCCCAGATCCTCACTCCAATTGAGCATTGGTGGGGCAAAGTAGGACGAACCATCAGACGGCTGGATCCACCACCGTCCAATCTAGCTCAACTAAACAGTGCTATCCATGAGGCATGGTGTCAGATTCCTCCCACCACCCTCCAACATCTCGTGGAATCAATGCCACGAAAAATTACCGCAGTAATAAAGGCTGACAGGGTGGTCATAATAATATGCTCACTCAGTGTATTTAAACCACTTTCGGCATATTTTCCGCTTGGCACTCTGAAATGTTTGTCAAGTATATTCTCTGCCCATAAATTATTATTAATGTTTTGGCCGCCGTCCAACTGGAAGTAAGCTCCACGTTCCTCTAGAAAGCAGCCTTTGTAGTAGTCTATACAAGAAGCATCTATCCTGATTGACATTGCCATCACAAATATGATATCGACTGAAATCGTTGCCCAGTCTTCTGCCCCCCCCCCCTCCCCGGTACGGTAAACGTCTTTGGCTGAGATTATCCAGACACTGGAGCTTCTGGCGTCTACTGGCTTAGCAACACTGCTTCTGATATAGCGACGGAATACATTTTCTGCTGTCGTTGCTGGTCTTCTGGCTTCGTGCACACAACTGCTTGTCTCAAACTTTCTTCACTGAACAAACGAGTGGTTGCTGCTCTAGGGCTCTGGTTTTCGTCATTTGGTTTCACTGCTCTCACTCTTTGTTCACTTGCTCATCGACCATTCATAAGGGGTCTTCGGGACGTCCATTATCTACTTACTTGTGTTCAGAAGCGGGCAGAGGGAGGGGGGTCAGTTAATAGAGCCATGATCCTAGTAAGGAGACCAACAACCCAAGTTCCATCGTTAAAACAAGATGGCCACCATGACAGTTATTGTTGCTCTGCCTATTAGGGCAACACCATCTAAAGAGAAAGCCTGAGCGCGGAAACGTCATAGGTAGACATCTTTAATCGCATTTCTACCAATCTTAATTATGACTAGCTATGATGATGTAACAATGTATGAAATTTTCGCGCTCAGGCTTTGAATAGAGGTGATGATTAAGGTGATCCACGGCCTTCTAGAAATTACCAGGCCTCAACATGGAAAAGATAATTCATGGTTTCGTCAAATTGGTGGTGCCTGAGGCTAGCATTGTTGGGATTGTTGCTAGCACCCAGTTGGTCAGGTGACTTTTTTCGCTTCCAGGCCTTGTTATCTCGTAGGCCTCGGGTGGTGCCCAGGCTAACGAGAAAGACAGGCCCCAGGCGTGACCACCGAGAGAGAAGGCCTCCGCATTGAAATGTAATACATTGTTACATCATCATAGATAGTGCATTGTCATTCGTATTTCTACCAATAACAAGCTCTGAATTTACACTATCTATGATGCAGTAACAATGTATTATATTTCAATGCGGAGGCCTTCTCTCTCGGTGGTCACGCGCCGGCCAACACCACCTAAACATAACGCAAAAGCCATACATTGTTACATCATCATTATTAATTCTGTTTCAACCAATAATAAGCCATAAATTTGGTCGACTAATGATG
This sequence comes from Rhysida immarginata, assembly GCA_023313115.1. Lineage (NCBI taxonomy): Eukaryota > Metazoa > Arthropoda > Chilopoda > Scolopendromorpha > Scolopendridae > Rhysida > Rhysida immarginata. Next base: position 3,142 of record JAHWFO010114128.1, on the reverse strand, counting down.
GCACAACAATGTATGACGTTTCCGTTTTCAGGCCTTTATTCTAAGAGGTGTTGGCCGGTGTGTGTCTTTCTCGTTGGCTACGGGTGGTGCCGAGGCTAAAGAGAAATACAGGCTTCGGAAGTGAAAAGTCACCTGACCAAGATAGGTCTACCAACATTGTTTCCATCTTGGATTTTAACAATCAGTGTTTTTGCGTTTGTTAGAAACAATGAAGATTGGATTGTTGTTAGATTTATCTTGGTCAGGTGACTTTTCTGTGTTTCTCGTAGCCTCAGGGTGGTGCTAGGGCCGACGATATAACGGGCCCCAGCCAACACCTAGAGAGAAGGCCTGCGGACAAAAGGTATATACATTGTTACGTCATCATCAAGCGGCTATTGTTAATCTATTTCTACCAATAATAAGCCCTAAATTTGAGGTGTTGCCGCAGCGCGGAAAAGTCACCTGACCATCTTTGTCCGGCCAACAATCCAATCTTCATTATTTCCAACAAACGAAAAAATACTGATTGTTAAAATTCAAGATGAAGACAAAGAAGATTACGTTCTTACTCGGACTGAGATGATCAGGTGACTTTTCCGCGCTGGGACCCATTATATCGTTGGCCCCGGGGTGGTGCTCAATGACGTATATTAAAGATAGACTCCGAATGCTATTGTTAACAGCGCCACCAAAGTGAAACAAATGGGCAGGAGTGAGCTGTGGAGTAGCAAACTGTTGTGGCTGCTTTGGTTTTGAAGATTTTGGGCCCGAGGAATAATTAAATGAAAACCATTCCTCAAAGTTGTTGTGCGTGCAACTGTACACTCAGGAATCGTTTTCCATAAATCAAAAATGCGTAACTGAAAGATGATCGAAACGATATTGAAATTAATCGAAACTAAATAGAAATTAAAACCATGATCGAAAAATGGTTTATAAAATAAAACAAAATACTTCAAACAAATACAAAGTAAACAAAGTATCAGCTACCCTCATGTTTATTCATCATCTTCACTCATTTTCGGCGATGACGGTTCTGGGCGGCGGAGCTTCCCAATTTGCTTCAAGTATTGCGGCTGATTTCGGAGTCTTATCTTTAATATACGTCATCGGTGGTGCTATTACAAAAGTAAGTTTAACGTCACAATCTTAGTGCTTCACAAGTATACGAGCTGGTCGTAGTATTTTAGTCATGTTCATGCATGGAATTTTGTAGGTGAAGTGACTTTTCAGTGCCGTCGCCTGAGACATTAAATATTAAATTTTCACAGTGGCACCCTTCGTAGTCAAGCTATTTTCTAAGGTCACGTGATTGCAGTAGTATTCCATGTTTTTCATTGTTTTAAAGAGGACACTCGACCATTTCCTAAATGAGAGAGGTTTGTTTAGACAAGTTAGAAATTGTTACTAAGAAGAAACGTTGAATTAGTTTTCTTTTTTTATTTTAAAAATTTAAATTAATGAAAACAAATGGGATTAGTATGAAAACTTAGCCCCCCCCCCCCCCTCTCTTGTTTATCGGTTTGGTTTATGTTTTCTGTTTTTCGAAGGAAATACTTTTATTTAAGAGCAAAAGAGGAAAAGAAACTACTATTGCACATGAAGGAATTTCTAAAATTAAAACTCATTTCTGAGCTCTCTGTCTCCTTCATCAGTGAGAAATAAGAGAAAAGAAGGCCAATAGACATAGAAGCAGTTGACCAATAAGAAGAAGGTTTATTTGACGACAAAGGAAAGTAAAGGCATCCAATCGTCTATTCGTATAGGACCATCGTCGTTATTTAGCAGGGAATTGGATGGCTTATGCTTGGCGATTTGAACAGATTCTAGGAGAGAGAGAGGAGCAATTGTTCATCTATAATAGAGTGGATCATCATTTTAAAGGCATCTGTCGAGAAATGTTGACCTTTTTTGCAAAATGTGATTGGAAAAGCAAAAATACCCCGTTTTCCATTTTGTCATAAACGAGACATGCTCCTTCATTCTAGTTTTTACCGATCCTTTTGAACATCCCAGAAAAAAAACCTATTGCAAGAGGAATATTCAAACTTCTAAATTATCATGTTACGCTTTTTCCTCAGAATATTCGCACTTTCTTTTGAAGGCCACTTTATAGTTCGATTTTTGCAACTCCTTTTAAGGCCTCCTCTCTTCAATTTTACTTTGTACGGAAGGACAAATACTTTTAAAAAATATGTTTTCAATTTGATTTTAATTTTGGCGTTACAATTGTCTAGTCTAATTAAGATGATAAATTCCCACCTCTCCTAGAATCTGTTCAAATTGCCAAACATAAGCCATCCAAATGGCTGTTGAATGAATAACGATGGATGACTTTAGTTTCCTTTATCTTATTGGTTAACTGCTTCTATATACAGGGTGTCTCAGCTAAAGTGAACCAATAGCTAACTTGTAAAAGATACAAATCTGACAGAGTACTTTCAATTGAAGAATTATTGTAGTTTAATGTGAATTCCATTTCCAAAAAAATAGACGCCATTTTCGAATATGGAAGTGAACTTTGAAATGTGCAATGGTAACCCCCTTTTTAATGGTATTTTCAAATTGTACACAACATTTGAGAAATGTTTTATTCTTGGTGCTTTTCAGTTGATTTGGTGCTTTCTATCCAGGTACTCAAAGTGTGCTGTGTTCTTTTTTATAGACACAACGTCAACGTTTGCTTTCGTTTAAATGGATGAACAATTTGTGTCTTTTGCCTTTACTTTAAATCCAAGCAGACAACAGTTTGAGTTTCTCTGTCTCCTAAACGGTTGGAACAATTGAAAAAAAAAAAGCAAAAATAAAACACTTCTCAAATAAATAAACTGGAGATGATCTCCAAACATAGGTAATAATTTTTCGAATGAAAAATGGAAGGAAAAATTCTGCGACCTGGATTCGAACCAGGGAGCTTGGCTGTCCGGATGTCTGCGATAGCCCAATTGGTAGAGGCGTCGACCATGATAGTCGAGGTTCCTGATTCGAATCCAGGTCGCAGAATTTTTCCTTCCCTTTTTCAATCGAAAAATTATTCACTTCTCAAATGTTGTGTACAGTCTGTAAACGCCCATTAAAAAAAGTGGTTTCTATTACACATTTGTAAATTACCTTCCATATTCGAAAATGGCGTTATTTTTTTGTTTTTGTTATTTTTTTT
>JAHWFO010114118.1:0-12675 GCA_023313115.1 Rhysida immarginata | reverse complement strand
GGTTGGGTTAATAAACTGTTTATGTTTATTTTGGAGGAATTTTTTACTTCTTATTAATTGTTTTAATTCATACCCAATGTTTTTTAAATTTAAATTGATAATTAAAACTTTATGACTGCCCCTCGTATGCATGATTATGCAATGATTGAAGGTTCGTTTCCAAGAATTATTAACAATGACCACAAAATGAGTATAGCATTCGATATAGATAAGGTAGTGTCTATCGAGGAGGCAAAGGAGTTACACGTTTCTCACATGAGCTCCCTAACAAATCCAGATGACTGGCGAATATTTTTGAGTTTGGAAGGGAAAGAGAAAACGAGTATTGGTGAGAGAAACTCTGAACCTAAAAGACAAAAAGCTATCCTGGCGTCGGAAACATCTGAACAAAGGAAGCTTCGTCTAGAGCAGGAGATTTGTTTGATATTTGTTTGGTATTAACGTCCTTTTCAACTGCTATGGTCATTTCAGGACGGCGTTATAGGGGCCGCTAATTTTGCCTCGCAGGGGTTCTTTAACGTGCAGCCGGCAAACGACTACACGGGACCAACGGCTTTACTTCCTCTAGAGCAGAAGAGTATAAGAGCTTCTACGTCAAGGGCAAAGGAAACTTAGAAGGAAGGATGCGTCTAAAGTATCCAGTCACATTCCCCGACGGTGAAGATGAATATCATTTTAATCTGAGGCAGGTCAACCCAACAAGAAGATAAACAAAGTCGCTATTATAAAGATTGGGCCAAAATGACCCAATAGGGTCGGGGCTCCATTTTAATATAATAATTCCAAATGGGGCAAATATATTCAGCTTTTTTTTTTAAATATTTTCAGCAAGAACAAGTCCTAAAGAAACAGCGAATACTAAAAGTTTTGACATGCCGTGCCCTGATATATTGTAAATCTCTCCAAAGAGACAATTCTACTCTCAAGATTTAACCCTTTGCAAATGGAAGTTTTTACATCGCCATAATAAAACAACTAAGCATATCATAGTCTACATGGTGCATTAGGTTATAAGGACAGACTGAAGTCAAGAAAGAAAACAGAGATATAAGTCGAGATAATAACTTTATTATCGAAACATATCATGGGCATACACAAGAAACCTTCTTGTGATATAGATATTCAATGAATCTGCCTTCAGCTTCTGTAACTGCTTCAATGCGAGATCGAAACCGTCGACATGTGCGAATCAAATGGTCTTGGTTCATATTAGTCATTACTCGAGCTTTCAATTCATTTTTGGTGTTATGGGAGTGTTCATTGACCTCTCTCTCCAGAACGCTCCATACGCAGTAGTCCAACGGATTCAGGTCAGGGGAGTTAGATGGTCAAAGGTTAGGGGTTACGTGATCATGAAAGTTGTCGGCCATCCATTCCTGTGTCATGCAAGATTTGTGTGCTGGGGCAGAGTCTTGCTGAAACACGTAAGGCCTTATGTTGCGTATCGTGTCTATCCAAGGCTTAACAGCTATTTCAAGGGTCTCAACGTAGACCGCAGAGTTAATTTTAAAGTCTTGGGGAAAGAAGTGTGGAGGCATCATATGTCCTTCACTGCTGACAAAAGCTTAAACCATGGCAGTTGCAGGAAATTTCGTGTGCATGATTCGTGGCACTTCCGAAGGGTCTGCACATAACCATCTGTCATTTCTTCTGTTCACCTTCTAATCCTGGTCAAAGTTTTTTCATCGTAAAAAATCCACAGCAAATCAGCTTCAAAGGGATTTTTCAGCTTGTTTAACAGCGTTTTCGATCTGATTAGGCGGTTTGCCCGTGTTTTGTCTGACATACACTGAGCTCTTCGCATAACATGCGTGTGATATCTGATGTTTTCATGGACAATATTTCTGATTGTTCCTTCCGACATATGGAGATCTTTGGCAAGTGACTTCATGGATGTTCTGGGATTGTCATTGATGGCCTGCTGCACTTGCTGAATAAATTCAGGTGTTCTGATGATGTCAGATGTGAGGCATGCTTTCTACGCTTTGCTACTGGTGCAACGTTGCCATCTTCGGTCTCCAACTCCTTCCGCACTTTGTGGACGAATGATCTTGCGACTTTTAGAAATCGTGATATCTCTAAATCGCTGTGCTCTGCCTTTATTGCCACGATTACTGCATGTACTTCATGATTTGGGTTACTTGATGGTCCGCCATTTTGCTTTCCGGAAACGGAAAGGACATACAATTTACTATAGTGCAGCAGTAGCCAAACGAAGGTGTGTCCACATACACAATTAAAATTATAAAAAAGTTTAGGAATAATAGGGTGTCTAGCAAAACGGTTTCGTAAAATTCCCTGGAAAAATAATAAATTATCCCTGAAAAAATCCCTGACCGTTCCCGGTTACACAATTTTTTTTGACAAAGCCCGGTCGCTAGTCACCCTGTAAAATAGTATCGCATAAAAAGGTCACTAAAATAAAAGAGTACAGAGAGCCTATGAAAAAAAAGTACAGGGACGGACACAAAATGAACTTAAAAGTAGAAATATATGACAGAATATTAAAACAGAGACAAGATAAGAGGCCCAGAGAGCCTGCGGCAAATTAGGGAATAGCTGAAGTTGAAGAGGAATATGGGAAAGGTAATGAGGGAATGGTGCCTTTGCTAAGGTTAATGCCATTAGGGGTGAGGTAATTAAATTTCTAAATAAGAAACGACTCGAATTGCTTTCTTTCTTTTTTGTTATGGAAGGTTACTGCGAAGAATATAAGAGTGACCAGGGGAATTAAAGTGTTTAGCGACAGGGGTGTCAGCATTGCTAAGAATATCGAACTTATGCCCGGCAAATCTGGAGCGTATGGTATTGCATGTCTCTCCAACGTACTTTTCTGGCATACTTTGCAATGTAACAGGTAAATTAAGTTGTGAGAAGTGCAGGTCAGGTTCTGGTTAATCTTGAAAGAAAAGGAGGAAGCACTGCTGGAAATGGAGGTGGCAGGGTTAAGAAAATGGCAAACGCCACATTGCAAGGAGAACATCCCTTAGTGGAAGTGCCTGGTTTGGTAATAGCAGCATGAACCAGAATATCTTTAAAATTAAATGTCCGATCAGATGAAAAGTAGAAATACGTGATCACACTAGATGAGGCGTAACTTTATTTAAGCGACTGCAATGAGCCGAGCCATATTTTTTACCGCCTAAGGGGGTCTAAGGACTTCATAGAATGATACCTTAAATCAAGGGGGTGGCCGTGGCCTGGTTGTCTCGTCGGTTGGCTTGCCAATCGATGGAGTTCAGCAACTTCAGGCGCGGCCAGCTGCTGGCTGGGTCACGGCCAGGGCTTGAGGGCCACTGCTGGCGGGACAGCTATTTGGGGCACGGCTGTTGGAGGACTTTAGTCTGACCCATTTGCCAAGTGACCATAGCTGGTTTTCCAGCAGTTGGTACAGCCACTGGTTTGTTTGTCCGCCAGCAGCTCTTCCATCATGAAACCCCCCGTGCTTCGGAGGGCACGAATAAGTCGATATTTCCTGGGATGGCGCAAAACTCCCTCGTAGGAGTAGGTGCCGCTTCGCGATAATCTACCCTCTGTACTAGATACTAGATACCTTAAATCAAAGGATTTCAAGATCGTGGCCAGGAAAAGCTACACTGGCAAGTCACAGGGTGAACGTCATGTACTATCAGACTGACTTTCTATCCCCCCATAATTACGTTTTATTTTGAAACTTCTGTATCAGATATTTACGGGTTTCGAAATAATCATACCGCTTTTTCATTCTTTTATCGATCTCAGTTTTCGAGATATTTACTTTTAAAATCAGAAAGATTTTTGTGGGACACCCTCTATCTACAACGTGGAATTATAAAGCTGTCTACCAATAGCTTTCAGCTCTGAATTTGGAATATCTTTTCAAACTACCAAAAGCCTTCGCAAATTATTCTACATGCGGAAAACCTATTTACTCGCCAGGTGCTAAATCCCCAAGAAAACGTCTCAAATCGATTTGCTGAGTAAACAATTCTCTCGGCGATTAAAACTTGCCTTAAAGAAAGCCGAAATTACGACTTTAAGAACAAGAGGAAGGAAAAAGCTGTCATAATAATTACCCATCATTTTAATCTCCCGAAAGTTAGAAAAGAAAATAAGAGTAAAAATGCTCCCACTGTTTACAGGAATTTATCTCCGACGATTATCGTTCTATTAATCTTTTCAGCGAGTAGCGCGGCACTTTTGTCTTCGGCAAATGAAAAATTGTTTAGTTAGAGAGAACTTAAAAGGAACAAAACGATTCATTTCCCTCGGCGACGAAAAAAGGATACCGTCGGCAAAATTATGACGAACAAAGATTGGATTAAGATTTACTTTCTAACCAGCGATATTAAATTATTTTTGCTTTCAACGTAAAGAAACCCAAACAACGCACATGAAAACTTAAAGACGCCATTCCCATCGCATATTAGGTTACATTCAGGAATGCCTTTAATATTAATTTCTCATAAAATATAAATAAATAGGACAGAATGAGAGTTACTTCAGACAGAAAACGCTTGCATCTTTAATAGGGAAGACTAGTGTTATTTCAGACTGGTGGTGTTTAGGAGAAGTCGATTTCTTAAATCTATTTTAATCATTCACTCTAAAAATTTTCTCCAGGAAAACATACAAACAGTGCTTTATTAATGCATTGTCTATTCTTGCATGTCGTGAAAGATGAATAAAATTAAAACTAAATCAATTCTCAGCTTAAACGAAAACACTGAATACATAAGTTTTTCAAACAAGCAATTGAAAAGTTTAAACGATGCCTTCTGGGCCCTTTCATGTAATCTGGCCAATTTAATCATCGCCTTTTCAAAATACCCAGATGCATGGAAGACTGCCTTTATTACTCCAATATACAAGAATAAAGGATCCCGCCTAGATTATAAATCCTATAGACCTATTACAACTTTCCATCCTTTGACTAAAGTCATAGAATACAGGGTGATTCAGTCAATTTCTGACCATTTCACTCGAATGACGCGCATTAGGGATAAACAATTGAAAGAATATGAGCGCCAATGACGTATATTAAAGATAGACTCCGAATCCTATTGTTGTAAATTGAAGTAAATTGGGAAGCTCCATGCCCAGAACTGTCATGGCTGAAAGTGAGTGAATCTGATGCAAAACACATGGCTAAACACGAGAGTAGCTGATTAATAATTCTTTCACACGTCGATTACGGAGTGATAAGTTTATCTTTTCGTTTACTTTGTATTTGAAGTATTTTATTATATTTTATAAACAATTTTTTGATCATAGTTTCAATTTCAATTTCGTTTCGATTGTCTTTCAGTAACGTATTTTCATTTTAGTTACGTATTTTTGATTTATTTTTGTGGAAAATGATTCCTGATACTTTTTCTTGTCTGTTTGTACAGTTGTACGCACAACAACTTTGAATAATGGTTTTGAATTAATTATTCCTCGGGCCCAAAATCTTCAAAAAAAAAGTAGCCACACAAGTAATTACTCCACGGCTCACTCCTGCCCAGAACTATCATGGCTCAATTTGCTTCACTTTTTGCCGCTGTTAACAATAGGATTCGGAGTCTATCTTTAATATACGTCATTGATGAGCGCCATATCGAATTTCTAAATAGTTGGAGTTTGTATTGTTGCAACGGCGCTGCATGAAAATCGTATTGTTGAAAAACGGCGCCCGCTTTATCAACAGAGCAGAAATGCAAGGTTGTCGAATGGTATTTCGAGACAAAATCACCTGTAACCATGCAAAGAAAGTTCCAAGAAATGGAAGCCAATCAGAACATTGTGGAGGACAATCAGATGAGGCCTTCTTCCATCTGTCAGGTGACGTTAATAAACACAACGTTCGTTTTTGGGATTCCGAGCACCCTCCTGAGGTCCATAAGTCACCTCTTTATCCACGAAAGGTTATGGCTTGGTGTGCGATTTCCAAAGAGGCATCATTGGTTCGTTCTTTTTTGAGGCACCGTAACGTCACAGGCTTACCTTAACATGTTGGAAACCTCCTTCATCCCCGAGCTGCGAAGGAGGCGTATACCGCTTCGACATCAATAGTTTCAACAGGATGGGGCTAGGCCTCACACCACTAATGAAGTGCTAGACTTTCACAATCAGAAATTCGGAAATCGTGTCATTTCAAACAGGTTTCCAGATCGATTCGGGGGTGGCTTTCTTTGGCCCCCTACGAGCCCTGACCTAAACCCATGTGATTTTTATCTCCGGGGGTTCACTACAGCACCAAGAACCCTAGACCAGCTGCGACAAAGCATCGTCGACTGCTGCACCCTTGTGGATGCAGAAATCCTGGAAAGAGTTATGAATAACTTCATCATTAGGCTGCGAGCAGTTCAAAACCTTCTTGGTGGCCACATTGAGCATATCATCAAGACTTTTCCACGGGAATAAAAACTCCGAACTGCCTAAAATATCATACTGAAATGCTAAGTTTGTAAACATTAATGGGTCAATAAATCATAGTACTGAAATGGTCAGAAATTGACTGAATCACCCTGTACACCATTTTTCGCCAACTGAAATCGTACATCCAACCCCTACTACATCGTAATCAATATGGATGCGGAGCCAATCGTAGTGCCAACTCACTTATAATGAAAATATATCAAAAAATCATAGAAACTCTTGATAAGAAAAAAAGCCTTAATCTTTGCAAAAACAGACATTTGTTACTGTTCCACGTCGTCAACTCTTACACGATTTGTATAATATAGAAGTCCGTAGTTCAGCATTATCTCTGTGTGCTTCATACTTTCAGAATTGCTATTTCAGTAAAGTTGATAAAGATAATCCCGACCAGTCTACTTCTCATATGTCCAAGGTTCTGGTTTTTCCAACATATTTTATTCTGTTTTCTCACGATCCCTTTTTGATCTACCTCTACATTGTAACTTATTATCATACGTTGATGATAACTTTTTGTTCTCTCAATGCAACTACGACGATATTGAACAAGAGAAGATATTATTACAAGAAGATTTAAATAGCGTAGAATCCTGGTATCGTGAACGCGCCAAGATATTAAATACACAAAAAACAAACATAATAATATTTCTTCATCCTATTACCCCAGCCACCAATGAATCTATCAGTGTTTTAGGAATAGACTTTGACACACAGTTGACCTTTCAAAATCATATTCAAAACTTAATTCGAAGAATTATAAAAAAATGCTATTTGTTTTATCGTCTAAGTAAACTTTTAAATTCTAAAGAGCTAGCCATTTTAATACGAGCACAGATATATGCCACCATTGAATATGGCATCTGCTTATGGTCATGCGCATATACCTATCGACTAAAGATGTTAAAAACTACAGTGAATCAATGCATTCGAGTAGCCTTCAGGCTTAATAGTTATCAGTCAATTTCATATTACTGTTACAAAATTGGACTGTTGCCCTTTGAGGCCTTCGTTATTTATTGTAGATTGAAATCGTTGGCCAACTCTTTACGGAATCACGATGACCCTATTCATTTTATCATACAGTATTTCAATAGCTCTATAGATATTCGTCAACCTCAACGATTTATTTTGTCACTCCCATACTATCTCGTAATTTTAAACGCAGAATGTATCTTTATAACACTTTTAAATTTTGGATTGACTTGCCATATTTTGTGCGAAGTCACATCTTTGTTTGTTCTCTTTATAAATGTATTCATAATTGCACACATTTTAATAATGCCTTAAAATCATATATTTTAAAAAACCGAAAAAAACTTTCAACTTTCTTGATATAACCATTGTAAACCTGATTGTTGTTCTAAACCAGGATGTAATACTCCCAGGGAGTGCTTCTAAATAAATAATAATAATAATAATAATAATAATAATAATAATAATAATAATAATAATGACCTATGCTTATACGAGTTAAATAAGATAAAAAAAAACTTTAAAATTACGTTAAAAAAATACCACTCGTATCATCATGCGCTCATTCTTGAAAAAGCTATTGAAAACTGGCTCAACAAAAATTCCATCAATGAATTCTTTTTTGAAATATTTCTTAAATTAAAGGCAAAAAAAAACTATTTCTCAACCTATACACATTTTCTACGTTAACTTCAATATATTTATTGTGAGCCTGTTTTTTGATATTTTAAATATTATCATCTCTATAAAACTGTCTCCTCCTATTTGTTTTCGCCCGATCATTCCACGTCTTTGACCCTTTAGACAAGTTGGGGGCGATTCATCTTGGATACCCCTAAGGAGTAGGGATTTTTCTTGTCATCGATCATTTTTCTCTTCCTAAAAGTGAAAAAGAATAAAAAAAAAAAGAAACGCAGACCAATAAAAATGAAAAAAATGAACGGAACAGCACTTCAAAGCTTCTTAAACAGGAATGATCTTCAAAATGGAATACTTGCACTCATATCTACACACACCGGCCAATGAATTAGAAACCTTCGTTCAATATGTATTGGCCCTCCTTTGGCTGTAATTACAGAACATACGCGATTTGGCATGGACTCTACAAGGTGTTGCAATGCAGGTAAGGTAATCGCAGACCATGCATTCGTCAGAGAGACCTTCAGCTCCTGCAGAGTAGACGGAAGCCGATGCCTTCGACGAATGTCTCTTTCCAACATGTCCCAAACATTCTCAATCGGATTCGAATCCGAACTTCGCGCTGGCTACGGCAGATGATGCAACTCTGTGTCTTGTTCAGAAAACCACTCCTGGACAGTAGCATTGTCGTCTATGAAGAACCCGTCACCATTTGGGTACAAATGCACCATTGCAGAATGTACTTGATCTGCAACAATATTCAGGTAGTCTTTGGCTTTCGCCCGACTGTCAAGGAATATTAGGGGAACCTTGCCATACCAAAATAACATGGCCCATAACATGACCCCTCTTCCTTCAGCTTGAACTGTGTTCACAACGCATGAGGGGTCCATCGCTTCATGGGGCTGCCGCCAAATTCTCTGCCGGCCATCGGTGCAAAACAATGTGTAACGTGAGTCGTCCGACCACATCACCTTTTTCCAATCGTCTACTGTCCAGTCACACCGTTTTTTACACCACTGCAGGCGAACTTTCCGGTTTGTAGCTGACACCAGGGGCTTCCTCACTGGCATGCGACTTCCATCCATATTCGCTTCAACTGTCGCTTCAACGGTTTTGCCGCACAATCCGTCTCAGACGACGTCGGTCCCTGTCTCTGTTGATTGTTTTTGATCCACAATTCTGCCGTTTCGACAACTCTTGTGGATTCCGTTTCCACGCATTGACCACCTTGGAGACCTGACCTTTTGAGATACCGGTCAATTGTACAGTCCTGGAAAACGTAGCTCCAGCTAGACGGGCTCCCACAATAACTCCTTTTTGGAACTCAGACAGGTCTGCTGTCTTCCCCATTTTGCTCTTGTGCAGCTGCAGCTTGTTCCTACTCTGTACCTGCAGCTTGGAATGAGCATGTACCTCACATGATTGCATTCATTTGCACATCACAATCGTTTCTGATCTGTGACCCTGCTTTACATATCAGTACAGTAATTCATCACGGGTTTCTAATTCAAAAGTCATGGGACACCCTTATTTTGCATAAAAATGAGGCATTCCCATGCAATTTAAATGTTGTCCTTCATCCCAATACAACAAAGGTCGCTTGCAGGCTCAAAGAAAGCAGCTTTCGGACTTCCAGCAAATTACAATTCTATCGTGCCACCTCGCAGGCAGAAGTGTTAGAGGGACGTCAGTCCTATAAACATCCCCAAATCATTCGTTTTAAACGTCATTCGGGCGTGAAAAGATAAGAGTACGACATATGTTCAGCCCATGACCCAAGATTATATCGGCTAAACATCCCGTAAATCATCGGTTAATGGACTGTCCACTGGGACAACTGGAAGCACAACGACTGTTCGCAGAGAACTGCAATTACTAGGTTTTCATGGCAGACCGGTGGCCCACAGATCCCACGTCAACACCGAGGAGATTGCAATGGTGCAAAGATAGAGGTCACTGAACTTTGGAGCAAGAGCAGATGGCTGAATGGCGTGGCGAGTCACGAAACACCATCAGGCAATCGGTCCATGCACGGAGAACGTCATCTGGCAAGCTGTGTAGTGCCCACAGTGAAATTTGGTGGAAGGTCAGTGATTGTGTGGGGTTGCACTTCTGGGTGGAATCGTTTCTGTGGCTGGTTATCTGAACGAAGACATCCTGGACAACGCCGCACTCTCTGCTCTCCGGCAGCACTTTGAAAATCGCCCTTTTCTCTTTCAACACGATAACGCACCTTGCCACTAAGTAAGAGTTATAGGCAGATCGTATGATGAAATGTGGGTGCAAACTCAATCCCATCGAATATCTTTGGGACTGAAAGCCCGAAATCTGTGACTGAACTTTCGAAGGCACTTTTAAAGAAATGACGAGAAGTACAGAGTATGCGAAATAACCTCGGTCACGTAGTTGCGCACGGAGTCTCTCCTCTTATCAGCGAGTAATGTAGATGGTACAAGGTGAGTAAAAGTCATTTGATATAAGTGCATTGCGGAATTAGGGCGTAAAATGAACGATATGACTATGCTAGCACAAAAAAGATAGGTGCTCTATTTTTTGGGACAGTTATTACGTATAAATCATTGACACAAATTATTATAAACAAAATCACACACCGAAAACCCAACTCACACATCTACGAGATTTGAATGTGGTGTCTCTACTGTTGGACTCGGAGCTTAAGGCGCTTTATCTATTCATTATGCATGCGTACAAGAACGTCTGGGGTAATGTTGTCACTGGCCTGTAGGATGAGTTGCTGAAGATAACGTTTGCTTTGCTAGAGTCAAGTGGCCCCTCAGGTAAAAATCTAGTAATGTGAAGTCTGGGGAATGTTATGGACACTCTCCAAGACTGTGCCAGCCAACGACTTTGGAAGGATCCATGGTTGCAAACGTTGGTGATGCTGACGTTGGTATATCCGTGCGGCCTCTTAAACATTCCCGTGCGCTTCATTCTCCACTTGTTTCTGTTATGGATACTGGACCACTGCACCTCCGCTGCACGACGATCTCTCAAAAATGACTCTGCAAACAGAAAAAAACACACTGTCTGTATAATGGCCTCGGTGGCTCAGTGGTTGCGTGATAGCCTCTGATGCCCGAGGATGCGAGTTCGATCCCGGCCGAGGATGACGAGGATTTTTTTCTGGTGGAAAATACGAGGGAAGGAAGTAAAGTCGTTGGTAACGTCAAAGAACCCTTGCGAGGCAAAATTTGCACCCCGTACTTGCAATTTCTAAGCATCAGCTGCACATTTGCCAAGTTGAACTCATTTAACAAACTTATCCTATTTAACAGAACACTGATTCATCGCTGAACGGTACATTGTACCATTCATCATCACTCCAGAAAAATGCTTTCTGCACCACTTCACACGAGAGTTCCTTTGCTAGCGCGTTAGCGCGGGCTTTATTTTTGGAATTCTTGATACAAACTTCAGTTAATCTGGATGCGTGTATTCTATGCAGGCCCCACAGTCGATGAATGTGCCGAACGCTTTTGAAACAGTTTTTCTTGATGATGTTCCTTAGGCACCTTTCATCCCGCACAGTTATTGCTCCTTTTTCTTCGGCAGTTGCGTTGTCTTGTCGCAAAGCAGTCACCACATTTGCGTTGCTGAATAGTTCTTGATACTATGCACTCTGTAGATTTGAATTTGTGGCGATTTCCTTCTGCGTCTAACCGATTTGATGTAGGGCTATGATGAGGGTTTTCGTTGTCGCTGAAATGTCGCTTTTACGACCCATTGCAGTGAGACAAATAGCTTCCAAGTAGTGTTCACACTTTCAACTGACCAACTTAGATACGGAAGGGTCAACTACCCTTCCCACCCCGATATTCTAATATGTTGAACCAGTAAATTAAGTATACTAATTTTCTGAGTCGTTAGTTTATTTTTTTTTTACTTTATTTAAATGAACTAGTTTTGAATCTTACTTTTGTTACGCCAATAGCAAGACACCTCCTTCTCTGTACAATTTTAATTTTAATGAAACGAGTTATCATTAGGCCAGTATGTCCATCAGAATGTTTGAATAGGAGCTGTACTATGGGGTGTCCTGTGACGAATGGCCTTGCTAATAATAATAACCATTTCCTAGGCTTATTAGGCATAAGCAATCAGGAAATATGCCAATTATTTAGCAGAAAAAATACCGGGTGGGCAAGAAATAACGTGAGGTGTTCAGAGCTCGCTAGCGGGAATTCTATTAGGCCAAATGCAGTACTATTTGGTGTATATACTTAGTGGGACATGCAGTTTCGATTTCTGCAAAAAAAAAAAAAAATAGTACCAAAAGTCGCCATAGGGGGCGCTTAATTCAAGAAAACAATGAATACATTTGCATAAGCGCGTTCCGTGTTGAGCAACCATGACAATAAAAGGCAAGGCTGAGGATTTCCCATCATTCACGAATGAATGGCCTGACGATGACGCTTACTCTGCCTGACCGGGCGTTATTAGTCAAGTTGTTTTATCAGAAGAGCGACAATGCAAGTGCTGCCCTTCGTGAATTCCGGCGAGTGAAAACGTTACGAAGAGGACCGATGAGCATAACTAACTTACGGAAAATGATTGAACGATTTGAATCTACCGGAACTCTAGGAGTGCAACCAGGCCGGGGACGCAAACGAATCAGGCAGCAACACGTTGAAGAAGTTGCAA
>JAHWFO010114117.1:0-16780 GCA_023313115.1 Rhysida immarginata | reverse complement strand
CCAACGATGGTTCCACGTTGGAACTCACTGAGCTCTGCCGAACGACCTATTCTTGCCAATGTCCAAGCAGAGTTGTGTCTGAAGGTGTGGGAAGCTATTTAAATGATGTGCAAGTCATTATCATGTGACATTGGGCCAATCGATGATCTGTGCGGGGTGTCCGGATATTTTTGATCATATAGTGTAGATTAATCATACAGCAAATACAGTGGCCAGTTCAGTATACAATAAATTATTTCACTTTTTATTTGAATTTCTTGTCACCAACATTGAAAATAACTTCTCCCAAAGATCGCTACTTTCAAATAGGCCTACTTCCAAACTGCTTCGAATCAAAGCTTTGTGCAGTCAAGTTATGAAAAATGTTCTGTTCTGTGGGATTTTTTTAATGAAATTGGCGAGGCATTGTCGTAGGTCAATTGCGAGTGGACGAAAAGCTTTCTTTGAAAAAAAAAATGACGAATAGCGCAACAGATTAATATCCTGTCACTCGCAAATTTACATATTGGACGTCTCCATTCAGCATCTGACGGTAGTTCTTTAAACTTTTGAGACGCACCTTAGCAATGAGTAGTGGTTCCTGTCTGGTGTCCGTTTAAAAGTTTGCGTGGTGATCGGCCACTACTTTTGACTAGATCCTTAACAAATTAAGTAATTGGAGTCGGGAGGAGCATTTATAAAAAATATTTATTAAACGTCCCTTAACTACTACAACAATAACCTAGCTTCATTAATTCAATGATGAGTAACGTGTGCGAAGTAACCTGTGATTTTTGTGAAATTCTACCCGATTACGTTTTAGTAAATTGCATTGTTTGTGTCTTGTGTTAATATCTGCTGAAAATTTAAGTTGGCATCGATTTGTCAATTGATGTCAATGTTATCTTCATTTAGACGTCGCCTGCAGTAACTCCTGAACTTCTGCCCATGCTTTATCAACCTGGAAAGAAATAAATAACATGAAAAACTGAAACGGTAAACACTCCCTGTTGTAGTTCAAGGGGGCGATCATAAAGTCATTACAATCAACATGAAAGAACGATCGCTTTTGAGAACGTGTGATGACGCTGGGAAGCGCCATCCCTCGAGTGCCGGAGAATACAAAGCAACTTTTGATCGTGCAGTACCGCGATCATTCTTTCATGTTGATTGTAATTACGAGGGTGGGCTGAAAAGTAACGCCTCCATGGCTGCAACTTTTTTACTTTTTAACCGATTTTCAAAATTCTTTTTGTATCCGATACTCGCATCTCTCCTCTATGTAATGCACTATTCACTTTTCGACATAGTCCCCATCCCCTTCCACGCATTGTACCAACGCATGACTAGTCGGGTGAACCCGTCGGAGAGGAATTCCGGGGTGGTCGTCGACACGAGGATTGAATGGCAGCTTTGGATCTTCTTCTGCAGCACGATAACGCCACACATCAGAGGGGGTTGCAGCCCCTACAGTTCAAAGATGAAAAACTGCAGTTCAAAAACGAAAGACTTTGCACCTTGCGACTTTCACCACTTCCCAAAGAGGAAAGAGGAAAGAGTTGCGTTCTGACGACGAGGTGAAACCTGCCGTTCAGTCTTGGTGTCGACAACAACCCCGGAATTCCCCTCTGACGGGTTCACCCGACTAGTCACATGTTGGTACAATGTGTGGAAAGGGATGGGGACTATGTCGAAAAGTGAATAGTGCATTACATACAGGACAAATGTGAGTATCAGATACAAAAAGATACTTTTCAGCCCACCCTCGTACGTTTATATAACAGTATGAAACTTCAATGACGTTTTTCATAAAGAATAAGACAATTCTTCGGGAAGTGGTGAAAGTCGCAAGGTGCAAAAGTCTTTCATCTTTGAACTGGAGGCGCTGCAACCCCCTCTGATGTGTGGCGTTATCGTGCTGCAGAAGAGGATCCAAAGCTGCCATTCGATCCTCGTGTCGACGACAACCCCGGAATTCCTCTCCGACGGGTTCACCAGACTAGTCACGCAGTGGTACAAATGTCGGGATGGGGACTATGTCAAAAAGTGAATAGTGCATTACGTAGAGGACAAATGTGAGAATCAGATACAAAAAGAATTTTGAAAATCGGTTAAAAAATAAAGTTACAGCCTACCCTCGTACATTATGACCGCCTCTCCTACAGTGATGTACCGAGTTTTGCAAAAGCTCTGTTACACCTGCGGATGCATCGACATCCACGGAGCAAGTGCTGTTGAAGACATGGGCGATCTCTGTGCTCCTTCGTGCAGGCCACGACAAGTCTTGCATCACTAAGCAGCTCAACGTCAGCCGGATGACTCTCCACAGAGTCGCAGAGAGGCTGAAAAAAGGGGGAGACCTCGCGTTATCAATCCTGTGGGCGTCAGAAAAGCCTTCGAAGGTGACCAGAACCCCAAAATGAAAAAGTTTGCAAAAAAAAACAACATTTCTATGGCGACGGTGTCCAGAGTCATCAAGGAAGAGGGTGGAAAGAGCGAGGCGCTTGGCATGCGAGAAAAACGTCGGGAGCGCTGTTGTCGCTTTCTCAAAAAACCTTCACAGTCGACTCTGTTGTCAACAAGCAGAACGACCGTGTGGTCAGCTTCGGTCCGGGCATCTCTACAATCTAAACACCCGGCATCAGTGATGTCGAATGGCATGAAAATAGCTCGCTGCGCCTGACTACAAGAACAATTTGATCAAGAACATTCTGCCCTGGGTGAAAAAGGTGACGAGGAATGCAGTCTACCTCTTTCAACGAGGGCAGACCATTCAAGAGTGGTTGGGGTCGAACATGAATTTCTAGTCGAAGGACTTTTGGCCTCCTTAGTCGCCCGACCTCAACCCTTTTGACTACAATACGAGAGCAAGGCCTTCAAGATCTGTCACAGCTGAAAGCATCTGCGAACCGCATGTGGACCACCATGAAGAAAGACTATCCGTATCGTTTGTCGGGCCTTTAGACCACGCCTAGAGCATGTGCTTGCTGCCGATGGCATTTACATCGATTACTATGCATTGCGTACAAGTAATGTCACACCTCGCAGGGGTCCTCACACGTGTAACAGAACCTTTGCAAAACCTGGTAGTAACGTTAGAACATTGTACTGAGGTTCACCTGTTTCCGAGTAAATTCTGGTTCCCACATTGTGCAAAGCACAATATCGGCATTCTTCACTCTCTCCTTGTTGGATATTTGGGAATCTATCCTCTGTTGAGCTTGCTCTTCGCTAAGCTGATTGCGATCCTTAAGTCTCTTAATTGCCTAAAAATAAAGTTAGCGTTTAACGTCTTTTATTCGCAGTCGTCAGCCCTCTAGCGGCCAATGACTCAAGCTTCCAATATGGCCGCCGAAAGGGGGAGGTGAGCAGCAGTCGATACCTCACAGCATGGCAGCTAGCAATGCAGATCAAGATAGCGATCGATGCATTCAGCGACAATCACAATCTCCGCAGTCTGATGCTTTTTATCAAAAGCGTTCTTTCCCCCCCCCTTCTCTGCTTGACTGAAGCCAGAAAAACCTAAACGACCAACATGTGCTTCAATCTGATTGGTTGTCGCTCCCATCTTTGGCTGTGATAGATATAAAATCTTCATTGCAAGTTTCGTCTGCCAAAGACTTCGTTAATCACTAGATACGAATCTGAATGAACGCCGGTTCCCACTGACAGTTAAAACCGCCATGGTTAAGCACAGCGGTAATTCCGCCGATCAGTTCCCACTATCGCGGCACGTTACGCTGTAGCCCAAAGGTCTCTTCGATCGCTTATTGTTTAGCTAAGTCTCTTCGATTGGTTAGCGTTTTCTCTTAATGGACGCATAACAAAAATGGAGAAAGTGTTTTAAGTCTTTGCAAATATACAAACCTAGCGTCAATAAACTTCGGACGTTAAGTAATTTGGCTAAAAACACAGTGAAAAGTGCATACAGAGGATTGCACTCTAATGAAAATAGATTTACTGAGTAGATGGAACAGTATCAACATTGATTTAGAATCGATTTAATGGTGTGAAATAATTTATTCAAATTTATGTAAAATTGCGTTGTCAACAGGTTTCAAAGAACTTCGTACACAAGGGGTCGCCAGCATATAGAACTTTCCTGAAGGCTGTAGAAGCGCCCAGAATGCTTTGCATCAGGCTTTAAAAGCACCGTCCACACAACAGAGCACAGTATTCGTGTTGTTTTGAACCATGGGACGTGGTAAGCCAGTAGAAACGTGTATACGGCAAAAAATTATACACCAGTTCCAGAATAACAAATCCCAGCGAGCTATTGCCCATGCATTATCAGCTCCACTCTCTCTCTACTGTTAATGGGATCATCAAGCGTTTCAGAGAAATCGGGAAAACAGAACCTGGGACTGCACCAGGCAAGCAGCGATTATTGAATGTTAGGGACCTACGAGTATTTCGACGTTACATTGTGAAAAACAGGCATACTCCCATAAGTGAAATGACTGTTTGGGCTTGAGAATATTTTCATGTACCCATATCCGAAAGCACAGTCCGCCGTTACATCAGAAGATGCAACTATTACTTATACGCTACAAAGAGTAAGCCATTTATGAGCACTGTAGCTAAGCGTCGCTGGGTAGCATGGGCCAGAACCCATCTAAAGTGGACCCTTGCTCAGTGGAATAGTGTTCTGTGGTCCGACGAGTCCACCTTTGCAGTAATGTACGTCAACAACGGTCGCAAGGTGCTAAGGACCAAGCACGAAAGTAATCATCCCGACTGTTACCAGAGGAAAGTTCAGAAGCCTGCATCGCTGATGGTGTGGGGCTGCACGAGTGCAGCCGGGACAGGATCGCTTCACTTTTGCGAAGGCACCATTAACTCTGCTGCCTATATAAACATTCTTCAACAGCATCTGCCTCCATCCTGCCAAAAGTTGTTCAATAGAAGACCAAGCATCTTTCAGCAAGACAACGCGAAGCCTCATGCTGCTCGGAACACCAAGGCTTGGCTACAACAGCAGCGTTTCAGGGTGCTTGACTGGCCTGCCTGCAGCCTAGATCTGTCACCCATTGAAAATGTATGGCGCATTTTAAAGCGAAAAGTCAGACAGCGGAAGCCTCGAACACTGCAGCAGTTGCGGGCGTGTATTTCCGAGGAGTGGGACAAAATTCCAGTAGAAACAACGCAGAAGTTAGTGTCCAGCATGCCTCAACGACTTCGGAGCATCATTCGTCGGAAAGGTGACGCCACTCAGTGGTAATGTGCAATAAACGGTACGGTGTACGAAGTTCATTGCAACGTGTTGAAAACGGAACATTACAAAAAGTCGCTTATTTATTTTTCGTGTCATCCAGGGGAGGCATGATCCCGCTATTGGGAAAGAGTACCTAATAAAATGGCCACTTAGCGCACGACTGTATCTACTTAATATGAACTTACGTGAGAGCATGCTTTCATCCGTGACGCCAACTGTCAGCTGCTTAAGACAAGCAAGAACAGCTTCGGAAAGAAATATCTTGTGTCCGGAATGAAGACGATCGAAGGTTCCGCCAATGACTACGTTGTTATACTCACTTAGCGGAGCACCATTTACCATTTGTTTATTGGCCTCACTCCCACTTGGCACGTCGGATAATAGCAACTGGACAACCTTTAAATCTTCCACGTTTTGAAAAAACTGGTTCCGAAGATACTGCTTCAGTTCTTTATTCTGAATACCAGAATCGGTAAGCACAACGTCGATGCTGTACTTAAGTTTTCGGTTCTGCGAGGGAGGATGCAGTTTTAAACTGTCTAATAATACTCGGACGTCTAAAGACTGACATGCAACGTTAGCATTCGAATATATCGTGTTTATTATCTTAGAATGCGCTAAACGAGGACTGGTGCCGTCGTAAGATGATCTGGATTTTGATATAAGCTTCTCACGATATAGCTGAATGTATAATATTTTGTTTACATGTTTAGCCGCAGAGGATAGTAAGGTCCTCAAATGGGAAGTTACTGACAGAACTGGCGACGTCAAAATGAGAAGACCAGATATCGACATGTTTGAAGCAGCTTAACAGCATAGGGCATCTGAAAGAAAATTAAGTAATTTTGAAAATTTGTTTCAAGTATTACAGGTGGATCCTCGTTATAACAAACTATTTCTTTTGGTCTTCAGTTGTTCATTATAACGAGGGTCCATCTGTATTTAAAACTTAACCCTTAAAGGTACATGAATTTCATATTTTATTCTTATTCTTAAAAGATATCTCTTTGCTCAGCATTCCTGGGAAAGTGTACGCTAAGTGTTTGGAGAAGAAAAGTCGGGAAATAGTCGACTCCAAACTGTCAGGGGAGCAGTGTGGTTTCCGACCGGGCGGAAGCACGACGGATCACATCTTTGCTCTAAGGCAAATCCTGGGAGTATGCAAAAGAGGTCTAAGCTTGCTTTGTGGACCTCGAAAAAGCTTATGACAGAGATCCTCGGGAGAAGCTCTGGCAAGTGTTGCAAGAGTATGGAGTGGATGGGCAATTACTGGTTGCTATCATGTCTCTGTACGAAAGCTCTGAGATGTGTGTCCGGATAAATGGCATTAAGTCAAGACCGTTCACCGTGGGTGTTGGACTCTGCCAAGGGTGCGTACTGTCGCCCCTCTTGTTCATTATCTTTATGGACTGGATAGACAATGGCAGCCGAGGTGATGAGCGTGTTTGTGTGGGCGACTGCCTGGTGGAGAGGTTGCTCTTTGCTGACGACCTTGTCCTCCTTGGGTCTTCTCGCACGAACCTTCAGCATGCACTAGATCGGTTTGCAGTAGCCAAATGTGAAGAAGCTGGGATGAAGATCAGTGTGGCTAAAACCAAGGTTCTGGTCCTTTTGAGACAGCCTGCTCAGTGCGTTCTCCATGTTAGGGGAGCCTCATTGAGACAGGTGGAGAAATTCAAGTATCTCGGGATTGCATTCACGAGTGATGGACGGCAGAAGAAAGAATTAGATGCTCGGATCGGTGCAGCAAGCGGTGTCAGACGTGAACTGTGGTGATCCGTGGCAACAAAGCCCAGCTCTCCGTCTTCAAATCTGTCTTTGTCCCCATTCTCACCTATGGTCATGAGGCTTGGGTAATGACCGAAAGAGTGCGATCGCGGGTACAAGCGGCCGAAATGAGATTTCTGAGAAGTGTGGCAGGTGTTACCCTACTAGATAAAGTGCACAGCAGCACAATAAGGGAATCTTTAAGTGTTGAGCCGCTACTTCTCCGCATGGAGAGATCTCAGTTGCGCTGGTATGGCCACGTGATACGGATGCCAATGCAAACTAGTCTTCCTAGGCAGTTGTTATTTTCCAAGCCGGTAGGTAAGAGACCAAGGGGTCGGTGGATACCAGGTGGCTAGACTACATGGAGAATCTGGGTTCGAGTCGCTTGGATATTACCAGGGAGGACATGCGCCTGATGGCGGAAGATCGCGATTGCTGGAGTAAATAAATAAATGTTTTGGGTATACAAAGTACAAGTACACTCACATTCCAAAAGTCATGGGACAGCAGTGGACTTATTTTCAAATGGAAATAGCACTTGTGCAAACAGTATAAATATGCAATTCAGTGTCAGTAGGTTCAGTTACACTGCCATGAGTAAGGGGTGAGGTGTTCTATGTGAGAATGGCTGCACAACGAGAGCTATCCGAGTTCGAACGTGGCCTGGTATGTGGAGCACAATGTATGGTGCAAAGGTTGTTTGGTATTGATATGAATTCTTGGAATTATAGATGCCTATTCCTGCTGTTACTTGCAGAGGCATTACTGAGGCATCAGTATACCATTTCTTGTGATTGGCGAAATTGTTTGCTAGTGCGTTATGAAAAATCACTTTCCCCCCCTTTTGATTCAGGTTCTAGAGAAAGTAGAGAACCGGCTATCCCAATCTATAGTAAAAATTTCTGGATAGGGGATAACAGTGTATGACTGGAGTTGAAAATCTTGCAGGTTGAACATTTTTATCCCACTTCGGAATAAGCCCTGGAAAAAAGAGGAACTTAAAGGTAAACTCCACGGAAAAAATCAACTTTATTTTTTTTGCCTCATAACATTAATCCAGGTTAATAGAGTATTTATCATTCAAAAGTTTTCGATTTTTCCTAATATTTTATTAAGAAAAATGCCTCGGAAAATTGAAAATTTGTGTGGGATCTTCCATTCCTTCTCCACAGAACACGGCGGAACAAGCTGTCATTTCCTGCCGCGAGAACCTCGGGGAATTTCGTCGCCAAGATTCTAGTCACTTAGAATGATTCTATATATCATAAGATTTTGCTAACCTGTTTTATCTCGGAATGCTTTCAATTTGTTCTCTGTTTGGATGTGTGAATAGACAGTCGGATAGAAATTTCACGTTTCATAGATTTCCAGAAGCAGAAACGATTAAAAAAACAGTGGATTAGTTTTTTGACAGCGAGAGAACTAGTATCCAACTCCAAACAGCATCGTGTGCTCATTTCGAAGCATCTTGCTTTGTCTACGCATCCACCGTTTAAAATTCAGTATCAATTCAAACAGGAAACTCGCTGAAACTAGATCACATATAAGGTGGAACTAGATGCTCTTCCAATTCTAAACGGGACTGGCGTTCTTCAAGAACAACGAACGCAATAGCACATGCTAAACGCTGCCCTAATACGCACATAATCCCGTTTCACGGTTTAATGCATAGGGCTGTATATCGCAGAAGTTGAAGTAGCATTTAGTTCTGATAACGGCCATTGTATATCGCTGTCACTGTTATCAAAACTGCAGTCGTCACTATGGGTGACTTCACGAATTCGAAACTCCTTCGCACTTCTCAGCAACTTGTGACGTAATAGTTGCTGAACCATGGCGCCAGTGTCCATTGCAGGGGGAGGGAATAAATGAATACAATTATATATTTTATAAATTTTTGAGTTCGAATTGAAAATTTTTATACATGCTATGTTGTTATTGAGACTTTCATCTTTCATTTTAAACAAAGTTGCTTTGGGTGTGGAGTTTACCTTTAACATAAGTAAAATATGTTAAATTTAACATGAACATTCATTGTTTTCCAACATTTTTTATTTTTTATTTTATTTTATTTTATTTCAGAGGGGTACAGTGCATCCACCCGGGGCCAGTATGGCAAAAAGCCGACGAGTTAGGTCCCTTGGGTGGGCAGAAAAAAAAAATTTTGGAAAAAAAAAAAGGAAAAAAATAAAAAAAAAAAAAAAAAGAAAGAAACAACATTAGCTAGAATTGCGCAGGTGGGATAGAAGTTTAGTTTTAAAATTGTAGGTTGAAGAGGAAGAACGGATTTCAGATGGTAGGCTGGACCAAAGTCTTAGCCCAGAAGTAGAAACGCTTTTATATTGGTAAGAACGATTAATCCTGGGAAGTGTGAAGGGAATATAATGGCGGATATTGTATGCGGGAGTAGTGATGGGGATAAAAGGAGAATGAGGTAAAGAGGTAAGTAAAAGATTGTTAAGAGATTTATAAATAAACATTGCCAGGTGAAAAGTGTAGAGTTGATGAATGGGAGTAATACCAACATAATTAAATAAGTGAGATACAGAGGATGGTTTTCGGAGTTTCAAGAGAATTCGAAGGAACCATTTTTGGAGTCGGAAAAGACGTGAAAGGTTAGATTTGGTGGAAGAACCCCAAAATTGTATACCATAGGTGAGAGTGGAGTGAATTAATGCGTAGTAAAGCAACAGCAAGATATAGGGGGGAAGGTAATGGAGACGGGAAAATAAACCGAGACGTGAGTTTAAGGTGGAGGCAAGGGAATTAATGTGTGTGTCCCAAGATAGGTTGTGGGATATGTAAATTCCCAAAAATTTAAACGACTTAGAGGGTGAGATAAATTGAGAGTTGTATTTCAGCGAGAAGGTATTGGTGTCAAATTTTTTATTATGTTGGGTAAAAATTATATAAGTAGTTTTATCAAGGTTCAGTTGTAAGTGATTTGAATTGTTCCAAAGGAAGAAATTTTGAAGAATAGTATTAAACTTATGTTCAATAGATAAGAGGGAAGAATCCGCCAATGATAGAGTGGCATCATCAGCATAAAGAATAAGAGATACAGGGGAAAGTATATAGGAAAGATCGTTAATGAACAAATTAAAAAGAAGGGGAGAGAGGATAGAACCTTGGGGAACTCCAGTGTTACGGATAACTGGATCAGAGGATAAATTAAATAAACTTAAAGAGTAAACACGATTTGATAAAAAACTAGTGATCCAATCTAATGGGGGGCCACGGATATTAAAAAAGTGAGACAGTTTAAAAAGAAGGAGATTATGAGGGATGGAGTCAAAAGCCTTGGAATAATCAACGAAGAGAGATACAACAAACTTGTTGTTAGCCATATTGGAAATAATAAATTCGGTCAGTTCAAAACAAGCTGTGGTTGTGTTACGTTTAGGAATGAAGCCATGCTGTGAAGAAGAAAGCAAATTATTATTAAGTATGTAGGAGGAAAGGCGGGCAAAAAACATTTGGGGGAACATATCTGTACAAGTCATTAGAGTCTTTTCCAAATTATGATACCTCCTCTCTTCTGGCCAAACTTTGAAGTTTTAAAGCTCCCTTCAATCAAAACCAGTTCCCCGACTCCATTTGCAGAAAAACAGCCCCACACCATTATTGAACCGCCCCCGTGTTTCACAGTTTTTTTCAGATGACGATCTTCCAGACCTTCACCTGGTTTCCGCCAAACTTTTCGTCGTTTTTATGGTCCAAAAAGCTCAAACTTACTTTCATCTGACCAGAGTACTGATTTCCAGAAACTAGGATCCTTCCCAATGTGGTCTCGAGCGAAGGACATTCGCTTGGTTTTATTGGTTTTAGTTATTAACGGTTTATGCTTTTGCAGACGGCTTATAAATCCAGATTTTCGTAATCTCCGCTGAATTGTTCGGGATGAAATTTCCAAATTTAGTGTTTCTTTAATCCGTCTAGCAGTTGTTTTCGAATTTTTTTTAACTTCACGGACAATCATGGTGTCATCACGATTTGATGTTTTGTTTGGACGGCCTGTTCTTGGCTGATTTTTCACTGATCCTGTGATTTTAAGCTTTGCACACAGTTTTTGGACAGCACTCTTTGACACAGAATACTTTTCTGCTATTGCTCGTTGAGACAGTCCTCTGCCAGCATCAACAATGATCCGCTCTCGCAGATCAATCGACAGTTCTTTTCTTTGAGCCATTTTGACTGCTACGTTATAAAATATGTGGTTAAGTGTAACAAAAATGAAATTACTATTAAGTACGCACAATTTTATAGTTCGCTTTTACGTTTTCAGTTCTCTTCATCAATATTTCAGAGACGGTCTCTCATTATTGTCGCGCTAATATATAGACGCTGTGAGGAAAAGTTCATTTTTCTTCGGGTATATTGATGAACTTAATAATCTATTTTGCATAAAACGCTTATTTTATGCAAAAGAACATAAAACAACAAAATTAATAACGTTAACAAATTATTTACTAAAAAAGAAACCATACGAATATAAATCTCCACCTTGGTCTCTGACTTATGTCGCCGACTGTATGTAACAATAGTCGTAGAATCCATTCAATATAGTTTCAAAGTCGTAACCCTAACATAATTTATAACTATCGCTTAAATGTAGAAGCACACGCACAAAATCGAATGTTGCAGGATTTTTGTCACGAGGTTGTATTTGTAACGTGAAAATGAAGGTGAGTGGACTTCAGAAGAGCAGGACCTTGTGAAACCAAACCATGATTGTTTATTTCAAAGATATACGCAAAAAAAAAAAAAAAGATCGAGAAGGGGTGGTTGTTTGCATAGTGCATAGACATCAACACAAACAAACCACCCCAGCAGTTGTGCAACTTCCCAGTTGCCGAATGCGTTGCTCTTGAATTTCTGAGCAACCTCAGGTGACTAACGGGTTACTGAAACCACGTGCATAAACGATAACTATTCTAGTTATGTCACGAGGTTGCTAGTAACCAGTTGCCAGTGTGTAAGATGCCTTAGGTTGTCTGTGGCAACCAGGAAAATGCTAATCCCGATCGTGTTCGTCATCGCCAGTGCGCGCACTACTGGGCGTTTCGTGCGCGCACTAAATGACCCTAGGTTAGGAGTAGAAATGTAGCGATAGATAGTTCGGAATTTTAGTTACCGTTAAAGAGCCAACAGGTATAAAAATAACTGAATTCTGCATATCGTTTAAACTGACATTGAAATCTACCTGTATAATGAACGATTTCGGCGTGTTATATGAATGCAGATGTTATGATAAGTTTTATTTTCAGCAGTATGCATACTATTCATGGTAGCACGGATGAGGTGAACATCCCACTTTCGTGTTCTTTCCTGTTTTTCACGACACACACAAGATGCACTACACTTTTTTCACCGCTCGCACTGAGTGATGTCATTAGGTGTGTTTAGTGTGCACATGTCGAACGCGCCCTATATGCGATGCGGAGGCCTAATATCTCGAAGGCCACGAGTGGACAAGTTCAAACTTAATAGGAACATAGGAAGATGTACTTGGTTAGCTTAGGTTAGGTCTGGTCATAAGCATAAAACAAACTGAGGTGGACACAATATAAAAAACTCATAATAAATTATAAATCATTCAATTATAAATTTTAAACTTGTCACATAACAATTAATTATTGGTAATTGGAATTTATAAATTGTTTAACACTTTAAGAGCATGGTCAATGTAATCAACAACATCTTATTATTTAATCGCGTTTTACTATAATTTGTTGGTTTACTTATATTCAGAAAACCAATTAGATATTGAATTTCATATTCGTTCTTGCTGATCAGGTTCAAAACTCTCAGAAATTTCTGAAAAAAAAAATGATGATCACATTGACTCGCAAGTAAACATGACTCGCAAATTTCCTTCGCTTTTTAACTTATCATTGAAGCTATTGAAACTTATAATCAACCATACATACGGGTAAGACTCATGAGAAGACTATAGCTCGATCCTCAATGAAAAAACGAGCGATCAGGTTTTGTTTTCCATGTATTTCAACATCGAACAGTTCTTCGTATCAAGTAGCGTACAAGATTACGCTCTGCTCATCTCTTGTTTCGGTTTAAAATTCCAAAAGCTTCTCGTTTCAGTTTCGCTTTCGTTCATTCCCCCATTTCTTGCCGCTTACGCCGAGCACGTCACATGACCGCGTTCCGCCAATCAGGGGGAATTTACACTTTTACAATGATGGCGGCAAATCCTTCCGTCTTGGCTCGTTTATTTTCCTGAGTGATTGAAGGAGGGCGGCCTCAAAATTAAATGAAATAAATGGCAATTATTATACACTTTTTAAGCACCCATGCAATTCTAATATGGTCATCCAGCAACTTATAGATGAGGTAAGATCCGTCCGAGTGGGGGGAATTGCTTTAAGTGACCGTCGTTATATCGAGTAAGTAAGTAAAATGGGTAGGAAATGCTGCTTGGATTGTTGTTAGGCTTATGGCTAACTCCTATCACCATCAAGCTTTTTATTATTATTATTCTCAAGAATTGCATTCCTATTACGTTTTTAAAAGTTTGATTGTTGCGTTAAGACGTTTGTTCAAATGTCCACCTGTCTTTTTAATTGTAAGATGCGATTATTGCGGTTTGGGAGGAATTGAAATTTTGATGTTGTTAATAATGGGTGCTTATCTTCATTGAACGCTCTCGGAGAAGAGGAGGCGATAGGCTAGATAACAAGATGAAAATCAGGTAAACAGGTAATAAATCGAAATGATATTGTTATCAAGTAAGTTCAAAAAGTGATATGTGAAAGAAAATAAGAAATCCAAAACGTAATTTGTGATTATCAAACCGATCATCCGCTTTAAGCTTGATGATGATGACTGGGCATAGTAGTTGTCATGTGTGGATGATTCCAGTCCACGCTTTACGATTTCTCTATTTAAAGTGTAAGTATCTTATTTTTACCTATTCCACAGGTTTTGTTTATATTATTTATGAATAATCAAATGTTTTGACTAATGAAATAATAACGTTGAGATCTTGTTTCCTGGGTTTCTGCCTTTGTAGATTCTGATAAGTGATGAAGAAGTTGATTTATTAAGTTGTTGTATTGTACCAGTATTGCCAGATTTAGTAATTTTTGACCTCTATAAAAACATTTAGTAATTTCAATTTTTTGGTAAATACTAGTAAAATTGATTACGTTTTAATAAAGTTTAGGAAAAAATCCTATATCCGAAGGAAGACCATGCTCGGTTTTAACGAGCTCTTGAAGTTCACGCTTGCTGCGGACTGTACCTGAACTGTTGTAGAGAATAAAGTTTCAACTGAAGTGACGTCATTACTTGCTCTCACGTAGCCCACAAGAAAGACAGGCCTGGGCACTCAAAAGTCCCTTGACCAAAGCATGGTCTTTTAATCCTTTGGTCTGTGCACTTGTGCAAATTCCATTGTTGGAATCTAACAATTGGACTTTTGTACTTATCACGGTCTATAGATATTCATGGTCATCAAGCTTCGGGCTTTTTTCATTGTTTCGAGAAGCTATACTTGGTCCAACAAGAGAAAAACAGGGTGTGTTTCCGGTCTGATATCGACTACTCATTCATCCACAATGCTTTGTGGATCTCTCCTTCAGCTGCTACACAAGTCAATTTGTAATGGCGACGCCTGTGCAACAACTCTTCAGCCAAACAAGGAAAAACTATTCATAGCCAGGCTAGTGGAACATATTTTGCTACTTTAAAGGAAAATAGTGTTTTAAAAGTTCATCTGCTTTGATAAAAGAAACTTCCAAGGCAACGCAAGTTTCTTTTTCTTGAGTTCGAACAATTGTTCAAGAAGGAAACGAAGCCGCGTCGAAGCGTCTTCATGCGAAGCTGCCTACCCCTCTCCTCGCTTTTCAACTCCTGGAAAGAAAAGGCCCAGGGAATCTCGAACAACGATATATATAAAATTGAGTTAAAAGACAATTTTATGAAGTGTACAACATTTTTAATTATAATTAAAGCAAAGCAACTGAATAATATTAAAGCTTCTGCTGTAATATTATAAAGCGCTTCTTCAATGAGACATGAGACAGAAGTGAGTAAGCGCATGAGGCCCCCTTTCTCTGATTGGCTAATCTGAAACTTCCTGTGACACACCCTGTTTTTCTCTTGTTGGATTAACTATAAGGAATAGTGCGAGCATAGAACGCACTATTCCTGACCGCAATCTGCCATAGAGATTTTCATTGAAACTGAATACGAAAGTAAAGGGTGGCGCTGCAGGCGCAGTTGGGCAGATTGTACATGCAGCGCCATTTTTCAATAGAGTTCCCGACCTAGCGGGATCTAGAAACTTTAGCTTCATTTTAACAGTGGAGCTTGGTGACCATGAATATCTATAGACCGTGGTACTTACTGAAGAGTCGATTTTTGCCCCCTCTATTGCAGGACTTTGGCTACAGCCCAAACTTAGCAATGTATTTTAAGCTTAATAATGCATTACGTGTTCAGCAACAAATACTGAACATTACTGATAGTTTTGTTAGGTTGTTAAAATACATTGTTATGTTTAGGCTGTAGCCAAAGTCAAGCAATAGAGGGGGCAAAAATCGACTCTTTAGTAAATACAGCAGTCCAATTGTTGACTCCAATTGTTGACGCGAGTGCACAGACTAGAGGATTAAAAGACCATGACCAAAGTAGTCTGAGCAACAATCCAATCTTCATTGTTTCCAACAAACGAAAAACAGACTCTTATTAAAATCTAAGATGGAGACAATGAAGGAAGAATTGTTGCTCAAACTATTATGGTCAGGTGACTTTTGAGTGCCCAGCCCTGTCTTTTTCGTCGGCTACGGGTTAGTCAGAAGTGACGTCATTACTTATTACACTAATATATAACGTCTCAGTTCTCACGACCACATGTACATGTATACTCTAGTACACTGTATACTACACAGTGTATAGTAGCCACAAGGAAACGACAACCACCATTCAAACACCTTGAGAAATGAGATAGAACAGACGAACTGGCACTAGCGTGAAAGGTTGTACAGTTAATATTTACTTACTAGAATTTCGCTTCATCTCTTCGACAGAATGGAAAGCGATTCTAATAATCCTGGCAGGCCTCACTGCAGCACTGCTCTCTGTTACAAATTTAAACCAAATTCAACCTGATCTTAATTGTTTTTGTGGAGGAGGAGGATAAAATTTAGTAACTTAAACTTAATAAAATTTTAGTAATTTTCATTTCTCATTTGGTAATTTTTCATAAATTTGAAAATATTTCCTGGTAATTTCCAACATTTTGATCTGGCAACACTGTATTGTACCAAGCTCCCGACTAACACGAGTTTCATTGGTGTGATTTTGGGTTTACTGCGATTTTATTTTCAAATAAATGCATAACCAAAAGATATTTAAACTGTGACGCCAGGGGTTGGTGGCATTCACATTCCAACGAAATTAAACATGAAATAAGAAAAGAAAGGCACAGAGCCAGGGTTAAAATGATTCCCAGGCGTTCACGTACAGACTTTTGTTGCACAAGATATAGAAATTCTGAATAGATAGTTTTATTTACAAACTAGCTGTTGCCCGCGACATTGTCCGCGTTAAAGTCGAAATAGATAAAATCGCATGCAAGTATAGATTTCTTATTTCCCGAGATTTTGTGATGAGTCAGTGAGGGGCATTTCCCTTTTATATTAAGACACTGCCCCAAAGAAATCGAGTTCAGGAAAGAAAACTTAAATTACGACTAGATTTTATGGTTGCATAGAATTAATATGAAGGCCAAAAAATTATGAAAAGGCTTGTGTGTTCATTTCAGAAAGTCAATTTTTTTTTTTTTTTTTTTTG
>JAHWFO010114100.1:0-11804 GCA_023313115.1 Rhysida immarginata | reverse complement strand
TTTTTTAACCCAAAACTGATGGAAATCGTGATGGGCAAGCTTGACATGGTTCGGGCGTGTCCAGAGGTGCAGTGTAAGGAAATAAAATCATAAACATAGTTAACTAAAACAATACAATTTAATGATTGCAAACCCAATTATACCTTCAATACATAAAATATCAAACAAAACTCAAAATAACGTCTGCATTATAGATGAGAGCACTACTTATTACATGAGAGGCACCTCTAATATCCAACATACCCGATTAACTAAGCCCAAAAACAACACTTAACATTCAGTTCCACTGAACACTACATAAGACAATAAGTTATCCGGTTCACACCCGGTAGAGAGGGAGGAGGT
The DNA here is from genome assembly GCA_023313115.1 of Rhysida immarginata. Lineage (NCBI taxonomy): Eukaryota > Metazoa > Arthropoda > Chilopoda > Scolopendromorpha > Scolopendridae > Rhysida > Rhysida immarginata. The sequence goes on along the minus strand of JAHWFO010114100.1, from coordinate 11,459 downwards.
TACCCAGGGTTCTCATACACGAACACAAACTTGTCAATCGCGGGATCTCGCTTCCCTGAGCAGACAGCCTTGCTTAGTAATTAGAGCTGCAGACTTAATAAACATATGGTGTCACCCATCAGTACCCAGTTTAGCGTCCCAGAAGACGTTGTCTGGTTCCTTTAAATGTGCTCCTACTTATGCGAGGGGGAACCACTGAAACCCCCCATGAGTGACAACCATCGATATGATTTGTACTGTAATTTAACAGGTATCCTGCACGCTGACCTGGGTGTAAGCCATTCAAAGCACCAGTTAAAAATGCAGGGACCCCTCTACTGCCAAGAAAAATCTATATAGCTCAGCAATACAAAGCGGACCCCGTGCACCACCCCTGGGAAACGTACACGTCCCACTTTAAAATAACCAAATCTACTATCTAAACTTATCCTTAATTAACTGTAGACTACATAAATTCTTCGCCTGGCACTGGTAAGTCAGGCACAACAAAAGACTAGTTCACAGAAACTGCTCACAGGTGTTTGGAACAAAATGGTTCACCCATCCAGCATGACTGAGAAGTAAGTTCTCAAGTTCCTGCGTCGCTATATTCCAATGACAATTGATCGATCCTCCTTTGGTCGAGCCACTCCGCGTCATGTCAAATTTAAAAGTTTCCAAGACACTCACCATCAGCCAACTTTTAATGATATCGCACACCTTTACCGACTATTCAGGCATCCAGTGGCCCATCCACAGCAGTATTCGAACGACAGATCATTTTCAATGAATTCCAGGGCGATTACACATGATAAGTTTCTCAAAACTAATTGGATTAATTATACATTATAATGGAGCATGAATTTGAAGGATTTTTGCTTAAATACACATCATGAACTCAAGACAAAAGTGGAATAAAAACTCCAACTCAAGCGAGCTCCTGCTTCGTCATTTCTACACAAGAAGTCACTCATAAATGTTGGGATTGTCGCATATTGAGATAATAAATAAGTTCAATAAATATTCAATTAATTTAATAATGCATAGTGGCAATACAAAGCACATAATATTCATTAATTATATATTGTTGTAGTTAATCGTTAATTTCCTAATTGTTGTGGTAATGCGCGTGTATCTCGAGATGGCTTTTGTTGAAAAAATTGAAATGAATATGTAGTTGGAATTTTTCGTCTTCGTATATAATAAAATGATTACGTTCGATTTTAAAAGTGTTAAACTTAATGAGCCCACGCATAACAACTGGTAGCAGAGCGTGGTTACCTGGTTCCAGAAGTACCCTGGATAAGCCTGAATATCTAGCTGCAGTGCTGTGAGTAATTAAAAGAGAACTATTCACTTGATGAAAGATGAAGGAGGCATTTGGATTTGCTCGCATAGAACCGCTGGCGACCAAGAACTATGGCGTCTGGAGCATGAAAATCATTGCATATCTAAAAGGTAAACACCTCCATGATATTCTGATACAAGAAGAACCCCCAAGAGGAGAATCCGATGGAAAAGAAACTATTTGGAGTGAATGGAATAGGAAAAATGAAGAGGACTACGCAATTATCATTTTATCTCTTTCGAATGACGAAGCAATGAATGTAAAGGGCATTTCAAATGCGAAGGAGCTATGGGAAAAGTTGAAAAAGAGACACGAAGGTGTGGAAACCCATCGCAGAACACAGCTGAAAATTGAACTTGCCCGAACGGAGAAATCAGACCGTGAATCAGTTGACGAATATTTATCGAGAGCTCAAATGATATCAAGTGAAATTCAAGAAATTGGTGGCAAAATTGATGAAAATGAGCTGATTGGTTACATCATAGAAGGCCTACCCAAGAAATACAGTGAGGCAGCAACGGCTATTTTTTCCAACCCTAGCATCACATACGACGTAATGCGAGAGACTTTACTTCGTTTTGAGAGAAAATATGCCTCGAAAGAAATGGATGTAAAAGCTTACCAGGCAAGAGAATCGCACAAAAAGACCAGATGTCATAATTGCGGAAAAATCGGTCATTTATCCAGAACCTGTTGGTTTAAGAAAAAGAAAAACAACACGTATGATGAAAGGAGACAAGGTGACAGAAGTTCAAAAACTAATCGTCATAGAGAGGATTATTATGATGGCAACAGACAAGACATGAATCGAAGATATAATGGAAGTAAAAGGAATTACAATGAGTACTCAAGCACAATAGAAGAAAAGGCAATGTGGAGCTGGGCAGCACTGAAAAACGAAAATCTCGAAGAGAATGAAGACACCATTTGGATGTTGGATTCTGCATGTTCTTCCCACATGACATCTCGAAAGGATTTGTTCAGAGATATGATGGCAGAAGATATTACAATCGCAACGGCTGAGGATAAACGAACTATTCGAGCGGAAGCTAGAGGAATAGTGAAAGCAGTTACAGAGATTAATGAAAACACTCATGTGAAATTAAAACTAAATGAAGTATTGTACGTTCCCGACTTGCGATGTAACTTGCTGTCCGTGCCAAAGCTTGTGAGTAATGGAAAAGAGGTCATCCTAAATGAAGACGGAGCCAGAATTATTGAGAAGAACACTAGAGCTTTGATAGCTGAAGGTAAAATAGAAGACAATGCTTTCATTATCCATTTAACACCTAATAAAGTAAGAAATGAACTAGAAATGGAATCGTGCTTAAAGGCTAAAGAATCTAACAGAATGCTGTGGCATAAACGATTGGGGCATGTTAACAATAATTATCTAAATCTCATGTTCAATAAGCAGCTCGTAATAGGCTTGAACAATTTACATGGAAAAGAAGGAAAGCGTGAGATTTGTACAAGAGCTAAACTAACAAGAACTCCATTTATAGAAGTTAAAGAGTCGACTGTATCTCGGATACTGGAACGATTACATATAGATCTTTGTGGTCCTTTTAATCCGGAATCACTTGGCGGGAGTAAATACATGTTGACAATTGTTGATGAGTTTAGCAGAAGATATTTAGTAGATTTTGTGAAATGCAAGTCAGACGTCCCTGAGAAGATAAAAGCTATCGTAGAAAGAAGAGAAGTTGAGACGGGATTGAAAGTTAAAGCAATAAGAACAGACAATGGAGCCGAATTCTGCAATGATATTTTAGCGACATATTATCGTCAAAAAGGTATAAAGTCGGAGAAGACCACTGCTTATTTACCACAAAGCAACGTCAAAAGGTATAAAGTCGGAGAAGACCACTGCTTATTTACCACAAAGCAACGGAATTGCGGAAAGATCCAATAGAACGATATTATCTACAGCCAGATGCTTGTTGATAGAAGGTGGATTGCCAAAGAAATTCTGGGCGGAAGCAGCGTTAACTGCAGCCTATTTGCATAATATCACCCCCAATAAGAAAAGAGAAAAAACACCTATGGAGATCTGGAAACGAAGAAAACCATCCATTCGACACTTGAAAGTATTTGGCTGTAAAGCATTTTATCGAGTAGTTGGACGAATACGAAGTAAATTAGACAAAAGAGGAAAACCGTGTGTATTCATTGGCTATTCACATGAAAGGAAAGCATACAGAGTATATGACGTAGATCAGCAGAAGATTTTGGAAAGCAGAGATGCATTATTTATGGAAGACGAGAAAGGATATTCAAACGGAATTGAATTTAATGATGATGATGAAGATAACGAGATTGAGTTAGATTATTTACCGATTGCATCTGGCGAAGCTACAGAGGCTGAATCCAAAACCATAACAAAATTGGAAGATGATCATGAAGAAAAAGATGTTTCAAGTGAAGTGAGAACCAGTTCACAAAATGAAGGCCAAAGCAACATAGGTCCATGTCAAGATGATCTCATCGCTAGAGGTAAGAGAGGAGTGACCAAGGAAATGTAGTTAGAAAAACATAAACAGGAGAGAGAAGAAAACGAAAGAAGCCTTAGAGAGCAAAACGTAAGAAGATCGTCACGGGAAAGAAAACCCAATCCAAAGTATGCTGCTAATAATGCAGTAGAAGAATCCATTCCGAAAAATTATAAGGAGGTACTTATCTCGAAAAACAAGAATAAATGGATGGAAGCTGTTAACAAAGAACTGAAATCTCTTGAGAACCACAATGTGTGGGAAATTGTTGATAGAAGAAAAGATATGGATGTTATAAAAAGTAAGTGGATATTTTCGATAAAGAAGGACAACCAAGAAGTGAGATACAAAGCCCGACTAGTAGCCAATGGTTCGCATCAACAGATGGGTAGAGATTATGAGGATTCTTTCAGTCCGGTAATGAAACCTGAATCGTTCTGAATACTACTGAAAATGGCAGCAGTTAAAGATTATGATGTGAAATTCATTGATGTGGAGACTGCGTACCTAAATGCCAGACTAGACAGATGCGTCTTCTTGGAACCCCCAGAACATTTAAAATTAAGTCCAAGCAAAGTATTAAAAATATCAGGTAACATCTATGGATTACCGGATGCTGGAAGATGTTGGTTTTTTAAATTGAGGAGCATATTAAAAGAAATTGGTTTGGAGCCAACGACTGCCGATCCATGCGTGTTCACAGGAAAATTTGATAACAAAATAATTATTATAGGAATCTATGTGGATGATTGTGTAGTTGTAGGAGAAACTGCCAAAGAAGCAGAGAAGTTAATATCACTTTTGAATAGAAAAATAAAAATCAAAAGGCTCACGGGAAATGTGAAATTTCTAGGCATAGAGATAGAAAAGAATAACGACGGTTTTAAGTTAAGTCAAAAAAAATATATTCAAGAAATTCTTCAAAAATACGATATGGAAAACCCCTGGAGTTATCGGAACAAAATTGGATGAATATGATAATTATAGAAAAGTGGATATCACAGTTTATCAAGAAATGATTGGAAGCATTACATATTTAGTAACAGGTACACGACCTGATTTGTCATATTCACTCAGTAAATTGTCACAGTATTCTAAGGATCCGAGAGAAATTCATCTACAGGCTTTGAAGAGAATATTCCGATACCTGCAACATACTAAAAATTTAACATTATCCATTGATAAGACACCCGGAAGACTACATATTTATTCTGATGCAAGTTGGTGCACAACTAAAGACTCAAAATCCTTTGGTGCATATATGATTTGTATTGGAACTACTTTGATCAGTTGGAGATCAGTTAAGCAAAAATTGGTTTCATTATCAACGATGGAAGCGGAATTGATAAGCTTTTGCGATGCTGTATGTGAAGGGAAGTGGATAATTAAATTGCTTGAAGACCTCGATCTTAACGAAATTGTCGAGCGGCCAATTCAAACTTATACGGATAATCAAGCGGTCATCGACTGGGTTAAGAATCCCAAGATCAGCAGCAGAAATAAACACATTGGAAGGAAGTTTCATTTTGTGAAAGACGATCGAGAAAATGGAGAAATTCAGATAAATTATATTGGATCAGAAGAACTTGTTGCAGACGTTATGACTAAAGACGTTAGTTCAACTGTGATGATTAATCATTTAAAGAATTTAAGCATTAGCTATTACTAATTGTATCTCCATGTGCGAAAGGGGGGAATTGTTGGGATTGTCGCATATTGAGATAATAAATAAGTTCAATAAATATTCAAATAATTTAATAATGCATAGTGGCAATACAAAGCACATAATATTCATTAATTATATATTGTTGTAGTTAATCGTTAATTTCCTAATTGTTGTGGTAATGCGCGTGTATCTCGAGATGGCTTTTGTTGATAAAATTGAAATGAATATGTAGTTGGAATTTTTCGTCTTCGTATATAATAAAATGATTACGTTCGATTTTAAAAGTGTTAAACTTAATGAGCCCACGCATAACAATAACAACAATCCCGAACTAAAAAAAACATTCCTCCATAACCAAGCTTATAACAATAACCATTATGGCGGCTGACGTTGTTTTGTCGAAAAAAAAACCGACAAAACAATGTAGCTCCAGCCAACGCGATCACTGTTTCAACGAACACATCGTTACATCGCAATAGGCGAAGTGCCATTTTATAACTTAAAATAAAAAAACAACAATTTTTTAAGAAAATAATAATTTTTTCAAACACAGAAAACCAACAAAATTTTAACTACACACTAACAAACAGTTTTTGGGAATAAAATAAAAAAAACAACAATGTAGCCCTCCGTTGACCCGTATGCAACAAACTGATATGGAATTTCACAAGATAAATTTGAATTAGTTCGTACGATTTTCTGCAACCCATAAAACAACAAAATAAATCTTAATACCCATAAAATAGAAATAATCCTAATTTCTAAAATAATTACTTGCACAACATTTGCCCACTTCGCCATGATATCATTCGACTAATAGTGCTTAATTCTTAACAAAAATTATCTTACCCTAATTTTTCGAATATAAGGCGCTATCAATTATAACGCGCACACTATAAACCTACATGAATTGTAAAAAAATTCGACTATAACGCGCGCTCAAGTATAACGTGCACCCTTTAAACCTACATGAATAGTAGAAAAAATTCGACTATAACGCGCAATCAGGTATAACATGTATGATGTTATACATACTAGAAAATAAAATAAATTTACGGTAGTTATTATAATTGCCCTTTTGATTTGCCTAATGCTAAAAAAAATATGATACGAAATGGTTTTTCTAAAATAAATTTTTATAAATATTACAAATTAAAAAATCAAATAAAATACCTAATAACAATTAAAAACCAATAAAGTCTTAGTCTTCACTATCGGAATGAAATAGTTCCATCCATTCAGCTGATTGCGCTGCAACTTGCGGTGGTAGTTCTTGAAATGGAGGCTCTTGCATCGGGGCTGTTCTTATGCTGGCGACTCTACTTCTTCGATCGCTTCGTTTTCTGGAGGCAAAAGCTTTGCTTTCCGAAACCCATTCACAATCGTATTTACACTAATCTTCTGCTATGCCTCCGTAAATAATGGGGATAAAGGGTTAATCTTGGCATCCTTCGAACACTTATGGCATGTATAATCATCATGGAAATTTTCATTCAAATCTAATCATTGGATCCGAAGATATTATCGATTTTTAAAAACGCTTTTTCTCATTGCCGATGCACCCTTAAAAATATGAATCCGAGTATAATGCGCACTCGAGTACAACGCGCGTGGCTTCTTGTAACTGTTTTTGACTGCAAAATGGTGCGCGTTATATTTGAAAAATTAGGGTAATAATATAGAAACAGTCGTCTCGAGGACTCGATAAGTGGTGAGCAAAATCATTGTTGCATATGACGATAACATACCGGCCCCGTAAACTAGAGCCCTCTACTTTAAACTCTTAACAATAAAATTTTATAAAATTATATCTGAACTTTAATATGAATCATAAATTTCTTAAAATTAACATAAAAGAAATGCAAGTCTTGAGAAACTGAACAGAAAATACACAAACTAACGCCTTAGTCCATCTCAAGATGATATAATTTGTGTATCAATCTATCATATGTTCCTTGCGTTGTTCGAACTTTCACTCGGCATTCCAATCCTTCCTTGTCGACATAGACCTCTTCGATCACTGCCATTGGCCATTGGTTACGCGGCGTAAGTTGATTCATGACGATAACCAAATTGCCTTTTTGAAATTTAACTTCTCATTGTTCCACTTTTTACGTTGTTGCAAAAGCGGCAAATACTCGGCTGTCCATCTCCATTTCGAAAGTATTCTCAAGAATTCGAATCACTATTTTCCCGAAGTCTGGTACCGTTATGTTGACGATGTTTTCGCTATTTTCGATACCAGTGTGTGTGAATTAGATAAATTTATTGAATACATCAACGGTTTCTTCCCTACCATTCAATTTACTTTTGAAAAAGAAATCGACGGTAAATTGCCTTCCTGGAAATTTTGATTTTAAGAAATCGGGATTCCTTAGCGTTTGATGTGTTCCGAAAACCCTCCAATCGTCTTAATTTTATTACATCCGATTCCAGCCATCCGTGGAACCAAAAAATGTCCACTTTTATTTCAATGATAGACCGAGCTATTAATATTCCCTTAAGTGCCACGGTGTTTAAAAAAGAAATTTCCATGATAAAAAAATGGCCTCTAAGAATGGATACAGCCCCAATACTATCACAGACCTTCTTAGAAAAAGGAAATTTAACAAATTTATTACAGACATCACTACCCTTCGAAAATCTAAAGAAAATAGAAAGACCATCTCCTTACCCTACAATAAACAACTGATTAAAGGTCTCAATTCAGTTTTTAAACTACATAATTTTTTCCTTTGTTTTAGGAACCCAAACCAAGTAAGATTCTTACTAGGCAATCCGAAGGACAAGGTTCCCCAGCACCAGAAATCTGGTATCTATGAAATACAATGCCCCCAATGTCCGAAGATTTACAAAGGCCAAACTTCTCGCAGCATTTTAACCCGTTTCAAGGATCATCTGCGCCACACAAAATATGGTAGAAGCAACCTCTCCGCCGTCGCCAAACATTCCCTAAACACAGGACACGAAGTCTCCATAAACAATTTGAAGCTTGTAAAATCAATAAACAAAAAAAGACTGCTGGACGCTTTCGAGAGTATGGCCATTCAATCAACCGACAGCAATCTTTTACTTAATTCTGATGGGGGCCCAATCAGTGACTCCCAATTAATTCAATGGTGGGTCAGCTTAACCAATCATTGATTCTCTCTTGCTCTGTTTGACCTATTTCTATGATTAGCTTGTTTTCGCTATAAATACTCGTCCCCCCTTTACTTCAATCAGTATCATCGGATTTTCTCATTTTACTCCCTGAATCTGCTGAATGATGAGAGCTTCGCCCTCGAAAAGCGCTTCCAGGTCGTATTTTTCCAAATTTATTTCTGTTGTGGTCAAAGAGTGTTTTTATTTCTTTATTCTTAATATTGTAATCCAATTTTTCCCTTTATTATTTTTTCTGGTAATTTGCCTTTATTTCACTCTGTTTTAATATTGTGCCAATTCCCGGAAAAAGTTTGTTTATAAAGATTGATGTTTGTGGGTCTGTACGTTTTTTATACAAATCTACAGTTTTATTCCGATCTTGATAAAATTTCGCATACATGACCTTCAAAGCATGAGGAAGGTCACTGTCTACCTCAGATTTCGAAAAAATAATAATTATTGATAAAAAATCGATATTCATGGTTATGGCAAGGCATATTAATAAGAAATATCTCATGACCAACAATGCATGGCAAGGTTTGTACAACAATAGGTATCAACAATGGTATCAGCACGCAATTCACAAACACACAGCATGTACCAACAATATCTATCTCATGACCAACAATACAAGCAAAATTTGTGCAACAATAGGTACCAACAATGGTGTCAACACGCAATTCACCAATAACAATGAGCACAAAATGATGATGCAATGATAAAGCAATCCTTTTCAAGAATTATAACAATGAACATAAAATGATGCAATATGGATAAGTTTCAATTTGTAACAATGCATAGAATTCCTGTTATTCAGGTTTTTCTTAGAAAAGAGAGTTCTACGTACTGAAACATTTCTTGAAAATCTTTAAAAATGATCAGTAACTGGAGATAATGGAGAGTGGAAAGACGACAGAGAAAGCAATCCTTTAGCTCCATGCTGTATTGAGCAAATGGTAATTAGAAGAATTGGCGACCGCTAGACAACACAAAGAGATGAATGGCCAAGTTTTTTGCTTCCAGACATCGAGAGAAGTAAGAGAATTGCAACAACATCAAGTGTACATTTAAAGTAAGATTACGCGAGTAAAACATTATTTAGACTAGCAGTGGCATCTTTGGAGAGGTTCATCTACTGTGAGCCCTTAAAAAACAGTAGATGAATTTTCATTAAGATATTTTACTGTATTAATTCTAAGCGTTTTCATGTGTTTCTTTTATAATTTAACATTTGGGATTGTTCTTTTTACCTACAAGCGTAATTATCCCGGGCAACGCCGGGTCCTCTGCTAGTACAGTATAAATTCTTAATGAAAATTGGAAAAAAAATTGTTCAAAGGTTAACAATGATGGACCTCTCCAAGGATGCCACTGCTAGTTTAAATAATTTCTTACTCACATAATCTTACTTAAGATGTACACTTGATATTGTTGCAATTCTCACTCTTCCCTCGATGTCTTGAAGCAAAACTTAGCCATTCATCACTTTGTGTAGTCTAGCGGTCGCCGATTCTGCTATTTACTTGCTTACCATTTGCTCAATACAGTACGGAGCTAAAGGGGTACTTCCTCTGTCGTCTTTGCACTTTTTCTCATTAGTCTGCTAACTCTCTTTTATCTCCAGTTACTGATCATTTTTAAGAATTTCAAGAAATTGTTAAGCACTAAGTACTGTCTTTTCTAAGAAAAGCCTGAATAACAGGAATTCTATGAATTGTTACAAATTGAAACTTATCTATATTGCAATAAACTTTACTTTGCATTGCATTGCTTAGCATCATCATTGGGCAGACGAAAACCCACGATGTCTGCGAGAAGCAACTCATCAAGTGAACTGGAGAATCAATGTGTGGTGTGGATTGTGTATTAACACTGTGGTTGGACCGTATTTTTACGATGGAACACTGACTGCAGAACGCTACCGGGCTGAAATTCTCAACGTGGTAGTCACAGACTTCATTGTCTCGTATCAGCGCACGTGATTTCAGCATGGGATAGGCCACGCACAACTTCCTATTCATTGAATTCATAAAAATTGACAAATCAGCTTCGGTTCAAAAAATAAAAGGGGAGTTCAGACTTTTGTATTCACTCTGTATATATAGAAAGACTAGCAGAGGTACCCGGCATTGCCTGGGATAATTACAATTGTAAGTAAACAGAACAATCTCAAAAAATTAAATTATAACTTGCAATTGGTTGAATAACCCAATGAAAACAACACAGAGCAAAGGGACTATCCATTCTACAAAAAATACGAAAAAATGAATTCTAGGTGATATACAGAGGCTTGATCTAAACTCTTCTTGACTTGCCTCACTACTGCGGAATATAATCCATATACTTAAACTCAAGTTTTTCTTGCTCTTGACGTAGAAGTTCTTAAACTCTCTTGTGCTATTCGAAACTCCCGTTGTTGAGATGTTTCTAATGCCCGTACAGCTTTTTCTGTTTCAATTGCAGAGTTTTTTTGACCAATACTCGTTCTTTCTCTTTCCTTTCCAGACACAAAATTTTTGCCAGTCATCTGGACGTTTAATCGGTAGCTCAAGGGTGACACGCGTGACTCCTTTGCCTTATCAATAGACGCCGCCTTATTAATGTTCTGTCACTGCATCATCATTTTCTGCTCATTGTAAATAATTTTTGGCAAAAAAAGTTCAATCATCGCATTATCAACATCTCAGTTTCCAAAATATAGCCAAAGTGTATTTTTATGAAATGTTTTCATCCGATGTTTTTGCAAAATCTTGGCCATTCATCTCTTTGTGTAGTCTAGCGGTCGCCGATTCTTCTAATTACCATTTGTTTAATATAGCACGGAGCTAAA
>JAHWFO010114080.1:152055-251513 GCA_023313115.1 Rhysida immarginata | reverse complement strand
TGTCTTGCATTGTTGGTCATGCGATATTTCTCATTAATATGCCCTGCCATAACCATGAATATCGATTTTTTATCAATAATTATTATTTTTTCGAAATATGAAGTAGACAGTGACCTTCCTCATGCTTTGAAGGTCATGTATGCGAAATTTCATCAAGATCGGAATAAAACTGTAGATTTGTATAAAAAACGTACAGACCCACCCACAGACAGACCCACAAACATCCTTCTTTATATATATAGATAGATGTCTTTGGCGTGAGCAGGCTACGAGCAGGGGGGCGAGGCTACGAATTGGGAGAAACCACGGCGTTACACGGTTTCAGATTGTACCTGATCTTGTTTTGAATTTACCTTCGCGTTAGATTTAGGAGAGAGGTGATTTTTTGGCCTCATTTATAAACTTCGATTTTCGTTACTTGATTTCTGGGGTAGGGCGATTTATTTAATTTTTGCAGTTATTATTTTTAGGGTTCTTTAATTTCGTTTGGCTTGTCAATTGACGACATGGTATTTTTAAACTATGCATGTGTGGGGACGGCCCTTTCGTGTCTCTTGACCAGCCCATGATAAGGTTTAGAGAAAAACCAGTTGGGGGGAGGGGCGAGACTACAAATTGGGAGAAACCACAGGTATGCACGGTTTTTTTTCGATACCATGATGGCCTAGGGTTAAAATTTAAGGGTAGGTTATAGTGATCAAACTCCAAGTGGGAACTTTTAAGATTTGTATAAATTTATTTTTGCTATTGTCGTTGTAGTTTAGTTTAATGTTTTTTGAGTTATTTGTGAGTATATTTGATCTTTAACATTGGTAAAGAAAAATTTTTTTTGGTGAGAAGGGGTGGACTGTAACGTCCCACTTTTTCTTCCCCCGGGGGTCCATCTTTGTTAGAGGTGGAATTCTCTGACTTGACGTTAATTTCAGACAATTTATGATATGATATGCTTAGATCAATATTTATATGCTATAATTTTACCGGAATTCCCTTATTCTTGGTTTCTAAACATATATTTAGTTTTCTTTCCAATTCATTGTATTATTAGAAAAATATTGCGAACTCATACGCTGGGTTTTTTTTATGATTTAGAATGAATTGATAGGCGTAATATTTAATTTATGCCTAACTTTGTATTAAGCCTTTTTCTTTTATGTATCTAATTTATTATTTCTTTTGGCCTCATGCCACAAAATTATTCTTTGTTAACGTAAGTTTTCCACCCAACAATGTTATCATTTTTAATTTTTTTTGAACTTCAGTTATGTTATTTAGTGCGAGAAGCATGTTGCGTGAGCTGCTACCACCAGAGTCACTGTTTGAGAATTTTGCTGTTTAGCTTAGAAAACAGAATGAGGCAGTTAGGTTATCGGTCCCGCCCTGGACATGACCTACCTCATTGCTGAAAGCTTGGAGTCTGGTTTGGAGTCCAGACGTTATGGAAGGTCCCCTCCAAGTCAGAGCCAAGCTACTTCAACTTTTGCCCAACGACAAGAACCTGACAGACCTTCTCAGCTCTGCCTGTCAATATCCAGCAGTCATCTGGTAACTATAAAAAACTTGAGTTCTTGCTAATGTAACTTCTTTACAATTTGAATAGGGTTACAGTAGGCCTCCCTCTAAAAGGTCTACACGACGCTTTCTGGCTGATGCGTCCTGCTCATGACTTTGAAATAAGAAGAAAAAATACAACGACCAACTTCGTAGGACTTCGCTTCGACTCACGACTTCGCCTAGATGGCGACTTCAAAGAAATTACTGATGGCGTTTTTGGAATGAATCATCGCACACAAGCAATTGTCGGAACTGTGTATTTTCACCCGAGTCAAATATAACTGTTTTTTTTTTGCGCATCGGAACTGATGAGGTTGATTCAACGTAAGGCCTTACAGTTATGTGGTATCATTTAATTTGTAACCTTTCAAAAAATGCTAAGTATGGGTTAGATTTAGTCTGTAAATATAAAGATTCAATGTTGCTTTTACGTATAAGTGATCAGAATGCCTCAGGATTTATGTAAAACCTCGTTTTGCAATTTGTTTAATTCTAAACACGACTTCGGATGGGTACTTGGTAGTGATACGCCCTTAAGGCTGAGTGGACGCGCAGTTATGTTCAGCCCTAAGTATTCCTAAGAAGTTTTGATTTTTTAATTTCACCGATGTTTAAGATTTGTGTTTACTTTTAGTGTTCATCCGAGACCGTGGTTAGTGTTATGAATCCACCCGAGGAAAATATTTTGTATTACCTTTTGTTAAATCCTAAGTTTTATTTATTCCTAATTTATAGAATTTTTTATTTCCCTCTATCTTGTAATTTTTTTTTACATTACCCTTGAGCCGTTTCTTCAGTTATCATCGTAGTGATTGTTTTCGACGGTGCATTGGTTAGCTGATCCTAGTTACGAGACAAGAAATCCCGAGTAAAAATATCATTTGAGGAGATGATGATAAATGATTTCAAATGGCTAGTCATTTGTGCTTGTGAAAGGTAATGACATGATATGAATTGTTTTGAAATGCCCTTGTTTTAAAATGTCCCACAAAAGATAGCAAATGACATGACATGAAATGATATGAAATAATTTTAAATGATCTTTTTCTTGCCATTTTGAAATGCTGGTTAAATGATTGCAAAGGACATGAAATGAAATTATGCAAATTGATGTTATTTAAGTCATTTACTTTCGTGAAACCCTACTGACATAATGAAACAATTTAATTTTATTTTTAAAAATTTGTTTAAAATTTTGAAATGTTTGAGAAATTATAAAATGACATTTTGTGAAATGTTAGTATTTCAATTGGTTTTAAAAAATAGAAATTTCTCTAGAATAGAGCTCTTATAAGTGCGTTGAATAATATTCCTAATAATATTAATCATATTATGATATGATTAATATATTAATCATATTAACCATATTAATATACAAACAAACACTTTAAATTGATCTTATCAAGTTCTTTAATATATATTAACAGTTTTGAATCACTTCAGCATCTATAATTACGAATATTAAAATTCAAATAAATAATTAAACTACAATTTTTTTGTAAATTAATTTATTTTTAGATTAATTAATTACATTTTAATTTATTGAATGAGCTTCTTATGAAACGTTCGAACGTTGATCAATTTGAAAATAATAGCAAAAATAGAACAATTGTTTGTGAACGAAATTGATTTAGGATCCTTAAGGCGTGATCTCCCCAGAGACAAATGAAGAAAGAGACTGGCAGTAACCTCCCCTCTAGTGGTGCCTTCGCGCTGCCATTATGGGATTGGCAAGAAACGCTGATTGCGGGAGGCAATGCATGTGAATCAATCGCAAACAATTTTTTTTTTATAATATCTACCTAAGATATCTGGATGAATTTATTATGAGACCACCAGAAAAACTTGCTCTATTAAACAAAAAATAATTATCCAAATCGGCCCATCCAAAAGATATTTTGTGATAAATAAAGTTGTTCTATAAAAAACAAAAATTTAAAAAAAATAGTTTAAATGGAAAAGGAGGAAGAGATTCAATTAAACAACTAACTAGGAAAATTCTCCTTTATAAATTATAATTTGAAAGTTAATAAAATAAAATAATTATAATAAAAGTTCACTAATTATAATCCAAATTATTGTTGATTTGTGCGAGATGTACAAATTATAATTTCCCTTTCTAATACTAAATGACGACCACATTCTCATACATATTGGCCAAATCGTTTTTTTTAAAGATCCAATACTTCAGTTCACAAGTAATTATATTATTAGTTAATTGCTTATTACAATATTTGGATTAATAAATTGATTATTTTATTGAACTGAGAATTATTTCTTCCTTTTCGTTTTTTTGTTTTAAAAAAACAATTTAAGTACCTTTTCAAAAGTATTTTACGTTACCCGATTTCCTTTTAATTTAAAATTTAAAAATATTTTAAAATCAATAAGCTAATATTTGATAAATTATGTTAGGTTTGTTTATTGATAGCAATTAAACTTTTAAATATCCTTCCAGTTTAAATGTCCTGCCTTTACAAATATTATATTATTATCAGATTAACAAAAATTAAAATTGCATTTTTTTTCTTATCTTAAAAAACAATTTTGTTACACAGCTTTTAAAAATTTTTATAAAGTATTGTGACGTGCCACCCCCCTACCTTCGATAGTCTATAAGCACCCAGAATATAACTTGTAAGGGGGAGGAACTGTCAGGGGTTCGAGACCTGGATTAATTCCTAAAGAAATGCTGGCACAGAGACATTATGCAGGATTCACACATTTTATTCATAAGCTTATACAGGGTCGATCGGTGCAAGGGTATCTTAAGCATAATCGGAGGGGCCCCTCTAAAACTAAACCTATTATTTTAAGCTATAATGAGATACATGTACAAGTCTTTGACATGAATGTAACAGTCAAGAGTCATCAAAACTCCGAGCGTACACAGAAGTTCAATTCAAATACCACAATCAGGCCTTGTCACTATAGAAATCAGATCCAGTAGAAAGAAATACTACCAACTCCCGTAAAGTATTCCAAACAACACGCATGAAAGCGTAATGTGACCCCTTTTGATTATACGCTTTGAGGGAAGGGCACCTTAACCCCTCTTTGTTGAGTGGTAGTATTTAATTTTACGGCCTTACTGCGGAATCCAATGGGACTAGGTGTTTTCACTTTTAAATCCAGTGCACCCTCCCTAATGGCACTTCGCTCTGTAATTACACGGATGAGATATATAGATCAACCTGTTTCACGGGTTACTTCTGCTCGGAATCGATGGCACAAGCTGTCTGATTCATTTTCATCCTTCTTAAAGCAATTAACAACTTTCTAAAGAAAAGAATAGTAAATGCAACACAAAGTCTCCAATAACTCACAACACCGTCTGGGCATGCTAATCAACCAAACCATCAGTACATAGACTTTAAGGAGAATATTTGGAAGCATTATAACACTTATTCTTCCTGTTTATATGCAAAAGTCACATTTCAGTTGCACTACATATGGCAAGACTTCGCTGCTCCGTTTACGCGAATGTTTTTCCGCTATTGGGGGGGCTTCAGGGCGGACGCATTCCAAAGCGCAAATCGACAAATCAGTTCAAAAGTTACTCACCCGGATGTCATCTTAATTGCACCAATCACCTTCGTTTACTCGGTAGTATTCATTCCCATATCACGGTCAAAATTGTCATCGCTGGGCTCGGGCCTCTCTCCTTCAAATCGAACACGCAATGGCTGCCATCATCATGCTGACACCGCCACTTTCCTGCATAGCTTGATAAAGTTCTATTAAGCTCTGAATCTCATTAAAATAAATCTCTTAATATACTCATATTAAATGTTAAGCATAACCTGGGTGCTAATTGCACCAATTATACTGACAAGAACTCCTCTAAAACACATAGGACATGCAATATGAGGAGCAAAGCAAAAAATGACCGCTCAACACGGCGGTTTTGAGAGGAAAAAAAAATAATATAATACCAATTCTATTTCCCAACAATACTCAATATAAAAGATACACGATTGTTTTCTGGAGGCTAAACAAAAACTCTAAAAAAAAACTAACAATGTCAGTCGCCAACAAATATTGCAACAAACGAAAACAAAGAGACACACGCGACCGACTCTGCGTTGTTAGCAAAACGCTCGCAAAAGAGCGGCCGCGCACCCATTAAACTAAACACGATCAACGAAACACATTCACCCACCGTTCTATACCCAACAAACTGACTAACACAATCCACCACAAATAGAACACATCCTAACCACACAAACAGAAAAACAAACGGCAAACAAACCGCTCACAACGATCAAAACAACAAAACAAAGCATCGCTCATATCACTCGCGCACATCCCTCCCATAACCAGTCGTTCGCTATTTTCCCTTCCCGTCGGACATATGCAACCCTAACTGATATCAACATGTCACAGTATAAACATCAAACTGACATTTCAGTGAACATAGTATAAACGTTTTTATTGTGATGAATACATTAAAAAAAAACAATAACTTGTCACTCAAGAAATAAGCACCAAGCTCAAACACCCGTGTATAATAGCTATTTCATAGCTAAACGAAAAATTAGAAAGTGAAACATTTGCATTGTAGATTTCCAAAGGATGAAAAATTGATTGGCATTAAATTTACCAGGTTAAAATTGAGTACAGGGCACAAAACTCTGATGAATATAATCATGAATCCATATAAGATGATGCGTCTCACTGTTATCCAATCCTTGATATTAAAATCTTGTCAAAATATTATGATTCGGTTGTAGAATATATTGCAGGATTTGTTTCTAGGTCTCTAACTAAATCTATAATCTGCATTCAATGTAAAGAAGCGTTGAAAGAGCAATATAAGAGCTGCCACAACCTTAATTTCATTGTGAAAAAATAAAGAGGCCTTATCACACCATCGAAAGATGTAGTAAGCCTGTGCAAAATTTCAGAAAAAATCATTAGGAGTGAATTTGAATACGCCTATCAAAATTCTAAAAAAACATTACATTTTATAACCGAAAACAAAATTAATATTTTCACTAATTTAACTCACCATTCATTTGAAATGAGTCCTTCTGACGATCATGTGCTTCGACTTATTAGACTTAATGTTATCACATACTGTAATATTCGATATCACCATGAAACCAAGCGGCTGACAAAAAAAATAAGTGGAGAAAATATACGCAGTGTCTTTTCACGACTTATTATTATTATGTATCAACCTGGTAGAAGAACCATGGCTATTACAGACAATGGTACCGCACCAAAGGTTGACCCCCACAGGCAAAAATTGCCCAAAAACTTAAAAAAATCAATAAAGAATAAATTAATTTAAATTTTTTGTGTAACTGAAGCTATTTTCGAAACTCCACTGGTAATGCTATATGAAGAGGCTTCAAAAATTTACTTTTTATTTAGCAATACAAATGAAATTCTTTGCTAGGTATTAAAAATTGATTAAGTTACAATAATCAACTTTTTAATAATAAAAATCACTTAAGACTGAAAAAATAAATTCATCCTTCCTCTAGTTTCATTTACTTTCACCATGGATGAAGAAATAACTTTGCTTCTTCATGTTTCTTCATCTATGCTTTCACTTGTCTGTGGCTAAGCCTCCAATATAACGATAGGAGTTGCGAGTTGTACGTGCTCTTTTAAAAATTCGTAAGGCATTGAATCAGCTATTGAAAGTCATTAAAAGTATGTTTTCGTTAGTTAATGCAATAAAGTTTATTTAAAAAAATCAATAAACAGGTTATGCTTACTAATACCTCCTGAAATCATCTACAAAAACAGCTGAAATTACATTGAGAACATAGGCCGCCTTAGGTTTTTGCCATTCACAACAGGGCGACTGCTGCACTTCCGGTGGCACCAGTAGCGCTCATCGAAATGAATAGGGCACTGCCAGTCTCTTACTTTCATTTGTCTCTGGATCTCCCCCTTCTATTCGAATACACGTGACCACTGATAAAACTTGTAAGTGCTGCTTTATTATTACTTCTTTAACTTTAATATATATTAAATTATATAAACGCTAGAATTATACATATATTATTACAAAATTAAGAATAAGGGGTAACTCAGATTAATTAATTTTAAAGTTTTATAAAATTAGAAGGTCCGCACCAAACTATCACGTGATACCACATTTCCAGTAGCGGTGCTCTCTGGCACAATAAGAAACGAGCGTGCACGTGCTAGCTGTATTTATAAATTTTATAGAGAAAAATGGAAAGTATCTGCATTTACCACGCGTATGTGAGATATCTGGATGACAATCTACGAGAAATAATACCAGTATCTTACATTAAAAATTTCAACCCAAAACACTTAAACGATTACACCGAAACCAAAATATACTGTGTTTTGGGAGGACAAGAAATCCCGCCAAGGGGACTTTTACAGAGCTCAAATCCTGAAGCTTGGAGGTAAGTCAGATATATAATTTTGGGTTTTAGATTTTATTTAAAGTTTTTCGTAAAATAAATGCGGTTCTCGGCATTCGGATGATTCGATTTTTCGGACGCGATGATCAAACGATATCCAGAATATGTCGAAAAGTTTAATCATTGTACGTATACGGATATCTTTTCGACGATGTATATTTTCTAGCGGTCTTTTCGACGAATTCCCGGATATCTTTTGATCATCGTGTCCGAAAATTCGATTCGCCCGAATGCCGAGAATTCCCCTGAGGAATTATCTTTTGATGATTAATGTTAATGTGGGCATCGTACATGAAAAAAGTGCGGACTGTTGAACATATAATTTATAATACTGAAAAACCTTTTGCATTTATAATTTAACTCGGAAGTTAACTACAGAAAAAAATATTTTACAGAATCTTCGGAAGAACTACATGAAGCTGTACACCAAAAAAGAATAGGGGTACCAAATCCAAAAAAAATTTCCTGATGAATCGATAAATAAAACAACAGTAAGTTATTACATTGGTTAATTTGAATTACAGTTTCAACATGTTAACATATAATTATGATAATTATCTTGATACCGGTATATAAATTATAATTTTTAATGAACTTTAATGAAATTAATTCGAATTAATTTCTGCTACCCTTCACTTTGTTTCCTACCACATTTTTAAAGTTAACCTGGCCTAACCCGTCAATATATAACATGATTATATTGTAAGGTTTCAGGATTAATTAGCCAGAATTAGAATATTCAGATTAATTGTGTAAATGAGCTATTTTATACTCGCGTTCATAATTGTCTATTTAGATTTGGAATTAAGATTTTATAAAGTTTTAGAAGGATTTAACTTAGAGTAGAATTAAATAAAATTTATTATTTTAATTATTTCTTTTTTCTGCGTTTGTTAAGAATCGTTTTTAAGTGTCACTTTTGGCATTAGTCACAAGGGGAGAAAGTGAGATTCATTTTACATCTCATTGTTTTAGTTGTTGGTCTTGTTTTCAAGGACCTAAAGAATATTGCCAGAGTTAGGTAAGTAAACAAGAAACGAATTTGAGAACAGGATGTGGGATAGAAAGACCACGAGAAAGACAAGGTAAGGATTGAACTTTGGAATCTGAAGTGAGCAAGGAGACAAGAAATGATCACGTGAATGCCAAGGGCTTTTTAGTATAGGAACAGTTAGAGAGGTGTCTACGGATTTTGATTGACAGGGAGATTCACTTTTTTTTTGGTGGATGGTCAGCGTTTCTAAACGCCTGATTGGTTATTGAAGTTGGATCTGTCTTGTCAGTAGTTCTAAGTGAAGAAGACGTTAGTAGTGATTTAACTTTGTGAGGTGATAGCCGGTTGTGCTGTGTCACTACACAATTTTTAGCTTAATTCGGCCTTCGTCTGGTAATTCAAATGATTCCAGATGACAAATTCTAAAAAGTAGGCTTAACTCAAATATTTTAAGTTTTAGTGGTTTAATTTAAGTTCACAACAAATTTATCCTTGTGTTCGCTCGAGTCGAGGATTTTAAAGAGTATCTGCCTAGCTGAGAACCAGCTCCATCAATTTAAATAGTTCCTGAAGACCAGTATTAGTTGGAGAGAAAGTAACCAGCCCCAAAAGGTACATAATTTCATCGTGGAAGAAGGAGCCTAGCAGAGCGATCTACCAGCCACTTCGGAAGAGGAGTCCACCCCCCCCCCCCCGGATGTTTCGACGTAGCCAGAGAGCGAGAAAGACATCCAAGAGTGGACAGATTGAGAAGACACGGTATAGCCCATTTCCATTTATGTCTCAATGGCCATTCTTTCTGGTTCATATTATTACATTCAAAATTGGGAACGGATTATTTAATCAGACAGATAGTGGAAAGGACAGATACATTTTACATAACAGCAGTATATTTTTCATAGAGAGCTTAAGTTATACTCTCCCTAAATTCTTATCTGATCAGACAGACCATTTGCTATATTCCTTTAAATCTTAGAAATAATGCATTCCTTATTTTATCAGGGTTTAAGTATTCAGAATTAAATTGTTAATCTTTATTGTACTCAGTAATTGTTAAATCAGTCCTTCCAGTTTCGCATTTAGATATGGTTTAAACATTTCTACATTTGATTACCCTCTTTAAGTAAAGATTTACACAAAACTCATTCTGATTTATAATCACTATTATTCAAGAAATTATCAATCATTACCTCGTAAATACTTATCTATTCAAATCTTTAAATTGATAGATTACCTTACTGTACATCATATAAATTGATTGCCAAGTCTTTACATGAAAATTGTTTTCTTATTAATACTTACGATGATCCAAATTGATACAATTTGATACAATGTCTGTCATTATTATCTGATGCCCGAGTTCGCGGGTTCGATCCCGGCCGAGGACGACGAGGATTTTTCAGGGGGAAATCCTGAGATCACGCACTTCCTTCGGAAGGGAAGTAAAGCCGTTGGTCCCGTGTAGTCGTTTGCCGGCTGCACGTTAAAGAACCCTTGCGAGGCAAAATTTGCGGCCCCTATAACGCCGTCCTGAAATGACCATGGCAGTTGAAAAGGACGTTAATACCAAACAAACCAAACCAAACCAAACCATCTGTCATTATTACAATTTGAATTATTCTCAATTTGCATACTTAAATTGAACATCACATTAATTGAATTTCATTATTCATTTATCCACATCTTTTATTCCAAATTACCAAACGTTATTGCTTTTTATATCTTTTGTTATATAATCAATAAATAATTTATTTAAATAAGACCGTTTCACGTGCCTATTTCTTCCCTCGTTGGCCGGCCTGTGTGCGGAGATTTTAGTATGTAAGTTAATGGGATAAATCCTAAATTATCATAAAACTTTGTGAATAGTAAAATTCACTGGCGCAGTCTTTTACCTAACATAATTATAATAAATTACTCACCATAAATCTATGAATATTATTCCCCCGACCCTTACAATATTTATACAATAAACTAGAAGCGAACCCACCCGATTGTATAATCGGGAAATAACCCATTGTTGGATTTTTTCTTTGTTGTGACATAGTCCACCGTCGCTGATTTTATATAAATGATTGATAGGTTAGTCCATGTTAGTTTTAAAAAATATATCAGGTTGTTGCAAAAGTTTTTTCCGGATTTTTATTCCAACACAAAAACCTCATTTTATTCAATGACAAATTCAGCTCATGCAGATGCCGGGCAATGGTTGAAAAGTGAACCTTGAACTGTTCTGCGAGTTCCCTCATTGTTTCATTGTGAGCTTCATCAATTGCTTGGCGTAGATCACCATCTGAAATCATGATTGCCGACGAGAGGAGGTGCATCTTGAAGCATGCTATCTCCGCGTCTGAACCGCCGATACCATTCTTCTATTGTACGTAAACTAACAGTGCCATCACCTAAACATTGGCAAATGTTTCGGTGGCATTGCGCAGCACTAATCTTTCCAGAACACTCGTAGAAGATTATTGCTCGAATATGCTCGCGTGAAAGGTCCACTCACAGATGTATAATCAGAAAGTTGATTCTTGGATGTAATATAGCAAAGATATTCAGAAATCGAATGCAATAATTTGTTTGAAAACATATGAACACCCCCCTCGGAAAATGAGCCCTTCTTAGGAATGGATTCTAGAACCGGAAGAAACTTTTGCAACAACGTGATATTAGACTAAAACAATACCTATATATCAAGGTAGAGACAAAACCAGGTAGGCCAAGCTAACATCAGGATGGCTGAAATTTCATTCTATGTAGCGGCTCTCTGTCTTACAATAGACCGTCGAAAAGTAGACCCCTGAAGCTGCTGGTCCATTGAGAGAAATAGGGGTGAAAGGGTTTTTGATGTGTCAAGATGCAAACGACCATGGATGAAAGAAACAGGATATTCAACTCCACGATTTTCCAACCGAGTTCTTTACTTGAGGCGTCATCTGGATATTTGCGTGCTCATTAAGCCCCTTAGCAGACGCAAATATCCAGATTTAATTTTTTTTTTTATCAATTAAAGGAATATTAGAATACACAACGTTCCAACGTAAAATATTTATTTTTTATCATCGTGTTTATATTTGTATATATACAAGGTGATTATAATTAAAGTCCCTTTGTAAAAATGCTATAAAAAAACAACCATGAGTCCGAATGACTTCAAATTTGGACTGAGCATTCTTGAAGAAGGGGCATTTGATATGGATAAGAAAAAAAATAGTTCCAAAATTTATCACTAGATGGCGCTGTAAGCGGCATATTATGCCTAGGAGGATTTGTACTATGCAAATTGAAAGATACGCATGCGCATGAGACATTGCATGTGTTATAAAAACGCAGGCCTCATGGCGTTCTCGTCATATTTCAATTCAAAATGTCACTTCTAGCTGAATCCGCTTCCGTTATGCCGCTTACAGCGCCATCTAGTGATAAATTTTGGAACTATTTTTTTCTTATCCCATATCAAATGCCCCTTCTTCAAGAATGCTCAGTCCAAATTTGAAGTCATTCGGACTCATGGTTGTTTTTTTATAGCATTTTTACAAAGGGACTTTAATTATAATCACCTTGTACATTAAAAGCATTTCTTAGTAGTTCCCTCTATAATAATATGAATATAATATGTATATTGTACAGTTACATATAAAATAAATACACGTACAGGTAAAAGTACGTAAGCATAACATTGTTATTACTATAATTAAAAAAGTATTATAACTTTATTAAACATGTCAATGTTAATTTTATTGATAAGAGTTTATTTCAGGCAGGAATAAAATAATTCTATAAAAGTTATATATAATCGTAAAATACTTAAAAAGGATTATACAATTCAATTAATACCTTGTAATAATTATAAAATTATTAGTAAATTAGTGAATATTAATTTGCGTAGACTGTCCATTTATTAGTATAGTATTAGATGTATCTTCTTTATACAGGGTGTAAATTTTAAGTTGACAAAGCAGAATAACTCGAAAAATAAGCTTCACACGAAAAAATGCGTAGAATCCAAAGTTGATTATTTTCGAGGGGGCATCTGCTGGTGCTAAAATTAGCCCACCCCCCCCGGCCCCTGGGGGTGGGGCGGGGGGCAACTTTAAAATTTCAAATGGGAACCCCTATTTTTTATTGCAGATTCAGGTCCTACATAAAAAACTACGTACATTTTGTCTGAAACATTTTTTTTTATTTTTGGTAGATGGCGCTGTAATTCAAGAAAATCCATTTTCTCATTTTTGCGTGGAAATAACTAATTTATTATTCATTTCGATTCCTACATTGTTTTAACTACAATGTAATTTGAAGACATTTCGTCAACAAACAAATAACGTAAACATTGGCATTTTTTTCAGAATGTTTACATTTTAAATTCTGATCTTTAGAAGAAAAGATTGTAATTTTTCAACTGTTTTTGTGAGTGTACAACGCCGTATTGCTTTTGAATTTACATTATGAATTATCTTTCTGTGGAAGAAAAAATTGAGATGGTGTACATTTATGGAGAAAGTGGGAGAAATTTTGATAATGCAGTCGCGCTTTATGCTCAGCGTTTTCCTGGCCAAACGCGATCACGGTCTTCTTTTGTTCGAGTTATTAAACAATTTACTGCGGAAGGTAGTGTGAACCAGAAAAAAAGAACCCGTGCAGCTACTGTTTGTGGAGAAAACAATCAAGTGTCAGTCCTAGCTGCTGTGGCTCATAATCCACATGCGAGCACAAGAGAAATATCAAGGCAATCAGGAATTTCACATATGAGTGTTTGGAAAATGCTGAAGCTCCACAAATTTCATCCATATCATGTATCTATGCATCAGGAACTACATGGCAATGACCACCAAAACCGTCTAACGTTTTGTCACTGGGCACTTCAGCAGATGCAAACAAACCAACATTTTTTTGCACGAGTTCTTTTCTCCGATGAGTCAACATTCACAAACCACGGGGAAGTTAATCGACATAACATGCATTACTGGAGTGAACAGAACCCACACTGGATTCGAGAAGTCAACCATCAGCGACCTTGGTCAATTAATGTTTGGTGTGGGATAATTGGCGATAAACTTATCGGTCCATATTTTATAGACGGTAATTTGAATGGCAACAAATATCGTAACCTACTTGAAAATGAACTACCAGATCTACTTGAAGACCTGAGTATTGAACTTCGACAACACATGTGGTTTCAACATGATGGTTGTCCAGCGCATTATTCATTAGTAGCGCGCGAAGTACTACATCGACTTTACCATGGTCGCTGGATCGGCAGGGAAGGTCCTGTGAATTGGCCAGCCAGATCGCCTGACCTTACATCGCCAGATTTTTTCTTATGGGGTTACCTCAAAGATATCGTTTATAAGGAAACGCCAACCACTCGCGAAAACATGATTCAAAGAATAAGAGATGCTTGCGCTGCAATTACACCAGACATGTTATCAAGATGTGTTCAGGAATTTACAAAACGAGTCAATAAATGCATCGAAGTTGGAGGTCATCAATTTGAACATTTAATTTCATAAAACGGCGAGATGCAAGGGATTTAAGGACAACAAGCAGGCCGAAAGTGAGAGGCGAGGGGACTCACTGGAAATACAAGCACCCCGAAATTCATTTACTTGCAAGTATTTGCAAATAAGAAAAAATAAAACGAAAACAATCGGTCCTTTTAAGGACCACCAAATCTTAAACGGGAATAACTTCATCTTTACACAGTCTTTTACTTTTTTACTCTGTTAGTTAATGAGTTCACTCGTTAGTACGTAGGATGTTCGGTTAGTTAGTTAGCTAATCAGTTGATTTGTTTGATAATTATAAAGTTGTGTGGCCTCATGACCACGAAACAAAACAAAATTATCCTAATCCGCGGCAAAAAATAATAAAATAATAACTTTGCGGCAAAATTTACGAAGTAAATAAGTATTTTTTATTTCTCCGTAACCATTTCCACGCAAAAATGAGAAAATGGATTTTCTTGAATTACAGCGCCATCTACCAAAAATAAAAAAAAATGTTTCAGACAAAATGTACGTAGTTTTTTATGTAGGACCTGAATCTGCAATAAAAAATAGGGGTTCCCATTTGAAATTTTAAAGTTGCCCCCCGCCCCACCCCCAGGGGCCGGGGGGGGTGGGCTAATTTTAGCACCAGCAGATGCCCCCTCGAAAATAATCAACTTTGGATTATACGCATTTTTTCGTGTGAAGCTTATTTTTCGAGTTATTCTGCTTTGTCAACTTAAAATTTACACCCTGTATATTATATATATTTTACTATCATATACATTGGGGTTGGAACATGAAGAAAAAGTTTTATTATCCCAAGAGCAAAAGATTTTTGAAAAAGTTTACCAAAAAGCATGCGAATTTTTTTCCTATGTTAACCAAGGATGATGCATGAAAGACCAGCAGGGTTTTTTTATTTATTCCCTGGGATGTAAAAGAAAATGTAAAATGTATAAAACATTGTTAAGTTTACTGAATTACGATGTAGCCTAATTTTCATCATAAACGACCCAAATTAACTGATTAACCAAATGATTAACAACATTGATTGAAATAAATGATGCACTAAATTAGCTTTAAAAATCAAATTAAGAAAATATCACCATGGATCCGTGATATTACTCAAGATAAATGGAAGATTAGGCATGCTTAACATTTGCTAATTTTTTCTGCTTTTTTGAGGATTGTACCAGTTCCAAAACTTCTTGATTTCTTAGTTTCAGGTAATGATGAATTCTAACATTGAAAAAGAGCTGAATGATTCTATTGCACAATTCTAACACTTGGCAAATCCCCGTCAAATTCTTTTGATTAATTTCTTGTAACTTTAACAATAATTTTGATTTAATATTTTTTTAGATAAGAATTTTTGGAAATATATCTTTAAATACCGCTTCCATTTCTTCAATGCTGCAGGCAAAGTTAGTGGTTGGTAGATGAAGCCCTCCACATTCACTATCTTCTTTGTCACAAGAACCTTTTAGCACTGTTAGCAGTTCATCATTTGATGAGAATAGACGATTGCCTTTCAATAATGCTTGTGAGCAAATTTCACAAGGATGTTTAAGCAAAACTTTGCTGGCAATATAACCACAGATATAGTTGATTACATTTTTCTCGGTTGCAGAAAGCTTCGAATAGGTTTCTTGATGTTTTGCTTCCACATCTTCATTCTCATCGGTGAATTCCATTTGTTCTTTGTCAGTAATGATTGGTGGTATACTTTGACATAAAAGCACTAATTGTTCGTCGAAGTCGTCCTCGCAGTTTTTACCATCAGGCATTGACATGAAACCAGCTGCTATGAGCTTTCTTACAGTAAAACGAAATTCAAGGGCTGATGGGTTGTCACAACTGCCACCGGAAAATCTTATTTTTGAAAAAAGATTTTCTAAGCAGTCTTGATTTAATCGTGACGTTAGCAAGTACTTGATGTTGTAGTTGGCTTGAAGATCTCTCCATAATTCAAGGATGGATGAGATTGTGAGCTGCCATCCTTGTATGCTCGGAGGCTGTGATTTTACATCTAGAACTTGTAAGTTCTGAAAACCAATTCAACATCTCTTCCAAATATGGCACATGACAGCTATTTTCTTTGATGGGTCGTCTCATTTCTTTGATGTCAAATTTTTACTGTTCAAAGCATCAAAAAGCTTATCAATTTTTTCTATAAAGGATAAAGTATTCATTGCCTCCTGTGGTAGTTTTCCAAGCAGTATGAGGAACCACATTCCAAATGATACAGTGTGGCTAAACAACTGTGTAGCCAATTTTACCTTCATGGCCTCAAAGTTGTTCGGAAAAAGATGTTTTTTGGAAAGTTTTGGTGCAACTTTCAATTCGTAGTTCTGTTGCTCGTGATAAAATTGTATTATATGGTTGTAGAATACCACCTGTCCATTCATTAGAAGATTATGCCGCCGGAGGTTATTCCTCATACATTTGATGAGATGCGGAGGATCAAACATTACAAAGATCTTATGATCTTGTAACTAAAAGTAAGGCCTCATGTTTGTCACATTTAGAAGTTTAACTGCTTTTCGGTTATTGCTACCTAGATCACAGACTACAGCTTTCAATTGAAGTCCCAATGTGAACAGTCTAGATGAAATTTCTTGAATAATTTCACACAAAACATGCCCATCCAGGGCAGTACTGACAAAATAATAAGCCAGTATTTGAGACCAATTTTTGATCAATCCACGAACCATGAAAACTGTGGTATGATCAGCAATCTTTTCTGTTCTTCCGTGTGATTCAAGATCTTCAAATCCATATATTTCATCCATTGCTTCGTCGTAATGTAGACTGGCTTTTATGAACATCTCATCGAATACAAGCACACAAAGCTTTTCTTCATGTGACATTGTTTCAACTTTACTTTGAAGTATGTTGAAATATTCTCCTTGGATGCCTGGTTCAGATGGAATGTCACGTAACCAATTGTGTAAGGTAGACTGACTAGGTAAATGAAATAGTTTCGTTAGAAACCTGTAACTTTTTCGCCCATTGAAATGCATGTTCAAACATATTTTTCTCTGCTCTTTAGACCATCGCCTTCCATGGGCAGCTTTTCCCGACAAGTTTATTTGCATCTGAAAAAACTTCAGTGCATTTCCATCCAAAAAGTCAGAAGCATATTCAATGAATTGTTGTTTCGAAATTTTCTTTTTCTTAACATTAACAGCCTTTTTTATCCGACTGCTACGTGGATATGCCCGTTGTAAGAGGCGTTTTAATGTTTTTTCCCTAGGAGTAATTTCGCGGGTGGAAGAACCTTTAATACATGATTATGCAGGTTCTGAAATTGTGTTAGCAGCTTGATTTGCATTATCGGATGTACATGTCTCAGTGGAAACTGTTTTTACATGCTGAGAAGTTGATATTACTGCCTCACTTTCAGCAGCTTGTGCTAAAATATTGCAAATATCTGATGATACCTTCAACCTCTTATTAGGCTGAACAGATGTTTCACTCCTAGCTGTCAAGTTGCTTGATACATCCAAGTTATTTGATAAATCAATCCTTGGTGGAGGATTAGGAATCAAAAATAGAGTGGGCACAGCATTCCTGATTAACCGGTTTTTATAAAAAAAAATTTTTTTAGATGCATTTATAGCCTGAATACTAAGAAAGAACTTTCCTTTAAAATCATTGATTTAATTATACATTAATGTCATGTTGAAATGAAACAGATTCATTATGGTTTGCTTATGTTTTATTTACATTTTTAACAAAGTCATGGACATGTAAATCACGACCATGCAAATCATGGACATGCAAATCAAGGGTACACAAAATCTAACTAATTATATGGATCTTGTTTTAGTTAGTTAATGAACCCCTCGTGTATTTATTTGCTAGAAGTATTATTCCATTGAATTTTTTTTTTTGTTACTTATCGGAGTAATTTTACTTACCATAGAAGTAATTAAAAAATAGAAAATACAAAAACATAAATTTCTTAACTATTGATGCCTGAAGATCTGACGCCTGAAGAATAATCGATTCGGTTAGATTTGATTTGATTCGATTCATTGATTTGATAATGCGTTGTTTTTGTAAGCATGCTTCATATTACCATTACCTGACATCCTTATTCAAAAATTGGGAGGGTTCAAAATGATCTGAACACAAAACTAAACCCCTTTTATTCAGGTCCTGCTTATTTTCTAGGTCATTTCTCCCACAATTTATGATCCACCGCAAGCAACTGAAACATATATCAAGTCACTGTTATTATGTAAACAAAACAACAAGTTATGGTGATCTGACATTTGCAATTCTTCATTTGCAAAATCTAATATTCACACATTGATTATACGTTTATTTACCGTTCAGGATCCTTCGGAAAACGGAAAAAGGATAATTCTTTATTTTTTATTCTGGAATTATAACAATTTATCGCAGCGCACTTCTCTCCTCCACTGTAAGCCGCCACGCCTGTCATCTTCGTCGTACATCGTCTGCTCCGGAAGCGATGTGCATGCAAATAACCAGACGGCGCCACCGTAAAAAATCTCACGGGCGACACAATGGGAGTTGAGAATCCAGTTTCTTTCATCCATGACGCGACTGAAGGAGAAATAAAAAACTGATAGGAAATGAAGCACGTGACAATGATTTCTTTAGAGCGAATGGTAGCATCATTCTAAGAAATAGGCTAACAGTAAAAGGAGATTCAAAACGTTTATATCTGTTTAATCTTTTGAACCGTAATTATAATACCGTATAAAAATGTATATAAAATTTTTCTATATATTTTATTATATATAAAGTTTATATATAATAATAATAATAATAATAATAATAATAATAATAATAATAATAATAATTAAAAAGTACATAAAAATATAACCAGAATAAATAAAAATTACAGTCGAGTCCTCTTATAAGAGCTCCGGATATGAGTAGTCCGGATTTATGATTCATTTCTCATGCTCTAATATTTCCCCTATATTTTCATTAAGAGAGGCCGGATGTTAGAGCTCCGGAAAAAAGATCAGTCCGTTTATAACAATGGAATTATTATATATTGAACTGTATATTAAACTCGCTAGCTTATGAGCTTATTCCAACCTAGTGAAGATCTTAATTTATTGAATTTATTATTTATTTAATTGAAGGGAAAATGAGATTATTTTATTATTTATTTATTATTATTATTATTTTGAAATTATTTAATTTATTTATTAATTTTTGAATTTATTATAATTGTATTATTATTTATTATGTATTATTTATTTAATTGAAACAAGTTTTAAGACAAAATAATAATAAATAATTGAATATGATGAAATTCACTTTTTAGGTCTACAGTAATAATTTTGGGAGTCCTGATGTTTTGGTTTCAGATGTTATCCAATTTCGACGTCGAATTTGTAAACACTTTTCCTAAAATTTGAACTGCTCGAGATTGAATTTTGAATTGATTTTGAAGATCAGTTTTTCAAATACTGTACTTCTTGAAAAATGATGGGAACTAATCTTTTGGATAACCAGACAGTTTTGAAAGTCCTGAAAAAGATTGCTAAGAAGTAGGGGAGCGTCACGGTGAATCGGAATTTTCAGCTTTCCAAGTGTCCGAGTATTCCGAATCTGCACTGTCAAGCTGAATCACTAAACGTTCGACCTCTGTTTCAATCAAGCCATCTAGGTTCCAAAATTGATCTTCGCAACTTTCAGCATGTCTGCATGCTTCTGACCATGGTTGTTCACCGATTTCTTCAAACGCTGTTTCACAGAGATGAATAACTTGATTTTCGGTCAATGTCAACATGTTCCGATTTTTCACATAATCTTTCATTTGTTTCCAGATCAACTCTATTGGGTTAAATTCTGGGTGGTAAGCCGGAAGTCTGATAATTCTATGTCCATGTTTCTCAAGAAGATTATCGATGGCGTAAATTTTCTTCGGATGGTGTTTCTTAATTGTTTCTAATAATTCGGCTTTCAGTGAAGTTGGGTCAAAATGGATGTGATGTTTCTCAAGCCAGTCTACCATTTCTGCTTTTCTGGACATAGTGATTGGTATTTTCGCTAACTGAACATTGTGGTATGGAGCATTGTCAATGACCACGGCAGAATGTTCAGGTAATCCAGGGATCAGTTTTTCTTCAACCCACTTTCGGAAATTTGTGGAATTCATGTCGTCATGATAATCTCCAGTTTTTCGACTGGCTTTAAAAATTAACCCTGCATTCTTGACGAAGCCATTTTTTCCACCCGCATGAACGATGATGAATCTCGATCCCTTGCTAGCAAAATGAAGAATTCCTTGTTCATTTGGCCCTTGCCAACATTTCGACACCGTGTTAGTAGTGTGAATATAAGTTTCGTCCAGATAAATGATTGGGCGGTTCTCACTTTTAACTTTTCGTATATCTCTTAGATATCTTCGCCTTGCTGCAACTATTTCGGGCTTTTCTATCAAGACAGATCTGTTGGATTGACATTTTCTGAATCCGAATCCCAACTCCGTGATCTTTTTTCTCAAAAAAGTCTTCTTTTCCATCGAAACCTGTTACTTCCTTCATCGCTAGAACTAGTTTGCTGACTGTGGGCACTTCTTTTTTCAATGTAAAAAACTCGTGAATTTTTCTTCTTAGGATAGCTTGTTCGAATTCATCAAAATCTATTCTTGGGGTCAATTTCTTAATTTTCTTGGGTGACGAAAATTTAACGCTGTCGGCCAGGTTTCTTTTTTCCGCTGGAATTCGTTTGACGGTTTTTTTCTGTAACTCCTGCAGCAATTGCTGTTCTTTGTATCACTTTCTTGGGATCGATGATCATCTTATTGAAATTCTTCTCCTCTTCAAAATAGTCGCATACAGAGCTCACTATTTTCTTTGCACGTGATGACAGTGGTTTGTGATCCATGACTTATTTGGTTTAAAAAAAACTGTTTATTTTGTAATAAAGATAGAAAACTTTTAGCGTGAAACGTGCTGAAGCGTCTAAAAAGATCTGAGAAATGAGAAAACAACTACCGTCAAGTAGGCCACCGATGCTGCCAGTCCACTGAGTGGAATAGGGGTGAAAGTTTTTTTCACGTGCAAATATGCTAAAACTTTGCGAAGATCAATTATGGAACCAAGATTCAACGATTAGTGATTAGCTTGGCAGCGCAGACTCAGAAGATTTGGACACTTAGGAAGCTGATTTTCATACAGAAGATTCCGATTCACCCAGACTTTCCCCTACTTCTAAACAGGAAACATTAAGATAAATAAATAAATAAATTCGATAAATTAAAATCCTCATTGGTTTAGAATAAGTTCATATGCTAGCGAATTTCGTATAATTTTTTTCGCATATATTAATTATTTCATATATAAATTATGTATGCTGTATATAAAATATGGTTCAGAAGATTTATCGGACATAAACATTTTGAATCTCCTTTTACTGAAATCGCCTATTTGCTAGAACGATGCTACGATTTGCATTGTCACATGCTTCATTTCCTAATAGTTTTTTTTTCTCCTTCGGTCGCGTGCATCGTGACACATCCGAAACCCTTTCACCCCTATTTCTATCAATGGACCGGCAGGTTCAGGGGTCTACTTCTCGACGGTCGACTGTACTTTCTCTGCGTTCGTTGCGAGGGGTCAGTTTCTACGTTATCACGCTGACAAAGAGGGCGTAGTCCTCGAAATGTACATACGTGCATTAAAATTAATTTGTGGAAAAGTGTTTTCATTATTTTTATTGTTTTTACATCCAGTTTCGTGACCTGATTACTTTATACAGGGTGGTCCATAAGTCTGTCCCTCCCTTTTATTTTTTGAACCGAAGCAGATATGTGAATTTTGATGAATCCAATGAATAGGAAGTTGTGGGTGGCCTATCCCATGGTGCACTTTTCATCATCCCAAATATGCAAATTAGGACACATTCAAAATTTATCTCAAAAACCGTAAGGGATAGAGAAAAAAACCCAATTGCAAACTTGTTCAGCATAAAAAAACAAACAAAACAAAAAAAAATCATCCAAATCGAACCAACCAATCACCCACAATCAGAAGATCATGTTGACCATTTCCGGAACATTGTAGCTTGCCATCCTGGAATTGTTCTGTCTTCTGTGTGCTGAAACCATGCCTTTTATTTGCTTTTCCGCATGAAAGTGAATGCGAGTATGGTAATTTATGTTAATTTTTTGATTTGCATGCTTACATGGCGGAAATATCAACATTCAGTTTTCCTTGTGCCGTGTGACTGTTAGTAAGCTATAAACAGTCACCGCGTGATTGTGGGTGATTGGTTGGTCCGATTTGGATGATTTTTTTGTTGTTTTTTTATGCTGAACAAGTTTGCAATTGGGTTTTTTTCTCTATCATTTACGGTTTTTGAGATAAATTTTGAATGTCCTAATTTGCATATTTGGGATGATGAAAAGTGCACCATGGGATAGGCCACCCACAACTTCCTATTCATTGGATTCATCAAAATTGACATATCTGCTTCGGTTCAAAAAATAAAAGGGGGGGACAGACTTATGGATCACCCTGTATAGTACTATACTTTTTATACCATAGGTCACAGAGGAAAAAAAAAGAAGCAAAAACAAAGGCGACCATAGGATCCTTAACATAGGAGATAAAGAAATTACTATGATAGAAGCTGAAACTTTACATGATGATTCTATTGTAAAGTTACCGGAAAAATATAATGAGAAAAAAAGGAAATTAAAGGAATGCATATCTTAAAAAGTTGATGCATGTAGAAGAAGGAAATGCAGAATTAAGAAAAGAAAATGTGCTAAAAAATTTAAACATCAGATTAGTTAGTTCTAGAACTCACTTTTATTTTGCATTAATTATTTATTTTTTGTTTAAGTCCTTTCTAATGTATACATTCTTGCTTTCTCATATCATTATCTTTCTCTTAAAGGTTTATTTTTTCTCTTAACAGATTACTCAACAGAAAACTTCAAAAGGAAAAATATGAAGAGGAAGCCAAAAGAAGAGTTAAATCGAGTGACAAAATATGTAAATGAGAAAATCAACAAAAAAGATTACATGACTGTGTATATAAATAAATACTATAATTGCTAATTGGTTAATTGTCGTCATTTCTTTTCACTTAATTATATACAGACCAATTTATTTTTAAGTAGCCCCTTCAGACACAGACCTTAAATTCGATTGTAAAAATTTTGTTTTTACATTTATTATATTGATACTGTTACATTAAACATAACCAGCAGTTTTTTATTTATTAACATTTTTTATTATCTTTTTACATGTATGGCTATATTTGCTACCGAAATATACATATTTATTAGAGAATCAACAGATTTTATTCATGTCATTTATTTAGTACGAAATTTTACAAAACATAAAAAAACACCGCACTTTTGACAAGGTAAACGTCCAAGATACAAGTTGGAAACATATGTTGCCAAGGTGACTGAAGGGGTTAATTTCATTCGTATTCTCAAATCACTTTATATCATTTAGTCATATGAAATTGTTTAAATCATTTCATGTCATTCAGTCATCTGATCAATTGATACTTGTGTCAATTCTCAATTCATGTCATTTGGTCATTTGAAATTGCTTCAAATCATTTCATGTCATGGTCATTTGATCAATTGATATTTGTGTCAATTCTCACTTCATATCATTTAAAAAAGACCAAATGATATCATTTGATAACATTTGATATCGTTTGCAAATGACCAAATGATATTTTCACTAGGGATTTGTTTTTTTTTTCAACCGACTAGATGAGAAGAACTCATGAAGAAGAAAGAAGTCAACTTGCTTTGTTAACACTTAAGAAGCCTTGAACATTGTTTGTCTCTCACAAAGTGTCGTTTATTTCAGATTTTGCTTGTTTATTTTACGTATTTCAATAAAAATTGTATCCCCGGCCACAAGGGCTAAAACGTATTTTGTTTTCCGCTTGTTTCTTTTATCCCACATTATTTTTGGGGTTAGATTTTAAGTGCTTTTGACAGAGATTGGCTCGAAGTGGTTTTGCTTTAAGTTAGAATCTCTATTTTGTTTCGTCATCGCCTGTACAGGGAACTTGGGGGGGCGTTACAGTAGAAGCATACGAGAAACTAATTTTGACGTTTAAGCATCAAGAAACAAGCCCCCCTCCATTTCATGCATTACTGGGCCCATGTTTCGCATTAAACGTGTTTATCCGAAACCAATGATCGTACATACTGATTTAGTTGTTAGGTAATGCCAATAACCCGTTCTATATTCGTTAGGATCTATTTTCTCGACAGTCTGGTTGAGGTAGAAACTTGTCTCCTGGGAACATACACAAGCTGGGAGAGTGGAGAGGGAAACGGCGCCTGCTGCTTACGGAGAGAATCTACTTCCAAGAGCTTGTATCAATTAAGGAAACATGCAGGATCCATAAAATCAAATAAAATTCTTATGTACGCATACTATGTACTTTTAGACGACTATTTAATACACGTTTTCTTTAATCAGTCTTCCAAATTTTCAATTTAATCGACGCGCCGCGATGACCAGTTCAGCGGGCGTCCATTTAAAGCTACTAGAGAAAGCGGAAGTTGAAATACTGCAGACATGCGCATTAACGATCAGTAAAAACGATAATTATGTATAAAATTGATAAATAAAACGATTGTGCATCTTCAAATAACGTTTAATTTTTCATTTAAAAATAAGGAAAATTTTCCTTGGAATGTTTATATTGAGTGGAAAAAACGCTTTTTGCACTGCGA
Source organism: Rhysida immarginata (assembly GCA_023313115.1). Taxonomy (NCBI): domain Eukaryota; kingdom Metazoa; phylum Arthropoda; class Chilopoda; order Scolopendromorpha; family Scolopendridae; genus Rhysida; species Rhysida immarginata. The sequence continues at coordinate 226,346 of JAHWFO010114080.1, read as the reverse complement.
TTTGATGGCGATACAAAGTGACTATGAATTCAATTTGCACCATGGATAGTTGTAATACAAAGGTGATTAGATTTTTACTTTACTTAAATAAAGACTCAAAGATATGTACAGGCAATAAATAACAAAAAACAAACGATATGTATTAGGAGAAATAAATTCTTTTCGATGCGATGAACTTTTCACCATAGACTTAAGGTTAAAAGCTAAAAATATACAAAAAATTTCAGAAACCTGCTAAAAAATCTAGTTTTAATCGTACGGACATGAAAAACTCACCAATCGAAAGAAATAGCTCGAATGCAGATACGTTTTTTCTTGTGTGCTGATATCTATTAAAATATTTTTGTGAGAGCTGCTTAAATTCGTGTTCCCATGTTAAAGAATAGGGCATTCGCACTAGACTGTCGCAGAGGCCGACTTCCTAGATTCCTGGGTATGCCCTTGCTTAAGACATTGTTATCGTTAGCAATGCAACTGCTTGCTTTGTTTGTTGTTGCCATAGTGCTACTGAGTCCTTATTGCTATTTTTTTTGTTATTCCTTCTCTTGGAGAGAGTTTAAGAAAAACAAACATGTGGCAGAAGGAGGGAAAAGAGGGAAAATTAAGAGAGGGGGCATAAATAGGAAGAACCATGCGGGAGAGGGTGGAAGGGCTATGTATATTGAGGGTTGTAAACCCGAAAAGTAGAAATTGAGAAGTCGATCCAATTGAGGAATGAACTTAAAAAAATAAACTACAATAAATCGAATGGAAAGTAAGCTTAAATTACTAAAATCAATGATAACTCCTAAAATAAAACAACACAAAAATAACATAAATAACCAGCCAAAAAATTATAAAATAACCCAAAACAAAACCAACTGTGTAAACATAACCAAATAGCTTTAACCCCTTAGAAAAATATGTAAAAATAAAAAATAAATAAATAAGAAATTAAGCCTCCCGAGGAAAGTATAGGAAAGTAGCGGAAGCCCTGAGTTCATCTATTTTTTAATTCCTTCATCTGCACTTTTTAACCCCCGATTTTTTTAATCAAAAATTTATTTTCTCGAACCTTGTAATTAGAAAATATAAATGAACTCTATCTTCTTTCCTTTCTCATCATTTTCGATCGAATGATATATCACACCCTATATGCTGCCATAAAATTCTAATGACCAAGTGATTGCCACCCCCACAATTCCGATCTTATTGGGACAATTTGGCCCAAACTTTACAGTGATGATGATCTTGCTTAGAGGAATCTGCATACCGAATTTCACTCGTTTATATGCATAAATACGCGTAGACCTTTTGGTCCCCTCTAATTTCCGCCCCCGAAACTCCGACCCCAGTGGGCCAATCAAAACCAAACTAAATAGTGAAGGTGCACATGCCCGTAGTAAGCTACATTCCGAATTTTATCCTTCTACTATCCTTCGGAAATTATAAAGGAGACGGACGGACTGACAGACAGACGGACATTGTGAAAACAATAAGTAGCTCTTTTCTTCCGCTACTTAATAAATAAATAAATAAATAAATAACAACCTATCAATCAAATTTATTTATTATTTATTTTTACTTATTTTTCTAAGGGGTTAAAGCTATTTGGTTATGTTCACACAGTTGGTTTTGTTTTGGGTTTTTTTTAATTTTTTGGCTGGTTATTTCTGTTATTTTTGTATTGTTTTATTTTAAGAGTTATTGTTGATTTTAGTAATTTAAGTTTATTTTCCATTCGATTTATTGTAGTTTATTTTTTTAAGTTCATTCTTCCTCAATTGGGTCGACTTCTCAATTTCTATTTTTCGGGTTTACGACCCTCAATATACATAGCACCTCCACCCTCCCCCGCATGTTTCTTCCTATTTATGCCCCCTCTCTTAATTTTCCCTCTTTCCCCTCTTTTTACCACATGTTTGTTTTTCTTAAACTCTCTCTCTCCCCTCCTGCTTTTAATTTTTAATAATTTTCCTTTTTTTTCCTTATTATAAATCATAACAGCAGTAGTATAGCATTTTTCGTGTTGGTATAGTTTTAAGCTTCTAGTTTTTGCATTTGATTTGTGCTTTATCTCGGGTAATTGAAATTCAAAACTGGTGGAAAGTTGATCTTTTCTGATTGGTTTGGACTGGAATCCACCCCTTGATTGGTCAGAGCTAAAATATAAACGGCTGGGATCTTTGTAAACTATCACATGCTGAAGGAGGTAGCGTGGCTACTGAACTGTGCATTCATGTATCATGCATATAAATAAATTTATTTTGTGGAGTTGCGGTGTATCATCAATTTCTACTTGGAGATAATACCAGTTAAGTACCTATCTTCCTACATCTATCTCTCTATGATGAGGGTGAACATGTTACAATACACTTAACTCTTTTCCTGTGCTTGAAGTTCAGTGAACTGTGCCTGACAAAACTGTGAAAAGTACTTATCTCTATATTGTGGTTCAGACAGTACACGTACTAAACTTAACATGCCGGGAAGAAAAGAAGATGAAGTTCGTAAAAGAAAATGAGCAAAACATTGTAAATTTATTTTTAAAAAAATCAGCTAGAATGCAAAATGAATTAGCTGATGATATTCAAGTTACTTCAGTTGAATCCGAGATTTGTGAAAACAATGCTGCTGCTAACGAACTGAGTGAAAAGACTGCTGATGAGGCCTTATTTGTTGATAAAGTGCAACACACTTGTTTAAGAACATGCATATTCCTTACAGTCTCGTAGTTAGATTACATTAAATATGAAGTAGAGTAAATATTTAACGACAAGTAATCACTCTGTTAAAGCTTGGTCAATTGTATATTATTCTAATTTTGTGTTTCATACGTAAATAATGAAATAAAAAATGTTTATTGGACTGCCGGTGTGCTGCAGTATAGAAAATAGCCACACACTTGGTTAATAACATACTGTTTTATTGTTACGAAAATAAGATTCTTATTTACATCATTTAATACTTACATAGTAGTATAAGAACCATTCATTCGAGAATCACCTCAAAAACACGAGATTTCATTGAATTAATCTGATATTTCAAAGTATCTTGAGGAATCTTTTGCCACTCCCTTCTTACTGCAATTTCCAATTCTCCTGTGCCTTCATTCAGGGTCCTATTGGCATAAACAGCCAGAGATAAGCATGACCACAAATTCTCAATAGGATTTAAATCCGGAGAAAACGCAGGATGTTGGCAAAGTTCAATATTATTCCCCCTAAACCAGTCCATTGTGGTCTTGGCGGTGTGGTCCCTTATCTTGCAAAAATATTCAATTAGATCCAGCAATATCCTGCCAAACTGGCAGGAGATAATGCTGCAAGGTTTCCTGATAGTCAGTTGGTTTTTGGTTTCCATGAAGAATAGCAATGTCAGTTTGCCCTTTGAAACTGAAACCTGCCCAAACAAACAATCCCACTGCTCGAGCATGATGACTGTTGAGAATCTTGGTTTCCTTTCTGAGGTCATGCCAATCCAGGTTGAAAGGTTTTTCATCAGAAAACACCACATTACACCATTCTTTGTCCCATGTCTGATGATTTTTTAGCCCACTGGAGTCTTTGTTCTTTATGGTGTTTTGTTAGGACAGGTTTCCTCTTCATTTTTTGCCGCTTAATGTTGGGGGATGCTTTCAAAACTCTCCGTATTGTTTCGTTTGACACATCCCGTTTCAAATCGACTTTAATCTGTTCTAGGGATACTGCTTGATTGCTTGCTCTTCTCAGTATAGCCCTCTTGTCACGTAGACTCAGGAGCATAGGATGACCTCCTGCATGGTTTTTTCCATATGTTTGTGGGTTTCTGAGGAAATTAGATATTACACAAAGTGATCTTCCAGTTTTGGCTGCAATTTCGCGATATACTTTTCCTTTCTCCTTTAAAGTAAGGATTTCAATCTTTTCATCCTCCTTCAGGGTTTTTCCCTTACCCATAATGCTGAAGAATGATTTTCAATGAACGTATTTGTAAATATATCACAATATACAACCTGTGACAATAAAGTTCGGTGAATGATGGTATATTGAGAGTGGATTGCTCGCTTACATGAAACAGCAGTTACTATCCTTCAAAGTAATCACCGTCGATGGTAATGCACTTCTGGGAACGCCTGTACAAGTCCTGGAAACTCCTGGCATAGTCGTTTTTAAGGATAGCCTTCAGTTGGGTCGTAACATTACGTTGGATGTCTGGCCACTTCGGGGGGCGTCTTCTACGGTGTTCCGGCCTCCTCGGAACCGTTTAAACCACTCATAAACACACTTCAAAGTAATACCACTTTCTTTGTAAACTGTAGTCATCATTTCATGAGTCTCTTTCGTTCGCTGATCCATTTTGGGTTTAGACCGAGCGTACTACGCCTTCTCTCTTCAATGTCCTGTTTAAACACAATAAACACACTCGCAGCGCTGATTCTCTCAAATTTGTTTAAACATGTCTCGACCTGTCTGGGGCAGGGTACGATGATGGTGCACTCTTACGAGCGTTAGCAATTTGACGTCATTCACCGAACTTTATTGTCACAGGTTGTACATAAATAACAATAGGCTGGATTACCTAATTTCCGAAGTAAACTTTTCAAATATGCTTTTAAATTTTCAAATATCCATTTGTTCTTAAGCAAGTGTGCCAACAAATTGTGAAGAATGTTTGAAATAATTATTTTTCCTTTGCAACAAATGAGTTTACATATCTAGACTTATGCAAATATCTTGGGTCCAGCTGATGTTCTTATGTAGTGACCGGGTATAAAGTACAAGCAATACCTCCTCCTGCTTTCCAGGACTAATGGTACGTTCTTAAGCAAGTGTGTTGCAGTTTAAGTTTGTTTATACTGTATTTTTATAAGTTTTTTCCCTACAATTTCAAACAAATTATGAATTTTTTTTTATTAGAATTATACATTTTTATGGCCGTTAAGTTTGTTATTAAAAGTATTTAAATTACAATTTTTAAATTAAATTATTTCAGTTGATGCAATTGGTTTCAAAGGAGCTAATAATGAAAAAAGTCATAATGAGGATGAGCCAGAGGAATCTGAACAACCAGTTGTTGATATTGGAGAAATACTTACATCGGATACGAATATGGGAGTAAAACAGTTAATTTTAAGTTTACAAGCTGATAAGAAGCTTCACCTACTGGTAAATCATTTCAAGCCAGAGGTCGATTTTGTATTTCCAAAAAAATTTATTGGAGGTTGCAATCGTTCTTTTCAATTAAATTGGTTAAACAAATATCCTTGGTTAGTATATAGTAAAAAACAAGATGGAGGTTTTTGTTTACCTTTTGCATTATTTGTAAGAAATAGAGAAACATTAGGTGTATTAGTTAACAAACCATTCACTAAATGGCACCAAAAGAGTGATGTTTTTAACATTCATATGCATAAAGGTTATCATAAACAGGCATTAATTGATGCCGAATGTTTTAAAAGCTGAAGAACAAATGCTGATCATAAAACTCTACCAGTCTACTTCAATAGAAAGTTGGAAGAGACTATTTCAAGAAACAAGCATATCCTCAAGTCTAATATTGAAACAATTATTCTGTGTGGAAAACGAGGTATTGCTTTAAGAGGAAATAGAAACGAGAACAGAGAAGATGGATTAAGTGAAAAAAACCATGGTAATTTTTTGAGTATTTTGAAATATTTAGGACAGCATGGTGTCGTTTTAAAAGAACATTTAGAAAAACCTATTCTAAAAAAAATGCAACATATATGTCGAGCCAAATTCAGTATGAAATTATTAAAATTTTAGGTGATAAAATTCGATCTTCTCTTTTAAATGAAATTAAAGAATCTGATTTCTTTTCAATCATGGTAGACGAAGTCACTAGCCACAATAAAGAAATATTAAGTTTTAGCATGCGTTTTATTGACAAAGACAGAAATATTAGAGAAGAGTTTTTAGAGTTTTTGCCACTAATAAGAATTACTGGTGTAAATATTGAAAATCAAATTAAAAATCTATTGGAAAAATATGATCTCAATTTAAACAAATTAATTGGGCAAAGTTACGATGGGGCAACATATATGAGTAGTAGTGTTGGTGTGCAAGCAGAGATTAAAAAGGTTGCTCCAAATGCTGAATATGTTCATTGCTTTTCACGTGCTCTTAATTTAGTAATTGTACATTCATGTTCTCTGCCTTCTGTAAAAACACTCTTGATAAAAAGAAAGCAGTTTAAACTTTTTTCAGCACAGTCCAAAACGCAGTGAACTTTTGCATGACATTATCTCAAAAGAAGTACCACTTAATGGCAAAAGAAAGGCCCTTATAGATTTTGTAGGACAAGGTGGTCATCACGGCATGATGCCTACAATCATTTTTACAATAGCCTGTTATACATTGTTAAACGTTTTGAATACATTGCATTTGGATTTCATACAGATTTTTTTTCTGAGGATTTTTTAACAGGATGGGATCCAGAATCCAAATATAATGCGAATCAAATTGATAGATGGGTTTTCAAATGGAAAAATGAATTGGTAAAAAATAAAGTTGTTCCTCAAACTACTCCAGACACTCTAAAATTAATTGATGAAAAGTATTTTCCTAACTTGTAAAAGATTTTTTTGTATCTCTGTACTCTCCCTGTCACATCAAATGTCTGTGAAAGATCTTTTAGTGCTCTAAGGCGATTGCACTCGTATTTAAGAGCCACCATGTCATCAAACAGATTAACAGAATTATGATTACTGTTTCTCCACATAGATTATGATTTCTGTTTTGATATTGATAATGTAATTAGTACTTTCGCTTCCATGTATCCTAGAAAGATGCAGTTTGAAAGTTCGTTAATACAATAAATCAAATTTGTAAAAGACTTAGAAATGTCCTAATAAATTTTTGTTGTTTTATATCGATTTATTTTATTGTATAAGGTCCATGTTTTAAAAAATTAGACCCCCCACCCAACCCACTTCCCTGGGTACGTGAATGAATACACGTATTCAATTGCATAAACAACGTTAAATGAATATAGTTTCAATTGCAACACAAAACAAAATAGTTTCAATTGCAAGACTGATAATTTTTCAATTATTGTAAGAACGATAATTTCAATTGCTACTGGCGGAGTCAGTGAAGTTATTTCGGTAATAAAATCTTCGATATATCGTAACAATAACATCGAAGTTTAAATAACAAGAGTTTTTTTAACAAAAAATGAGCTGACTTCATGGGTCACAAACCTTCACAGAAAAATATTCAGTCGAATAGCGAAAACCCCATCCAAATCGGATTAGTAGTTTTTGAGAAAATCGCGAGCATGCATACAACGGGTCAAACAGAGAACCTCCTTTTTTTGAAGTCGATAAAAATGTAATCTCTTGCATCTCTAGTGTAAACAATTGCTAATGCTAGAGAAAATGAGTTTTTGCCATTTTATATTACTAGTATTAATCAGTTAATGCCATATTTAATCATAGCGTAATCTGGCTAGCTTAATTTTTTTTGATTGATACTTTAAAGAACAGGAAGAAAAAAAAATCATTCAATTACGAATTTACAAAATTACGTAATTTAATAAAATAATTTTACTAAAATGAATTTCCCTTTCAGTTTGATTTGTCTAATTTTTAGTTTTTCATTTTTATCTTGTTTAGTTCAACTTTGTACTTTTGTGTAATCTTTATTTTCGTCCTAGGTATAATGGAAATTTGTTTTCGATTTGTTAACGTACTTTGTTTTAGATTTGTAAATGAAAAGTAGCGTTGTTTTTTTTTCAAGATAAAAATCATCAAAGATTATAGTTTAGATTTCATTCATTATCAGTTAGGTGACAAAAAAATTGAATCTAATATCTTACAATTGTAGATAATATTTTTATCATCTTTTTTGCATTTCCCTATACAAGTGATATAAAAATTATTTTTTTTGATTATTTAAAATATACAGATGTTCAATAGTAAAACGAAGTTATTACAGGAGATGAAATACATACATTTAGTATTAAACTGAGGTAAACCAAAACATGATGAATGATGATGTTCAGGGTATGGTCAAAAATATAAGTGACTGAATTGAACGAACTTATTCAATGAAAATATAAATGACTTATTCAATATATTCTTTAAATCTACAAAGCCACCTTAAAACAACGTACTGAATCAATCGAAAGTTTCCAGCTACTTTCCAGCCTAATGTTAGATATTCTTTTAAACATTGTCACCGACGTGTGACTGCTCACTGTTGCCAAATAAATGTCATATTTAAAATTGCTTAAAAATCTCGGTTTTTGGAAATTAAATTCAAATGAAAGCATCTTAAAATTTTTTCAAAAAACTTAAATTAATCTTCATTAAAATTAATATAAAACGAAAGTCATTTACTTTACTAACTGTTACTAAAGTAGAAAAGATATTGTTTATAAATGATTAGATAAATATTCTAGTCAACGGTTTCATTTATATTAATTATAATTATATCTAACATTACCTTAATTGTCTAATTTTTTGGATAATATGAATTTACGGACCAACTAATTATGCAAAAATTATTAAATCTGACAGGTCAAAATATGAAAAATTAAGTAATAAAAATTTCTTTTCTTTTTCTCCTATTCAAAATAACGGAAACTTCAACTTGCTTAAAAATCGTCGAATTTTAAGTAAAATCGTTATTAAAAATCAAAACTTTTAATTACTTAGCGTTTCATTTAGATGTTTATTTAAAGGTAAATTCCACGGAAAAAATCGACTTTTTTTTTTTGCATCATAACATTAATCCAGGTTAAAAGAGTATATATCATTCAAAATTTTTCGATTTTTCCAAATATTTTATTAAGAAAAATGCCTCGGAAAATTGAAAGTTAGCGTGAGATCTTCCCATCCGTTCTCTAGAGAACACGGCGGAACAAGGCGTCATTTCCTGCCGTGAGAACCTCGGGGAATTTCGTCGCCGAGATTCTAGTCGCTTAGAACGATTCTACATATCGTAAGAATTTGCTAACCTGTTTTATGTCGGTATGTCTTCAATTCGTTCTGTTTGGCTGTGTAAATTGACAGTCGAATAGAAATTTCACGTTTCATAGATTTCCACAGTCAGAATCGAATAAAATACAGTGGATTAGTTTTTGACAGCGAGGGAACTGGTATCCAACTCCAAACAGCATCTTGTGCTCATTTCGAAGCGTCTTGCTCTGTCTACGCATCCGCCGTGTTAAATTCAGTATCAATTCTAACAAGAAATACGCTGAAACTAGATCACGTATAAGGTTGAACTAGATGCTCTTCCAACTGTAAACGGGCCTGGCGTTCTTCAAGAACAACGACTCCAACAGCATGTGCTAAATGCCGAAGGAATGAAGTAGGCTTATTTGCTGTGCAGGGCACACGCCGCCCTAATGTGCACACGCCTTCGCGGCAAGCAGAAGATCCAGTTTCACTGTTTAATGCATTAGGCTATATCTCAGAAATTGCAGTAGCATTTAATTCTGCTAACAGCCCTCGTACATCGTTGTCACTGTTATCAAAATCGCAGTCGTCACTATCGGTTTTGTTTCATAATCATAGTCCATTCTGCTAATGGATAGCGTCCAATGTGTGATGTCACGATTTCTCGGCAACCTGTGACGTAACGATTTTTCGATTGAAAAATGGAAGGAAAAATTCTGCGACCTGGATTCGAACCAGGAACCTCGACTATCATGGCCGACGCCTCTACCAATTGGGCTATCGCAGACACCTGGACAGCCAAGCTGTCTCAAGGTGTCTTAAAGCATGGATGAAAAATAACAGGATAAACATCTCCTATGGGTCGCTTGTAAGTTTTTTTACGGTGGCGCCCTTGGACGGTGTGCGGTACATGATGGCTGCTCAGCATAAAGTTCCATACTGTGCTGCGATAAAGTGTAGCAATAATCGACGAAGAAACTCTAACTTGTCTTTTTTTCAGTTCCCGAAGGATATTGAAAGGTTTGTTGTGAATTTTACATATTTAATACTCTAATTTACTTTAAGTGCACCATTCTGTTTTGTTTTGTTTTTTTACTTCATTACATCAAGAGCTCTCATTTTTGTCTTTAGAATTTATTTGAAAATACTTTTTCCTACATTTTCCCTTTTCCATTGTTTTCTGGTTTATCTAGTATTTTTCTTGCAAAATCAACAAGTTTGTACCAGCAAATTGGTAAAATATTTATTGAATTTAATTGAATATCACTAATTGTTGCCAAAATTGTTCTAGTTGTTATGTTACAAATTACGTTATGCAAAAAATATTAAACAAAAAAATCTTAGAAATCAAAAAGTTTATTATGTTTTAGAGTTGAATACTGCTTGTAATTAAAAGCTATTTATTTTGTTCAAAAATTTATTTATAATATGAAAAATATTGATTTCTGTCATTTGTTTTCTTTGCTAAACATCCAAAATTTATTTATATAATTTAATAAAAATTTAATTCTTTTATACGACACTATTTAAAATGTTTTTCACATACTTTTAAAGGAATTTCTGTATTGAACCTGTGGTGTCGTCTGCTACAGTACGCGCAAGCCACCAGCTGGCGCTCATAAATTGAACTTGCTGGGCTTTTCTACGGAGATGTTTATCCTGTTATTCTCCATCCATGCTTAAAGACAACTAGGTTGTCACGGTTGAAAGCCTAATGGGAGACGGGAACCTGGAACGCAGATCGAGAATGTCTCCACTCCAGACCATCAGAAAATTGATGAACTCACAAGTAAATAATAATGATTATAAACTGGAGATACCCTCCAAGCATAGGTAATGATATTTCGATTGAAAAATGGAAGGAAAAATTCTGCGACCTGGATTCAAACCAGGAACATCGACTATCATGGCCGACGCCTCTACCAATTGGGCTGTCGCAGACTCCAGTTTATAATCATTATTATTTACTTGTGAGTTCATCAATTTTCTGATGGTCTGGAGTGGGGAAATTCTCGATCTGCGGGCCAGGTTCCCGTTTCCCATTGGGCATTCAGCCGTGACAACTTGGTTGTCTTTAAGACACCTTGAGACAGCTTGGCTGTCCAGGTGTCTGCGATAGCCCAATTGGTAGAGGCGTCGGCCATGATAGTAGAGGTTCCTGGTTCGAATCCAGGTCGAGAATTTTTCCTTCCATTTTTCAATCGAAAAATCATTACCTATGCTTGGAGGGCATCTCCAGTTTATAATCATTATTATTTATTTGTGACGTAACAGCTGCCGAAATATGGCGCCAGTGTAGATCTCAGGGGGAGGGAAAAAATGAAAAGTTTTTATATATTTTATAAATTTTGAGTTCGAATTGATAATTTTTATAATGCTACGTTGGTATTGAGACCTTCATCTTTCATTTTAAACAAAGTTGTTTTGGGCGCGGAGTTTACCTTTAAAATAAAAACTAACACAGGCTATAAATTAAGTATATTTTATTATAAATGCTATATAAAATTTAAAAAGTTGATACAATAGTTGTAGGCATCTCTGTAATTTTGTGCAATATTTATAATAATTTTAATTTTATTGCATTTTCTTATGAATTTATATGGCTTTATAGCTTATATTTTTTAACATATTGCCTTTATAATTCATTATTATTATGAACATTGATTATGTTTATTTATTATTAATGCTTTGTTGGAAGCCATAATGATTACAGCTGTATTATTAATTGTAATAAACTGTAATTTTTCCAAGTTTGTAGCACTAATTGTAAAATCTGCGATAAGATTACATAAAATAAATTAAAAAAAGAGCGATGCGAATGAGTAAATATGCTTTGGGAGGGTGGGGGTGGAGGGATCGAAACGCATTACGCATGTGATCTAGTATATTTAAAGGAAATGTGGCGTTTCTTGAATTGCAAATTGTCGGCGTCATTTATAATATTCATCCTATCTCATATTAGCTGCTCGATGCGAAGACAAAAGTGCTTAAACATGTGCCATTTCTCTACGATGCGAAGCGAGTTCGCCATGTTGGCTCTTCCACGGAGCAATAGGCGTTTTCTCTGAAATTGGAGTGAAAATCTGAAACTGAAACCTATTTTTCATTCTCATTGGTCGGAGGAATTCGAGGATTAGCCGCTGGTTAATTCTTGTTATAAGCGGGTTATAATGAGACTCTTTACTTGCTATTTGAGAAGCACCGCGCTATACGAATGAATCTTAGGTCCTATGACTGTTCGTTGATTACGCATTAGTTTATTTTTAATGTAAGTGTTCTGGCTGTTCTGAATCGATCAGTTAGACTCCGTTACACAAGGAGATGAAAGCTGTGTAGAAGAAGATCAAGAATTATAGTGTGAACAAGGTATATGTTGCTAATTCTTGTATTCCCATTATTTATTCCGAATAGACTCTGGTAAAATACATGTACAAATGCCAATGAAAGCTTTACGAGAAAGCTATTGTTATTTATATACATAAAGTAAAATAAGCTTCCGATGACACAGAATCAAGAAATTAAAAATAATTTCAAGCATTTCTTGCAAGTTATGAATTTTTCAGACTTATTTAGAAACTAGCAAAAGTACCCGGCGTTGCCCGGGATAATTACACTTGTATGTAAACAGAACAATGGACCTATTGTTGCACAAACTTTGCCTTGCATTGTTGGTCATGAGATATATATTGTTGGTTCATGCAGTGTGTTTGTGAATTGCGTGCTGATACCATTGTTGATACCTATTGTTGTACAAACTTTGCCATGCATTGTTGGTCATGAGATATTTCTCATTAAAATGCCTTGCCATAACCATGAATATCGATTTTTTATCGATATTTATTATTTTTCCGAAATCTGAGGTAGACAGTGACCTTCCTCATGCTTTGAAGGTCATGTATGCGAAATTTTATCAAGATCGGAATAAAATTGTAGATTTGTATAAAAAACATACAGACAAACCCACAGACATCCTTCTTTATATATATGTTTCTATGTTTCTATTGATGAAATCAGTATCAAAACAGCGAGGACAACTGGAACAAACTAACATTGTTGGAAAACTGGACATTGTGGACAACTTTATATTGAAGATACATGATGATCCCACGCACACCTATGACGTTATATCCGGAATCAGGCAAATTAAATAGGAATTATTGGAATTTTAAATCGTGCATTTCCAGCATTAGCGATTATCAGTGAAAGCTTTCGCACGAGCGACTTCGAACGCAGCGCCGCAGCTTCAACGAAAATCCGCGGCAACATGGGCAACACTTAACCGAACTGAGGTCTTACTTTAGAGTGGGGGCTATTACTTCTCAAAATACACTGATTGGAAGAAAGTAATTGGACAGCCATCCACCCGGCAAAAAAGGGACCTTTCCGCTACCACACGTGTCACTACTGTCTGGAAATGCAAAGATAGTCATCAGACAACACCATTGACTCTAACTGAAGCATCATGCCGCGACAGGCGGAGCTGACAGAGTTCGTAAAAGGTGTCCTGGTTGGAATGTCGCTCCAAGGCGCATCCATACGAGAGATTGCCAGCAGCAGGAACCACACGAAATCAACAGTGGCGTATGTGCTGAAGAAGCACAAGACCAATGGATATTGTACGAATGCACCAAGGCCTGGTCGTCCACCCGCATAGACCGACAGGGACCGTCGGGTGCTGCAGCGGGAGATACGGAAGAACCGACGTTCGACGATGACCACCATCGCCGGGGAATTCCAGCAGGCATCTGGATGTCACGTATCCACCAAGACCCTCCGAAAGAAAGCCCAAATGCTGGGCTCTCACGGCAGAGCAGCAGCCCACAAGCTGCTAGTCACACTGGCGAACAAAACGAACAGACTGCAATGGACCATTGAACGCAAAGATTGGACCATTGAGGACTGGAAACGTGTTCTCTGGTGCGATGAATCCCGCTTCACATTGTTTCGATCGGATGGCAGAGTTTGGGTGTGGCGTTTACCTGGAGAACGGCTCCTTCCTGAGTGTATCATCCCAATAGTGAAGTTCGGCGGAGGAGGAATTATGGCGTGGGGCTGTTTTTCGTGGTATGGAGTAGGCCCGGTAGTGAAGGTGGAAGGCACCATGAGGGCTACGGACTACACTACCATCCTGGACAATTCCGTTCTCCCAACCCTTTGGCAAACCTACGGTCTAGAGCCATGCCTGTACCAAGACGACAATGCCAGGCCATATGTTGCAGCTCATACCCTGCAATGGTATGCCGATAATAATGTTGAACGCATGCAGTGGCCAGCCCAGAGCCCCGACTTGAATCCCATCGAACATCTGTGGGATGAAGTCGAGCGTCGTTTGAGGGGTAGTAGCCCACTCCCCAAAACACTACCTGAACTGTGGACGGCTGTACGGGACATTTGGCGGGAGATTCCTGTGGGGGTCGTACGTACTCTTGTGGAAAGCATGCCCCGGAGAGTGGCCATCGTGATTGCAGCCAGAGGGGGGCCGACAGGATATTAGCTGTTATCAATAAAAGCAAATAAACGCACTGTGGGAGGTGTCCAATTACTTTCTTCCAATCAGTATAGCTTCTATCTAAATCTTAAACTGGAAGAGTCACGTTGTCTGATCCTTCTATAATAGAATTTGCGTTCTTTTATTGAATAATAACCACTAACTGTGACCAAAATCAATGAAATGCGCGACCATGCAGAAACAGGATAGGTTATAGCCGACTCGGCAGCTCCAATATGTCATGTAATATGTCAAACAACTGGTAATGACGTGTCATGTATGAATATGTAAGAGTAATTAACGAGTTTGAAGATGGTCGACTTTGATTAATGTATCTGTTCTAATGTTTTCAAAAACGATTCAAAAATTGAATAGTTTATGAGATGGCGACTAGTTTAGCCTTTCAGTATTTGGCTATGTCATTGCCTGATGATATATTACACTGCTACACGTGATTTTTGATGTTTTGGAAAATACATATTTTTCTTAATTATTTTAACATGTAGATTTCGAATATGAAATCCTTTTTTCTCTATCACGTAGCATGTTGATGCCTACTATTTCTGCATGGTAAACACTAATGGTTACAATACAAAAAATAAGAAAGAAATTGTTTATCCAAATTTGCCTTCTGCATTGAGACTGGTACCTCACGATGACAACATTCCTCTTACTGTAGCAAAGAATAATGTGGAGTTCATGGCAGAAAGTGAGTTGAGTTCGGAAGAGAAGATAACATGGATACAGATACAGCAAAATATATTTCGGACAATCTAGAAATTGCTCAAACGTTTCCTCAGAGCTTAATGGTCTCATTCGAGTCTTAGACCTGCCAAAAATCTCTGCAGAATTTCTGGGATCACGTTTAAAAGCCAAGACTTGCTGTAATTTCTAAAGTTGATAAAACTTTGGATTTGGTTAGTAAAAAATTCTGACGTGATGCCCTAATTGCTTCAACAGATTTGAAATCAGTATGTCAAATTTGTTTAAAATCACCTTTAAAATTTAAAAAAATCTGAAATTTTCTTTTAAATGCATAGCTGTGTTATTCTCTATAACAAAAGACAAAATATTTTATGCAAATTCACATTTATTTGCTCCTTGGACACGGTAAAAATAAGGAATTTTTTTTCTATTACACTTTAAGAAAGAACTCAAGAATTCTAGAAGTTTTTCATAATAAAAGTTATGCATAAATATCACGTGATCGTGTATTCCTGGGAAAGTAACAATTACAATAACAGATATTATTTCTGCAACAAGGTGCAAGGCAACGACCCCGGTTTCGGCATTCGACGGCTCTCCGAATCGGACATGCTTGATCACCAGGCGAACCTAAAATAATAAAAACTCCATTACGCTTAATAATTAGGCGTATTGCATTTTGTTAATATGTTTTATACGAATTTGGGTTCTGCTTTACTCTCTGGTGTACATCTTTCTATTGCTTTATTTTTTAAAATCACTTATTACACTCATGTACATTCACCAATGAATTAGAAAGTTCTGTGAAACAAATGAAGACCTCGGTTGTAAAACCTGGTAAGCGCCATGACAATCGGTTTTGAGTTAATGCTACTCTTAGATGTCACTCCCTACAAGGATCGTTTCCATCAACAATAATACTTCTAAAAGTTACCAATAAAGGCGGGGGGATCGCCAATTTTGCATGCTAACATCCGAACTTTCGTATAAAACCTGGTTAGCGATAACACACTTTTGGCGCTTACCAGGTTTTACAACCGAGGTCTTCAAATATAAATTTCTTGTCATCCGCTTTTATGCTAAAAAGTTTGAAAGTCTGTAGTTCAAGCTATACTTATCACCTAAAGTCCAACAGACAAGTCATGAGAATAGGTCCTCCTGCAATAGATCATGTGGTCATGACGTTGGCTAAATTCATCAGCCTATAGCGGCTGTCTTGGCCTCGTCGCACAGGTCTTTCATTTATCTTCCATATTTCCTGCTTAAAGTGCGCTTCGTTTCACACGTACTGAAACAGCACGTCAAACAAGAAAATATTACGATTCTCCTCAGGAAAATTAATTTCGCAGTAATTACAAAAAGGCATTTTTAAGGGCCATCAATTTTTAACAGTGATTTATTTAACAGCAGCCTCAGCACAAGGCTAAATTTTATTCCAGCTTGTTTTCGTGGTACAGTCACAGGCGTAGCTAAGGGCGGCCAAAGTGTGTAAAGTACACGGGCGCAACGAATAAGGGGAAAGTACAAACCACAATTTATTTCTCTGAAAGTATGGAAATTACAACCTTTCAACCCGAGCATAGCCATGCAAAGACTCCATTGTTAAGGCCATAGTCAAAGCGGTGTGTGTGCATATTAGTGCGCTTGATGAAATTTCTTTCTTCCACTAATAAGCAATAAGCACAAATCCACTTCACATGAAAGCAATGGAAGTAGCAGGAGAGGACAATTGAACGGACTTTCAAGTTTCTAAACAAACTTAGTTTTTAAAATAGATTATTTAAATTAGTATTTCCTTAGCGTATTATTTGAGTTTATTAATTAATTCGGTAATCTTCGTAAATTTTCCGGGGCTAGTATCATATATTCGCGAATAAAACGAGGGCAAGGCTGTCGAGTGATACGTTGCGTTGGTGAAGGGGTATGTATTGAGGTGCTTTTTTATTTTAAATAAAAATAATAGTCATGAATGCTTACCTCATCTTATAGTTTATTTCGAAAGGAATGATTGTACAGCAAAATTAGGATTTTGTGCTTCATAATGCTGCTCTAACTGCAATTCTTTGGTGACCGCCGTAACGATTTTGCTTCCCCACTCCCCCTTATCGCCGTGTTTTTTCAACTTTTCACTTCAGATTTGAACAAAGCGCTACCGCCGCTGGGCAACGCCATCGCTTCCAATGTATGCTTGCGCGCAAACAAGAGTGCGTCGCACATCTTTGTGGGGTTCTCGTGTGAGTGCTTTTTTTTTAAAGGGCCAAACATGTAGAAGTCTGGTGGTGCCAAGTCCGGATTATAGGATGGATGAGGCAACATAAGGTTATAATAATGTTGTTATAGATACAGGTGAAGATGGATGAGTCAAAAATCTGTAGACATAACTATTATCCAGCAAAAGTAACGAAACCACAAATTCACAATCCATGTATTGTAGATTTATGGTGTCGTTGCTTTTGTTGATTGAATGCTGTTATAGTTTGGAGTAGCTGGTATGAAAGTTATCCACTGATATTCAGGAAAGGTCGGATGCATTCTACGGGCTAACTGAGCATTTTTGCCGACCAAGGACTTATGACGTGTGGTGCAGTGACAAAAATGATACGACGATTTCAAGTCACGGGTTCATTGGCCGGTATTGTCCATCCACTGTTGTCGCCCAGAGAGTCAGGGAATGCATTGCGAGAGCAGTGTCCCGAAGGATTGACATTTCGTACAGCAGTTTAGGGCAATCAGTGCGAATTATCCTTAAGCGATTTCCGTACAAGTTGCAACATAATGAGCTGACACCTGACGACTTCATCAATCGCCAAGATTTCGCTAATTGGGTATTCAATAAAATGGAGCAGCAGAACAACTGGCTTTTCGCCGTGCTTTGGATGAATTGCATTTCACACTTTCTGGCAGCGTTAACACACAATTGCTATGTATGGATTTCGGAAATCCTACATGCATTACTTAAACAACCTCTACACCATCCAAAAGTTACAGTCTGCTGTAGCTTTACCAATGGTTTCATAATCGCTCTATTTTTCTTCGAGGAAGTCAGAGGGACTGTTCTATAAACAGTTACCACTACTGGTGTGCGCTATGCAGCATTGTTACGGGCCAGCATCATTCCAGAATTGCAAACAAGACAAGAACTGAATACGGTCATCTTTATGCAAGATGGAGCATCACCGCATATTGCTGCGCCTATGCAACGACCACTCCGCTAACGTTTAGGGAGAATCGTGTCGATACATTCTGCATAGATGGCCACCCAGAGCGTCCGATCTGACTCCTTGTGATTTTCGGCTATGGGGATACCTGAAGTCAAAAGTGTACCGCGTGCAACCAACATCATTGGCAACATTGAAAGATTACACTTGGCAACATGGTCTGCCATACCGAGAGACACATTACTTAATGCAGTGTACAGTGTGGTGTCTCGACTGACGTCTGTCTTGCTTAATGACGGACAGCACACTGAATATTTGTAAGCCGATAGTTAATCCGGCGTCTTACCAAAAATTTGCATAAACTGATGTCTGACAACGCCATCTGTTGGTCAAAACCGAACAATTCTAGCATTAATTTTTATTCTTGCAAAAATATCCGAGTTCATTTCAATCGTTTGTGCAAAGAGAATCTTTTTATCTGCATTCGTGTGCGAATTATTGAGTTTTAAAGTTTTCCTTGACTTTTGGATCACCCTGTACATCCTGCAATGCTGTACTTTTATACTGCATGTGACGGCTTCTTCGTGAACGACTAATGTTCATCGCGCTCGGTTGGTACAGCAGTGGTTCAGAGAACACGAAGGTTGCTTCCGTCATTTACCCTGGTCGTCTCAGAGCCCAGATCTCTTCGAAATGTTTCAGCAGCAAGTTCCTCTTCCATCAAATCTGCTAAGAGAAAGATTGGAATGCCTGGTGAATGCCTGGTCTTCCATTGACTTACAAGTGTTTCTACTTCTTATTGGCTCTATGCCAACCCGCTTAATCGGGGAAAGGGATGCAATAATATAAAGACCTCGGTTGTAAAATCTGGTAAGCGCCAAAAGTGTGTTATCGCTTACCAGTTTTTATATGAAAGTTCGGATGTTATCATGCAAAATTGGTGATCCCCCCGCTTCTGTTGGTAATTTTTTGAAGTATTATTGTTGATGGAAACGATCTTTGTAGGGAGTAACATCTATTAGTAGCATTAACTCAAAACCGATTGTCATGGCGCTTACCTGGTTTTACAACCGAGGTCTTCATACAATAAATAGGTGTTTCTAATTCATAGGCGTGTCCGTACAAGACATTAAATAGATGTATGTGTAACGTATCATCCTAATTTTATATGAAACCATCCTTTAATTGCACTTTCTATACTTTACAGTGTATCATCGTAATATTTATAATTTCTTACCCACATCGTTTCCTCCTGAGTATCTTCCGCATTCTATTCCAATAATAACAATTGCAAAAATGCCAACGACGACTAGATTTCGAACCATCTAAGAAGTAAGATAAGTAAATTTATAATTATATATTTCTTCATTATTATAAGTGACTTATTTAAGCTATTTTAAATTCTAAAAACATATTTAAATTACGGCTATATTTTACAAACTTAGCTTAATCGACTGATTTTGCGTCACGTATAGAAGAGAATTGCGCAGTGGAATTTTATGAACACTAATGCAGACAACAGAGCATATCTTTTGGTATAACATTTTTATTAAAACAAAAACAAAAAGGTGATCAATACAAAACAACACCAAGTTGAGGGCTACGATCTTGCTTATGCGCAAGAAACGCCTAAGACTTTAGCCTTACCCAAACGGTGGAATAAATCCCCGTTTTACAATCTATTAGATGATTGCAAACAAATACAGTAGGTAACGGACCTCATGCAGCAAACATCGTTATCGACGTCATAAAGAAAGCATGAATAACATTGGCCCATCTAAGGAATGGTCCTCAGATTTACAAATGATCCAAGCAATGGGACTGAGCCACTACGCTCGCCCCCTCTTAAAGGTTCAGAAATTATACAGAGAAATGAAAGCTGACGTTTTCCAATTCTCGTTTCAAATGGAAGAGAACTGCGACCATATGCCAGATAGCGATACAACTATCGCAATGACAAAAAATAATTTGGAGGCTGCAAACACAGCGGACGCAACGGCCGCTTAAAACAAGGGAGAACTCGGGACGCTTGACACAGGGCCGGAATTTTCCTGACGTGCGGCTGACGCTACCTCCGCTGCACCGTTCGAAAATGGCGACACACTTGCGTTTATAAGTGGGCTTGAAGCCGTAAGAAACTGCAAAATATATTAAAAGAATATCATGAGTACGCAGTTTAAGCGGGAAAACCTTAACAAGCAAAATTACGCTTAGCCAACTGAGAGCGGTGCTTAAACAGCTGGAGAGGTAAGATCTCAACGCCAAAATTTTAATTCTACGCCCTTCTAACCTGCTTCGCACTTAGCGTTTAAGCAACGCGCTCGAACGGGTTGAATTAAGCAATTTGAGAGAGAATGCTTACTACTACAACAGAGTTTACAACCTAAGGGCAGGGATTTCACCCACCTTAAATAGGGCACGAAGGCGCCCAATCCATGACGCCAAAAAGCGTCATGCGTCCAAGGCGTTATCCATATGCTGGGTTCCGCCGGTATCAGTATAGGGTCCAATTGCTGAAGCTGCTGCAATAAGGAGGCTTCCAAAACGGATACGACGACCAACGTCCGGGTAGCTGGAAAGAAGCACGGAGTCACGACGATACGGGGGGCGGCGAGTTCGGTATCGGACGGACGAACCGACGTTGCAATCCTCGATGGCTCCTCGCACGTCATTTGTCTTGGCTCGCTGTCTTCCTCGTGGAATACTTCGGTCAGCCTGGCTTCTCGGTCGGAACAGGATAAAACGATTAACAATGAAACACGCACAATAGCACTCGTTGTCGGCTGCGAAGACGTTTGGTTTCGCGAGAGTCCTTCGTTTCAGAATCGTCGGCCGAGCACGGGGGTCGTTCGAGACGTTTCCTTGCATTCCAATAGCTCGACCATGGTCGCTCATGGAGATTTTCACGGGAGCAAACTCTATGCATCCTGTCTACTCGGTTGCAAAATCTCTCTCCTCGATTTAAAACCACCCGCTCGTTACCGGTCCCCTTGCGCACATTTTTGTGCCGCTTCCTCCGTTTTCGCCTAAAGCGCTCTTGCTTACGTTTTCCCTCAGGAAATTCGCTCAGCTTTTAGATACTGGCAAGAGATGGCGTAACTCCGATGCCAAGCTTGCTCTCCGATTGAGATATGCGATCGGGAGCCTTGGATGTCTTCTTAGTCACCAAACTTGGTGACATTTTGTTTAAAAAATTCCAAAAATGTGCTTTGTATACAAAAAATGTAATCTTAAGGGCAGTTTACAGTTTTCAAAAATTATTAATTACAGATGAACTTCTCCAATGGTCTCAAAAGGGCTCCCCTTACATGGAGAATGCACTGAGCAGGCTCTCTTGATAGTACTAGAACCTCAGTCTTAGCCACACTGATTTTCATCCCTGCCCCTTCATAATTGGCTGCAAACCGACCTAATGCCTGCTGAAGGTTGGTATGAGTAGACCCAAGGAGGAGAAGGTCGACAGCAAAGAGCAACCTACCCACCAAGCAGTCGCTCATGCAAACACGCTCATCTCCTCGGCTGCCTCTGTCCAGTCCATATAGATAATGAACAAGAGAGGCGACAGTGTGGACCTTTGGCGGATTCCAACACTCACGGTGAAAGGTCTTGACTTCATGGCATTGTCCGGACGAACATCTCAGAGCTTTCATACAGAGACATAATAGCAACCAGTAATTGCCCATCCACTCCGTAGTTTTGAACACTTGCTAGAGCTTCTCCCGAGGAACTCTCTCATATGCTTTTTCGAGGTCCACAAAGCAAGCGTAGACATTTTTGCACACTCCCAGGGTTTATCGAAGATTTGTCTTAGAGCAAATATGTGATCCGTTTTGCTTCGGGCAGGTCGAAAATCACACTGCTCCTTTGACAGTTTAGAGTCAACTATTTCCCGACTTATCATTTCTATCCTTTCCAGACTCTTAGCGTACATTTTCCGAGGAATGTTGAGCAAAGTGATGCCTCGATAGTTGTTGCTATCTCTCCGATCTCCCTTTTTGACGTTACAGATCACAATTCCTATCGCCATTGCTTAGGGACCTGGCCAGATATCAGGCAACTTGACACAACCGAGTCAGCCACAGGATACATCCTGATTTAAGGTCTTTAACAGATCAGATTTCAGCATTCCCTGCAGCTTTGATGGAGTCTTTAGGTGTTGAGCAGCTACTTATCCGCGTTGAGAGGTCTCAGTTGCGTTGGTATTATCACGTGATACGGATGCCGCAAGCTGGTCCTAGGCAATTAATATTTTTCAAGCCAGTAGGTAAGAGACCAAGGGGTCGGCCTAGAACTAGTGGCTAAGCTATATGTAGAATGTGGGTTCAAGTCGCTTGCATATTACCATTGAGGACGGAAGATCCTAAGCGCTGGAGACCCTCCATGGGGCTACTGCCCCCGCCACCCTAACGGATAAGCGGTTTTGAAAAGTAAGCATTAATTACAGATTTCTGCCCTCATAAAATTCATGAAAATACTAACTTCAAGAACGAATTAAGTGTTTGTTCCCTCAAATTGATATAAAGTTAAATAAAACGTAATTATATAAAGAATGATTTTTAAATTTTCAGTTGGAATTACCAGAGATTATTTACAAAGAGAAGCAATTCCAATAGCTATTCTGATATAATGCGGAACATCAGATTCCTGAACCGATTTTGCGTTTGGCGGATCTTTACAAGACATTTTTTGCTTCAGTTCGTTGAAGGTGTTGATCTGTCTCCTGTTTGAGGTAGAGCCAATATTTCTCAATAGTCAGTGCAGAAATCAGGGATTTTTATTTAGGTATTTCTAATCGGTCGTTCTGTTGCCACTTTTTTCGAAATTTTTGATTCTGACCTCAGATTCGGATACAGCATCAAAAAGTAAATGTCATGGCGAAGATCTTATACAAAAGATCGTTTCCATCGAAAGAGGCTTCGTCAATCGCATCCTCCGGAGGCCAAGCGAATAGAGATCGGGAGAGAGGATGAGGAGAGAAATGACGTCGAGAGAAAGATCCCAACCTAAAGAGACAGAGTTCTTTCGATGGAAACTGGGCAAGCAAGAGGAACGTAACCAGGTGGACAATTGTCAATGCAATGTTTCCAGTAGTTTCTAGCAAAGATTTACAAGAAGCTACGTCCTGTCCTGCTATGATAATTGATGTTTGGAATAGCGAGAACGCTCCCCTCATATCAGAAACTTTATCTTCACGCCCGGTGCCTCGTTGGATTCCGTGGAACGACTGCGTCTCAAGGTCAGCCGCATTTAGCCTGTTACCCTCTGAATTATCATATACAGCTATAAGCCATTTATGTGAGAGTACGGAAATCAATACGGATGCCCGCATCAGAGAAGTATTACCATTTACTTTCAATGCCTATCTTGAGAGCGGCATAGGCGGATTTATATTGGACTACTAAAATGAGGGCGGGTAGGCTTCCCGTTATACTGCCCTGTAATTATCTGCAACAGCCTGTACAACAGGTCGTTCAGGTTGACTTAGACTTTCGCGCATATAAAATCGAGAAATAATTCTAGAATATTACATTTTTCCAGGAACGTCACGTAATCTTTTTGAGTATCCCGAGATCGACATGACGTATTTGACGCATATGCAGCAGCTGCAGCAAACATTGTAATAAGTAATCTCTGTAGCTGTGAAAAAACGGTTCATATGTGGAACTTCGGATGTTTTTTTAAGCGGTCCAAACATTACCATCACTGTGAGCGAAATTTGGACTGTAAGGGGTATGTATGGGCAAAACTTCCCAGCCCATTTTGGTAAGAGTTTTTGCTGTTAAATTCGCCGAGTGAGGCCTGGAGAAGAATAACATTTCCGGACAACATCCGGGCTTTTTCTCGCGAATGACATTGCATATGGCACCCTGAAGCAATTTGCAGTAACACTGGGTGTTAATTGTGATACCTTTATCATGCAGCGCGATGTTCACTGGTATGACTGCAGTCGGACAAACGTATCCATGCATTGCATTTTCACCACTTTTCACCATTTTTTTGCCAAACTGATTACAACAATTGTACATTCTTTCCCCGACATAGTACATCTTCTAAAAACTCAGCAGATTCAACTTATTTCTTCACTAAAAAAAAACAAACTGCGGGAGGCTGTATCGAGACACGACGGCAAGTTCTTTTTAATGTGAATATGTCATATGAATTGAAAAGAATTAAAAGAATGTAATTTTTAAATGTGCGTAATTCAATACTTAATTTTAAATAATAAATAATAATTATTTTAATTTATAATTTCCGTATATAATGCATAAAATTTTTATTAAAATATTAAAATTAATAATATAAACAAAATACAATAGTTCCAATCATCTGTTTATAATTTCAATATAATTTCTATTTCAGTCTCAATCTATATTTATAACAATAAATGAAATAAATACGGTAATTATAATATTGTTATTGTTTTCTTAGTTTAATGTTTTTCTTATTTCTATAATTACGATAATTACAATATTCCAATAAACGTGCTTTAAATAGTTCACTATTTTCCGGATAAAATGAATTTTATTTTACCCAAATCGTATAACGCGTATGTTTAATATCTACCCTCCAAATATATGAGTCGGCGGAATCTAACGTCCGAGAAACGTGCCTATTACTCGTAGTGACTTGTAAATATACAAAAACTGCTTATACTGGCGCATGTGTAAAGCCTTATCCTACCTATATACAGGGTATCTCAAAATTCCTGGTTCCAATTTTTAGGGGAGGTAGTATGGGTGATTCTAAGCAAAAAGGTTCATATGAACAGGAGTCCGAATTTAAACGATAACTGAGATATGATCAGAAATAAAAATGCCGCCACCAAGATCAACATGTTAATAACTCAGGTTCCAGAACGCCTAGAAAATGAAATTTGGGGGAGTAATAGGGTACATAAAACTGTGTATACCGTTAAAACTTGATCGTATTCCAACAAGTTGTTTCCGAGTTACGCATTCAAAATCGTAACAGTGCTCACATGCGAGCACTAATCAGCGCGTGTTAAGATGTTGACTGCGTAACCCGGAAACTATTTGTTGGAATTCGTTCAAATTTTAACGGCATACACGGTTTTATGTACCCTATTATTCCTCTAAATTTCATTATTCCAGGCATTCCGGAACCTGAGTTATTAACATGTTGATCTTGGTGGCGGCATTTATATTTCTGTTCATATCTCAGTTATCGTTCAAATTGGGACCCATGTTCATATGAACCTTTTTGCTTAGAATCACCCATACTACCTCCCCTAAAAGTTTGTACCAGGAATTTTGAGATACCCTGCATATAGGTAGGATAAGGCTTTCAACAGGCATACCTTGAACGCGATGTTTAAACTCTTTTTTTTGACATGTTCCAATAGTAATAAACCATTAAGGAATGACATAACCAAGTACCGAAAGGTTAAACTAAACCATTCGCGGAATCATATTTTAACCGCCTTATGTTATCATTGTAAGTTTCTAATGGACCAAAATGATGCCATTAAACCGGGTACCTTTGAACCAATTTGGATTATCATTATTTTACCTTGTAAAAATTTATGGCACATCATTCCAACTGGTTTGATATATTGCATCCATATCTTAGCAATGAAAATTCCAATGAACCATGAGGGTTCCACCAAACCAGGTTCCATGAAACAAATTTCGACTATCTTTACGTTATATTCATTAATGACATATCACTCCAAGTTGTTTGATATATTATATGCCATATTTTAGCATTGAAAATTTTTGAGGGTGTCATAAGAGTACCATTAGAGCACGTGCCATTCTTTCGGTTACAACCATTTTCATAATGATTCATTCCCGGAAACATATTTACCAATTGGCGAAAATAGTAATTAATATCCGCTTCTATCTCGTCATTACGATTTGCTTGATATATTACTTAATTAATAATAATTACTTAACAAACCATTCTAGGAACCATATTTTTAACCGCCCTATGTTAACCATAATGATACCATTAAACCACGTACCTTTGAACCAATTTGGGTTATCATTAATTTTACCTTACATTCATTTATGACACATCATTGCAAGTTGTTTGATATATTACATGCCATATTTTAGCATTGAAAGTTCCGATGAACCATAATTGTTCCGCTAAACTAAGTTCCTTGAAGCAAATTTCGACTATCATTAATTTTACATCATATTCATTCATGGCACATCATTCCAAGTCTTTTGATAAATTACATGCAATATCTTAGCTTTGAAATTCCAATGAACCATAACGGTTCCACCATAATCATGGAAGGGAAGTAGTGAGACTTCCTTATGCTTTTACATTGACATAGAAGAAAATATTTGTTATTACTGAAGATTTAATGCTTATCTGAAACCAATTGTTGTATAGATTTCTTTGCTAGAGTTAAAAGTAAACTAAAAAATTTAGTTTACAATTTTTGATGAGATATTTTTAGAACCGAACATTAAAGTGTGCAGTCACTCGAAATTGTCTCCGCGGGAGTTTTGTGAAACTGTAGCGCTGCTGCAGATTTGGCTCCAATCACAGGAATTGTTTTGCAGTTTGGGTCGTTCATTTAATTTCATTTAAAAGGTACTGTAGAACAAATATTATTTATTTTATCTTTGTTATGTAGTTAAATAAATTGTTAATGAAAGTAAGTATATTTAAAAAGAAATTGAATAAAAAAAATCAAATAGATGCATAATCAGAGTACTCTCATATCACACAAAATGTTTCTTTAAATTTATAATTAATTTATTAAAAAGAAGTGAACACAGCGTGGTAAGATTCTGCAAAAAAACTGACGTTTTGGAGAGAGTGAGAGTGATAATAGGGTCTTAGAAGACTTCTTATATACAGGGGCCTTTAGAGGAGGGTGGGGGGAGGGAGGGAAGAAAATGTAGGGTAGAAAGCCAAAGACGCAGAAAGAAGCTGTAGAAAGCCCCTTGACAAATTAGAGAATAGTTGGAGGGAGAGGATAATGTGGGAAACGTAATGAAAGAATGGTGCCTTTGCAAAGGTTAATGTAAATGTAGGGAATTGAATTTCATGAGAAAAGTACTCGAATTGCTTTCTTTCTTTTTTGTTATGGAAGAATTATCATTAAAAATCTAAAGAAAAACGTTCTGTAAGGAGTGGCCACGAGAATTTAAGTGTTTAGCGAATGTATTTTGTTCACCCTGTATTTTGTATTAAATCCAGACTAGTTTTTATTCTGGCGAGAAATGTTTGTAATGCAGTGAAAAGTAAAACACAAAAAATTTACAAAATTGTTCTCTAAATATCTGAACTCTTTCTCTGATTATATTTGAACTGTTATTTATTTTTAACAGTATAATTCTGTTTTAAATTAATTAATAATAAAAGGCAATAAAGTTTAATAAATGCACAAGTGAAGTTTTATTTTTGATTTTTTGTCATTCATTTTAGATTTTATCATTTTGTAAATAAAAGTTAACAGGAAAATAAGCTTGGAGCCAAAACAGCAGTGGCGCCATCATACGGTGGAACATAGGGAACCAAGGAGTTTCACTACTTCCCTTCTAGGATTATGGTTCCACTAAACCAGGTTCCTTGAAACCAATTTCGACTATCATCAAATTTACGTTATATTCATTCATGACACATCATTCCAAATTGTTTGATATATTACATGCCATATTTTAGCATTGAAAGTTCCAATGAACCATAAGGATCACACTAAACCAGGTGCCTTTGAACCAATTTCGAATATCAATGATTTTGCAACCCTAGCGTCAATGAACTTCGGACACCTACTAAATTTTGGATAAGTACAACGAAACTAATTGTAAACAAATGAAAATTACTTTATTGAGTGCACAGAGCTTTAGTACAACTGTGATGTAGCAATTTAACATAAATAAAACACGAGAATATTAAATAAGCGACTTTTTGTATGTTCCGTTTTCAACACGTTGCAATGAACTTCGTACACCGTACCGTTTATTCCACATTACCACTGAGTGGCGTCACCTTTCCGACGAATGACGCTCTGAAGTCGTTGAGGCATGCTAGACACTAACTTCTGCGTTGTTTCTACTGGAATTTTGTCCCACTCTTCGGAAATACACGCCCGCAACTGCTGCAGTGTTCGAGGCTTCCGCTGTCTGACTTTTCGCTTTAAAATGCGTTGCAGGCAGGCCAGTCAAGCACCCTGAAACGCTGCTGTTGTAGCCAAGCCTTGATGTTCCGAGCAGCATGAGGCTTCGCGTTGTCCTGCTGAAAGATGCTTGGTCTTCTATTGAACAACTTTTGGCGGGATGGACGCAGATGCTGTTGAAGAATGTTTATATAGGCAGCAGAGTTAATAGTGCCCTCGCAAAAGTGAACGATCCTGTCCCGGCTGCACTTATGCAGCCCCACACCATCAGCTTCTGACCTTTCCTCTGGTAACAGTCGGGATGATTACTTTCGTGCTTGGTCCTTAGCACCTTGCGACCGTTGTTGCCATACATCACTGCAAAGGTGGACTCGTCGGACCACAGAACACTATTCCACTGAGCAAGGGTCCACTTTAGATGGGTTCTGGCCCATGCTACCCGGCGACGCTTGGCTACAGTGCTCATAAATGGCTTACTCTTTGTAGCGTATAAGTAATAGTTGCATCTTCTGATGTAACGGCGGACTGTGTTTTCTGATATGGGTATATGAAAATATTCTCGAGCCTAAACAGTCATTTCACTTATGGGAGCATGCCTGTTTTTCACAATGTAACGTCGAAATACTCGTAGGTCCCTAACATTCAATAATCGCTGCTTGCCTGGTGCAGTCCCTGGTTCTGTTTTCCCGATTTCTCTGAAACGCTTGATGATCCCATTAACAGTAGAGAGTGGGACTGATAATTCATGGGCAATAGCTCGCTGGGATTTGTTATTCTGGAACTGCTGTATAATTTTTTGCCGTATACACGTTTCTACTGGCTTACCACGTCCCTTGGTTCAAAACAACACGAATACTGTGCTCTGTCGCGTGGACGGTGCTTTTAAAGCCTGATGCAAAGCATTCTGGCCGTTTCTACAGCCTTCAAGAAAGTTCTATATGCTGGTGACCCCTTGTGTACGAAGTTCTTTGAAACCTGTTGACAACGCAATTTTACATAAATTTGAATAAATTATTTCACACCATGAAATCGATTCTAAATCGATGTTGATATTGTTACATATACTCAGTAAATGTATTTTCATTAGCCTGCAATCCTCTGTATGCACTTTTCACTGTGTTTTTAGCCAAATTACTTGGTGTCCGAAGTTTATCGACGCTAGGGTTGTACTTTATATTTATTCATGACACGTCTTTCCAGGTTGTTTGATATATTACATGTCATATTTTAGCAGTGAAACTTCCAATGAATCACAATGGTTCCACTAAACGAGGGTCCTTGAAACGAATTTCGACTATCATTAATTTTACGTTATATTCATTCATGACGCATCATGCCAAGTTGTTTGATATCATACATGCCATACTTTAGCATTGAAAGTTCTAATGGACCATAATAGCTAGTCTACTCTGATCGAAGCTTCCCTTGTATGCTGAAGAAGGCAGCGTGACTGCCGAAATATGCATTCATCCTATTAAATATTTTATGTGGAATAGTGGTTTCCTCGTGTTTCTTCTAACTTCCGTCCACAGTATCTGGCTCCTATTATTTGCATAATGGTTCCACTAAACCAGGTGCCTTTGAACCAATTTCTGCTCTCAATGATTTTACGTTATATTCATTCATGACACATCATCCCAATTCGTTTGATATATTACCTGCCATATTTTATCATTGAAAATATTTGAGGGTGTCATACGGGTCCATTAGAGCACGTGCCATTGTTTCGATTTCAAACATTTTCAAAATGGTTCAATCCGGAACCTTATTTATTAATTGGCGAAAATAGTAATTTATATCCACGTCTATCTCGTCAGTACGATTTGTTTGGTATATTAATATATCACTTCATTGAAAACTGCTAGGTGGGGTCGTGCAGGTACCATTTATGCACGTGCTATTGAACCGATTTAGATAATGCTTGTGATTATTTCGTGCCATGTACCATATTCATCGACTGAGGAAAATAGTAATGTATAACCGCTTCTATCTCTTCATTACGATTTGTTTGATACATTCCTTAATATAACTTTCCATTGAAAATTGCTTGGCGGAAAAATTGAGGTACCATTTGTGCACGTGCCAATGAACTGATTTAGATAATAATTGTGATTGGTTCGTGCCATGAACCAAATTCTTCGACTGACGAACACAGATTTTGAATTCATAGCCTCGGAGGAGTTACAGTTACGGATGGACAGACAGACACGTTTCCCCAAACTGATAGCATAAAGCATCTCTCGGTACTTAATAACGGAGGACTTCGGTATATAACAAAATTTTTGCAAAATAGCTGATAAAGCTGAAAGAATGTTGTTAATGTTGTTTTGGGCGGTGATGGTACTGTTTCTTGGAAGTTGCTCTACTTGAAATATACGCGCTCTCCGTTTTCCAAGTGTACGGCAAGGTGACTAACAGTTGGATGTCTCTTGGGTAAGGGGAAACCAAGGAGCCGCCACGCTGCCTCATTGCTGCTGACATAACGCCCTGCTTGAAAGATTTATACTTCATTAATGGAATGTGTCATACCTTCATTCCTGAGATTAAATATCGCCTGATCACTTCTTTTATTTATATACTTGCATATATTCATGTATTTGATTGCGCGTACAGAGCTGCAGGCTTCTACGTTAATATGAGCATTAAGCATTTTACAAATAATGGCCGAATACGGACAACCCAGCTGTTGTCTGTCTCGAACGCTCCAGTGCGAGTCTTAATAGTAACTTTCCTATCATCATCTTCGGATGCTCTGCGTGTGTTTAATGGGTAGCCATTGTCATAGTGCACTGTTTCTTTTAGAGGCTGTTGAAGAATTTTTTTTTTACATTTTCGTTCTTTCAGGATGGCGATACTGGATTTCGTGCTCCACAGAGACCGTGATTCATGTTTCGGACTACGGTATCATGTAATTCTTTATCTTGTTCCGGATCCGGAATCTGGGCGCTTATTAAGTCGTCTATTTGGAAGGGGCTTAATTTCTCTTTCAATCATGTTAGAATGTCCACATGTGGTAGTCCTCTTTTCACTGGAATACATGAAACATTAATACTGTACCTCTCCGAATATTTTGCCCTTGTTAATAACTTTAATAAATTTCTGAACTTTTAATCTAAATACTGTCGGCGCGCCACGAGAAAACCGCTGAGTTCCTTAATCTGCTCGTATGCAGCAGAGACCATCAATAAGGAGACCTGGCATTAGCTCATTTTACGTGTAATGCGCATTTTTCACGCGCAGATTCTGTTTCATAAGTTTTATCCAGATGGCGCTGCGGGTGATGACGATTGGTTTCAATAAAAGTGAAAATGAAAGTTGGAAACGACCGTTAAGTTCGTTAACGTGTGTCTGACATGTCAAGCAGTGAGCATTCCACAATGAAGTGCACGGTGGAGATATAGTGGCTTTTGATCTTGAAACGTTAAATCGTCAATAGAAGCACCGCCAGTTTTATCTGAACATGTCATCTGCAGCGCTTTAGTAAGCGTTTAGTAAAAATATCTGCCGTTTTTACTAAAATATCAGAGCAATGATGCGACGAGCAGCAATTGTGCTAACTGACGAGGAATGAAGAATTTATTGTTCATGCATGAATCTGATGGTCGTTCGTAACAGTCAATGTATTTTAAGAGGATACCAGAATTTATATGTATGAATCAATAGATTGTAGTTTCAGGGAAGAGAGAGAATAGTTCTCCCTATTCCCTGTTAGTTTACTCAAATTGCTTTTATTCTATAATGAATAATGTTTCATATGAAGCAACGAATGCCTTGTTTTTTGCATGTCTACTCTAATTTTTTTTTAATTTTACTCTACTACGTGTTAACTTGTTTATTAATGCTTAATTAAATGTTTGAAAATAATGTCAGTGGTTGTTTATATGGACTAATTGAATTTTTCATTTTGTAGCATAAACATTTAACAGAAATTAATTTCAATGTAAAATAAATTAAAGTAAATAAAGGAATCAAGTAAATAACACCTGTTAAGTAAATAAAATGAAATAAATAAAATACAATTTTAAAGAAACTCAGAAAAGAAATGTTAAGATTCAGAAGCACTATAATGACGTAAATTATGACTGAATTATACGATGTCATTCATGAGCGGTCCACAATGTTTCATTGGTTTTATCCAGAGGGCGCATATTACAAAGTTTGTATGGGAAAAGCTGCAAATGTCAGGTCTCCTTATTGATGGTCTCTGGTATGCAGTCGCTGCAGTTGCAGATGACTCTATTCAGTGTTGGGGGACAAATAGTCAAATTTGAGTCTATCCATGTTTCATCGTTGTAAACAATAGGACGATTTTCTTCTCTTATTTTTTTCATATTTCTTGAGTATCTATCTCTCTATGCAAACGTTTTCTTTTGTTTTGAAACACGGCCAGAACTCATTTTTAGCGTATTTTAGCGTATTTCCTCCCTTCATAACTATAGACTGATCTGCAACTACAGCGACACCATACGAGCACATTAAGCAACCCAGCGGTTTTCTCGTGGCGTGCGAACAATACTCTAGCAACTAAATCGTGTGTATCGGTACTATTTTGGACAGACATTAGCTCCTCAGTTATTTCTTTCCACGCGGGATTGCAGGTAAAAGTGATAAATAGAGCAGGTCTCCCGTAAGTTCGTACATAGGCGAATGCATCTTCTATGTATTCGTGCAGGTAGCGGTGGCTGTTAACGAAGGACGACGGGAGAATTACCATTTTGCCTAAATCACTGGGGTTCCATTAGCATCGCTAGTAAAAGCATCCTGAAGATACAGGGTGATTTACATCGAATGTAAAATACTTAAAGGGGGTATTATAGAGGTTAAGATAAACACAAAACGTCCTATGAACATGGGTTCAAATATGAACGATAACTGAGATATGAACAGAAATAAAAATGCCGCCACCAAGATCAACAAGTTAATAACTCAGATTCTGTAAAGCCTAGATTAATGAAATTTGGAGGAATAACAGAGTACATAACACTGTGTATACCTTTAAAATTTGATCTAATTCTAACAAGAAGTTTCCAAGTTACTCATTCAACATCATAATACGTGTTCACTTGTGAGTACTAACTAGGACTTGTCACAATTTTGACTGTGTAACTCGGAAACTTCTCGTTGGAATTCTACCAAATTTTAACGGTATACACAGTCTTATGTACCTTGTTATTCCCCCAAATTGCATTAATCTAGGCTTTACAGAACCTGAGTTATTAACTTGTTGATCTTGGTGGCGGCATTTTTATTTGTGTTCATATCTCAGTTATCGTTCATATTTGAACCCATGTTCATAGGACTTTTGTGTTTATCTTAACCTCTATAATACCCCCTTTAAGTATTTTACATTCGATGTAAATCACCCTGTATATGTAATTGTCAACACGCAGTTTTTTTTTTTATTTAAAGAAATGTAACGAAGACGTTTGCTTTCTACCTTTACATATATGTCGACCAGGAATTGAAAAAAGAGTTGTCTGCACCGCAGTAACAGAATAAAATCAGTTACTCGCAACATGATATGATACGCATAAAAATCCATAAACGAAACTTTTTTATTCGGAACAGGCCGTTATATTACAGGGTTAATCTGTGGAATTCCATAATGATATCCCTCTTGTCCCTTGCTGTAAATCAATGGATATTGCTGGCCATCATAAAATTTGTGAGTATCGGCTACACGTTGCAACGTATTATCATGTGCTCGCAAGACAATATCCCTTGAGAAGAATTAAACGCCACTAACTACGGCAGCATTTCATTAATTAATGTTACATTGTAACGCTTTTCATGCTCTCATCGCTGAGTCCGATCTGCATGGATTACTAACTTGTAATCTTCTTAAGGCAGGTTCTCTAAAGCTGTCTTAAATGTATTGATTAAGATGTTTTGTTCATGCGACTTTCTTTCAATTCCCTGGATAAATCGGCAGTGACGGTTTACTTCAACTTCTTTGTCATCCATAAAATAGACCTGCAAAAATTTATGCTGTTCATTATCAGCTGGAAAAAGCGAAAAAATTCTATGATAAACTTGCCCTTGTACAGTAAATATTGGCGAAAATTCGCATTATTACCTCTTGGTCCACTCCAAAAGATTTCATTTGGAAGCATGAGTTGTATTTCCGGATCGTATTTTAAAATCGCTTTGAATCATCAGGGTCATTTAAAGAGTTTTTAAAGGCTCTTCTGGCTCACCAACTAAAGGAAGGGAAACTTTGCCGTTGGAACACCTTTGCTTTACGGTCTCACCTTTCCATTTTAAAGCACTGCAAAAGCGGCACACTTCGTCAATTAGTCCGATAAGAACTGACCTGTGATTCTTATAATCAATGAAGGGATCGTAATTAAATGCCGCGTCATAAAATATAGAATACGTATTTCTTTGAAAATTTCGCCTACGGTCCTCTTGGAGTTGTACATTTTCATCTTCACGCGCCTGTGACTGTTCCGGTGAGTCAGATTCCCTTACAGCAGCCTGTCGTTCTGCTTATTCTTCCAGCCGAAGTTGACTCTGAAACGGTGTATCGGAGACCCTTAAGCGCGCTTGACGCTCAGCCTGTTCGTTTAAACGGCACTGCGTTTCTTCAGCAGTCTCGGAAGTTCTTAAATTATTTTGTTGCTCTGCCTGTTCAAGTCGTCTTTGCTGAGTTTGAATAGATGTCTCGTTGGCTCTCAAAGCGGCCTGACGCTCCGCCTGTTCGATTCGCCTTTGTTGCGTCTGAAAGGGGGATTCAGCGGCTCTCAAGGCAGCCTGACGCTCTGCTTCTTGTTGCATTCTCAGTTCAGCATCTTCCAAAGAGTTTAGTTATCGAGCTAATCTTTGAGCTTGTGCTTCAGAAAATACTCTTGAAAGACTTATTTTACGTTTGCGAGGCATTACTGCAGTGCGATGCGCGGCCCGATAACTAGTCTAAAGTGCAGTCAGAATAAACACAACGTTAGCGCGTTTTAATAAAACAGTAGCACCATTTGTAGATTCTACGCAAGCCCAACAGGAATTCTATGCAATGTTACAAATTGAACCTTATTTATAAAGCACAACAAAACAATGTTGCCTTGCATTGTTGGTCATGAGATATCTATTGTTGGTCCGTGTATAGTCGTGACCACCGAGAGAGAAGGCCGCCGCATTAAAACTTTGTTACATCATCATAGATAGCGCATTGTAATTCATATTTTGACTAATAATAAGCCCTGAATTAACACTATCTATGATGATGCAACAATGTATTAAGTTTCAATGCGGAGGCCTTCTCTCTCGGTGGTCACGGTATAGTGTAGGTGAATTGCGTGTTGGTAAAAGGACCTAGGAAAGCGGTGTATTTTCCCGTCGGAAAGAGACTTTCCCGCGATAGAAGGTAGCCTATGTCACTCTCGAACCCTTCGACTATCTCCATACAGAAAAACACATCAATCCGTCGTTCCGTATCGACCTGAAAGAAGGACCAATAAATAAACAAACAAACAAACAAACTTTCACATTTATATTATTGATCTAAGGAGTTTAAATGATTAATTTAAATTTAAATGTGGTCAGTCTCCTTTTAATGGGAAAAATCGTAAAATTAATAAAAACAAAAAAATAAATAATAAATAAAGTCACCAATCTTGAAAAACGACGAAGAAACTTGTGAGATGGAAGAAAACTCAAAGGATGTAGTCTATTGAAGATGTTGTTTGATAGCAGAAATAAACCCAGTCTATGGAGGATGTAGATGAAGTCTTGTGAAGATAATGTTGATAGTGGAGAACGATAATCTTGAAGGAAGTGTTGGTTTTGAAATACAGATGAAATTTTGAAGAGGGTGATCCAAATATTTGGGATAAAATTTATATAAAACGTTTTCGAGAATATTTCTCATCATCAGTAGGATAAAACATTTTTGAATGGTGAAAACAGTTGAAATAAGAATTTAACAATAGATATAACGATGATGAAGCTAAGTTGGTTGTAATTGTTGGTTATGATTGTTTGCTATTGTATACTAGGGTAATTGTTGTTTAAAAGTAGTGTCCATTTGTTGTTTATCTCTATTGACGGCTTGGCTAAATTTTTGTTATTTGTAATGATATTTATTGTTTCTTTAATTAATCTTTTTTATAATTTTCTTCTTTTCCAATGAGTTTTGTGTTATTTCAATCTGGTGTGTGGTTTTCTTTGATACAACACTTCCTTCAAGATTATTGTTTTCCACTATCAACATTATCTTCACAAGACTTCATCTACATCCTCAATAGACTGGGTTTATTTCTGCTATCAACAACATCTTCAATAGACTACATCCTTTGAGTTTTCTTCCATCTCACAAGTTTCTTCATCGTTTTTCAAGATTGGTAACTTTATTTATTATTTATTTTTTTGTTTTTATTAATTTTACGATTTTCCCCATTAAAAGGAGACTGGCCACATTTAAATTTAAATTTCACATTTATAATATTAGTATGGATGGATGGATATGGATGAGCACTTGAGCAATCGTGCGTCGACAAAGTGATTTCACGTGCGCGTGCCGATGTCAGTAATGCTTAAAAGATGACCAGCAAATAACAATATATTCCTTCTTGTTATATGACATGCGATTGTCTTGGTATTCTTTACAGTCACTGTTTTAGCACGTGAAATCGACTTGAAGGGGGTCTACAAGAAATTCTGAAAAGTTGATACTGCCGAGCTAAGACCTTGATGGCCATCTATCTGAAAACATCAAGTTATCGTGCAAACAGCGGACGGCCGGATAAACATACAGACCAAGCGTGCATTCTTCTAGTAGCTTTTTGCTAAAGCTCCTAATAAAAGATACACTCTATTCCCGCTCTATATACTCTATTCTATACAGTCATTGTTTATGCTGGTTCACAAAAGTCCTCATTAAACAAAGCAAACAACGACGTCACAATTTTTTAGCCAGGCAAAAATCCCATTCAGCTTCAAGTAAATTGAATTTTAAAAATAAAATACCATGGAAAGAAAGACAGTAAAATAAAAACTGATTTTTCTGGCGCATGTGCAAACACTTACTGTATGTGTAAACCTTAATACTGCGTTCGCACCGACCTTGTTGAGCTAGCTTATAAAATAAAACTAGAGTGCTTATAAGGAGAATGTCGACAACTCGGAATGGATTTTGATTGCTTAACGCTCCAGATCCCATAGTTTTCCCAAAATAGCTTGCCTTTTGCATTACAAATATAGAGAAATTAATATTTTTCGTTCTGTTTTTCGTTTTATTGTGCATGTTTCTTAATTTTTGCTAATAAAATTGCATTATTAAAGTTCAAGAGTTGTTTTCATTAGATCCGCTCTAAAATTAATGATTGAAGTGGCGAATACGGAAGGGAAAAAAAATATTTTTTCATAATAAAGTGTTTATTGTTTTACTGTTATTCAAAAAAATGTGAATTTCACAAAATCTCACAAAGTGATTTTTAATGAAATAATAATAGATAAATATTTCATGGAATGTTAAAAAAAATTTAATTTATACAATTTTAAGGAATTGTTATTCAAGGGTCATTCGGGCCCAACTAGTAAGATCTTGAAAAGTTTAAGATCATTCTCTCTCTCTCTCTCTCTCTCTCTCATTGTTATCACGCCACAGCATCCAGGATATGAACATTATCCACGCTCCTGTATATCTCTAAATAAAAATGATACTTTTTTCACTCATGCCCGCTGGCAACCGCACGTTTCAGACTATTGTTGAAGTGCCAGGATCCTGTTGAGCGCGATAAAGTGAACTCATCCATTTTGGTTTTTGATAAATACGGCTCACATCCAAGCAGAGTGAAACGAAAGCCGAGAACTTGAAAACTTGGAGAGTGCGCTTAAATACACTGATTCGGTCTTAAAATTCTTAAAAACACTTATAAAATATTTAGGGAAAACTTTTAATTTTCTTCTAATTCTATTATATGATTATTAAATCTAATGATTCTATTACATATTTATATATGCACCATTTTCAGGATTAAAACATTTCCTCTACTTGCACATAAAACATATTAAACAAATATTGGTATATTGGTTTAAAATTTTGTGTTTTAAAAGTAAATTTCAGTCTAAATTATTTTACCAAAATTAAAAATTATTTTTTAAATATAATCACCAATGGCTTTTGAATTAAAAAATTAAGAATATATTTACTTACCTTCGAGCTTCTGCTTGTCACAAGTGCGGCGAAATTGCCCTGCCGCAATTTAAGGAGTTCTTTATAAAGGCATCAAAAGTCACTCCTATTTTTTTTCCTTGTTTCTTATGCTTCCATTAAATTCTTTACGCAAATAAAAGGAAAGACACATCCCTTTAGACAACATATTTGATATTTTCTCAGTAATTCTACTCTATTCCGTGAATAAATATTTATTAAAAAAAAAAATCCAGTTACTACTTCCTTTCTTCATTTCCCTTTGGACAAATCTTGCTGTCCTTGAGTCTTCTTCTTACAGTGAATTAAAAAGTGTTTTTAAAAATGACATCTTAATTGCATTATTCGAATATTAATTTCTTGTTTGATAAGTTGAGCTTTTAAAATTTTAGAATTTGTTTACGTATTAATTTTATAGAAATTTGGTGGTTAGTTTTGTTTTAAAAAACGAAAAACTAATTTAATTTTTATTAAAAATACTAGAAACCGGAGAGGAAATTAAATTAAAGAGCACTTTAACCTTTATAACAATGATTTATATTTTGAAACAAAATTTTTAAAAAATTTAGAAACTTTCATTTATGATCGGAGTTTTTCCTTTGTGATCACCAACAATTTTTACAACTTTTACTAATCTTCAAAAGATCACTTGTTCGCTTGATAATCAAGGACAACTCGATGTTTTTTACGGAGATGTTTCTCATCCCTTTGACGCTGTTGATCACTGCTGTCTCATTTCTAATTATATTTTTTAGATATAGACAAATTTTTGTTAGATCTAAATTAAATTATTTTATGTAATTCTAGATCAATAGAATATGCGCAATTAATTTTTGAAGCAATTTTTCTTTTGGTGGCTTCGCTAATGGCGTTCTTCAAGATTCTGCTCCAGGCCTTCTTTCTTATATGTCAGATTTATATTTGTAAAATACACACACTTGCCAAAGAATTAAAAACATCTATGAAACATATATGAATTTGTTTCAATCCGTTTTTATGCAAATTAGTTGAGGTCATGTGATTAAAGCATGTGATTAAAGCGGGTACCTGTCACACGCATAAGGAGTTCATGGAACTTGATCCACATGGAAAAAGGACTTAAATAAATTTGAAAACAGAGTCATTGTTGCTGCTCGTCTGGCTGGAGCCACGATTAAAACAACAAAGCAGCTCTGGATTCTTGAAAAAGATTCTTGACTGTATTCTTGAAAAAGACTGATACACCTTTCAGTGTAGTCAACATTTAGAAAAATGTTCTACAGCTTTTGTCTAAAAGGAGTAACCGTAACTCAAAGACAATCATTCAGGAGCGAGACCGTCGTCTCTTAAAACGATTTTTACGGAGAAACAAGATATTACCTGTGCAACAGTTGACAAGAGATTTTAGCTAATAAGGAGATATATTGTTGTTGCGCACCTCTTCCACTATTATATGGCACTAGTAGAGTTACCCGGCGTTGCCCGGGATAATTACACTTGTAGGTAAAGAAAACAATCTCAAAATATTAAATTATAACTTCCAATAGACCTTATTCAAAACTACTGGGATTGATAGTAAACGCAGACAATCACAGTGGTAAACAAAGTGGGTTCACGCGTTTCTTTTCTGTTGCTCTTGAAATTTGATAATGA
This sequence comes from Rhysida immarginata, assembly GCA_023313115.1. Classification (NCBI taxonomy): domain Eukaryota; kingdom Metazoa; phylum Arthropoda; class Chilopoda; order Scolopendromorpha; family Scolopendridae; genus Rhysida; species Rhysida immarginata. The sequence goes on along the minus strand of JAHWFO010114080.1, from coordinate 186,233 downwards.
CGGATGTACTTTGCATTGTTGCAGGGCCATAATGCGCACGTTTGGATTGCTTGTAAAGCTCGGTTGATACCAATGACGTATATTAAAGATAGACTCCGAATCCTATTGTTAACAGCGGCAAAAAGTGAAGCAAATTGAGCCATGATAGTTCTGGGCAGGAGTGAGCCGTGGAGTAATTAGCTGGCTGGCTACTTTGTTTTTGGAACTGAGGAATAATTAATTCAAAACCTTTCCTCAAAGTTAAACTGCGTACAACTGTACAAACAAACAAGAAAAAGGATCAGGAATCATTTTCCACAAAAATAAATCATATATACGTAACTAAAATGAAAATACGTAACTGAAAGACAATCGAAACGAAATAGAAATTGAAACCATGATCGAAAAATTGTTTATAAAATATAATAAAATACTTCAAATACAAAGTAAACGAAAAGATAAATTTATCACTCCGTGATCGGCGTGTGAAAGAATTATTAATCAGCTACTCTCGTGTTTAGCCATGTGTTTTGCATCATCTTCACTCACTTTCGGCCATGGAGCTCCCCAATTTGCTTCAAGTTACAACAATAGGATTCGGAGTCTATCTTTAATATACGTTATTGGTTGATACTATCAATCCCCTAATGCACTGGGGTTTGCATATGGTTTATTGGTTAAATAATAACTCAATCATGCTAATGGCATTAGTTACGAGATATAATTATTTTAAGTTAGTTATGTAGATATATGTAGATGTATATTTAAAAATTTGGACAGTATGACATTCATGTAGTCAATGTGGTCATGTCGATAGATTACAATGCTAAAGGTCCTGGGTTCAAATCCCAATGTCATTTAATTTATACTTTTTAAACATGTTTTTAAACAAATTATATATGATACTAATATTAATTATTAAATACATATTTTTATAATTTTTTGCATTAAGGAAGGTAACAAATTTTTTCATAAGATAAACGTAACAGATACGCGAGAAATTTCAATTGAAGACTTGGTCAGCATGGAATTCCGAACAAAACAAAACAAAAATTCCAAATTCCGATGAATGGATCACCAACAGTCACATGTTGAATTTATTAGTTACCTCCCTATGCACTTCACAAAGACATTTGAATGTTCAACATGCAAATCAAGAAATTACCAAAAATTAATTTAATAACATTCATGAGGAAAAGCAAATAAAAAATTACTCACCAACAACGACGGAGCCGATGGTTAGACTTTCGCTTTTGGTTTCACTTTGTTAAACGTGTGATTATCTATCGAATGACAACTACTGCAGTGAAAAGTTATAAGACGGAAAGTATAGCAGGTTCTAGTAAGGGAAAAAATATCAGTGCGGGAATTGCATGAGTATAACCCGAGTAATGTAAATTTTGATGAATAATTTCTATATGTAAACGAGAGAGATGTATATGTATATAATTAATTTTTAATGAAATATGCTTATGAAATATAATAAGAAAATGAAATATAATATGCAAAAAATTCTAAAAAAACGTTTTTAATAATTAACATTAGTTTCATACATAATTTGTTCAAAAACAATTTTAAAATAAATAAATAAAATGAAATTGGGAACATTTGAACACGGGACCTTTAACATGAAAATCTATCAAGTTATCCACATGCCCACGTTGACTACTTAAATCTCATACTATCTGAAATTGTAAATATTCATCAACAGCCTACACAACTAAATATAAATCATTATATCTCGTAAACTAATGCCCATTAGCATGAGTTACTATGCTATATAATAGCGGGAGGGGTGCGTAACAACATATTTAAATTTCAGTTAAATCCAAGCTTAACAGACCCCAGTATCAACTTCTTCTCCTTACGCTGATATGGATTCAATATCCCTTTGTTACATCGATTGTCAGTCAATATGCCTTGATATCAGCATAAGGAGAAGTTGATGCTGGTGTCCGGTTCAAAATAAAATTTTGGAGAAAACTCCTTATCGTTTTGTTTATTTTTGAGAACAACTGAAATTCAACTCATTCTATCGGCGATATCTTTCTGAATTTTTACGATATTTGCTTCGGCTTTTTATAAGAGTAGCTCTATACTTTTGGTTAATAAATTATCCAAAAGTCATTTTTGTAACGCTTGCATATGCGCAGTTCAACATTATTTAGTAAAACTGCTCATATATCATCAAATATTTAATATTTTTATAGTCTGATAACAGGATCTTGTCTGTACTGTTGTTTATCAAGTTTCCTGAAAATGGCATTGCATTGAGTTGAAATCCTTGCATATTATAAACAAAAAACTTAAGAAAAAAATTCGATTTTTTAAATAAACGTTCATATCTCCATGAATATACGTGCTATTCTCATACAACTGAACATAGATAAGTAAAAGAAGACTCATAATCATATGCTACAGCTATAACACATTTCATTCATTATTTTTTATAGGGTGATCCCAAATATTATTTTTTTTTTGGTTCAATTTGTTGCAGTTCCCCTATTTTCCTTCGGGACAAAACCTTTGCAGAAGTATTTGAGGTGTAATTTGCTCTTTACACCCCTGAAGTTTCAAGACAATTCGTCAAGTATTTTTCTAGATATTCGACAAAACGTCTAAAACCGAAAGTGTCCAATTACTTTTGGGTAGATATTGTATTTATTATGTGAAAATTTATTCATAAAAATAGTAAAAGGCGCAATATTTGGTATTAATACTTTTATTAAAAGAATTTCACGTAATGGCTTTATATTTTTTAAGTAAATAAATTTTCTGTATTGTTTAAACCTGTACTTTGTTTTCTGAATTATTCTTTAATCGTAATTTGAAAACATAAATTACTAAATAAATAAATGAAAATAATTACACAATTATTTGTATTGTGAAAATTGAGCATGCGCGGAGAGAAAAGCGCTCCTCGTCAAGAAAGCCCCAACCACAGATTAAGGAGAAAACAATTTGTGACCCCAACTCTAGAGCAACGGGCGACAAGCAGTTGCTGGAAATTTATTACTTGTGGCGGGCCTACAACACGAAAACCTTTAACCACAGACGGTTTTCATCGGGTGCTTGAAATTACTTTCAAACATTCAACTTTATGAAATAAAAGACATCTTCAGTTACAGGATATGCAGACTTCAAAGGCTGATATATCCCCGTTTAGCACCAATAAACTGGTTCTTCGTACAGCAGTTTTAAGGTCGATTATTCTTGGAATAATTTTTATATGTACATGAACTGATATTTTTAAGCGTTATGTTCCATGCAAACGCTATCATAATAATTTGCAAAATGGGAAAACTATGAAAACTATTCAATTGTGGAAATTAAAAAAAATTACACACTAAATTTAAACCCTTTTGACTACGATCTCTTTAGAGGAGGTAGGAAAAAATTTCTAAAAGTTATGAAACTATGATAAACAAAAGTTAATCTTTCACATTAGAATAAACATGCTGCAAAAACCGTCATTATTTTTGGCATTGTTCCAATCTGCTCGTTATAAAATCTACCAGTACGAAGGATAATAATTATCTGATAAATTCAAAACATGACGAACAACTGGGCCAATTTTTTGCTACGAAGTGATAACTTGCCCTTGGATCCCGATAATGTAAAATTGCGACATCTAGCACAAAATTTAATTTCATAACTATTTCTCAAGAGGAGATATGCAAAGCAGGAAGAAAAATAAAAATAATATAGGAGGTTTGATCATTTAAAAATTCCTTAATTTATTTATGAAGCTTGTTTGAATGGTTATCATATACAGTATACAAATAAATTTTAACTTGATTTTGAAAGAAGCGCTCTCCAAGAGATTAGAAATTAGTTTGGTCAAAACCTATTCCGACGAATAAAAGAACAAAACGTCCAAGTTACATGAGACCGATTAGTAATCTACTTTTCGTGTAAAATTTTTTGAAACAATCATATCAAATCAACTTAACCTGTACCTAAAAAAATCTCTTGCCGAATTAATACCACGGTTTCCGGCAGAGGAGATCTTGTAACTAATTTAATTGAGATGGTATTAGAAAATATTCAGGCTACAGAAAAAAGGGGAAAATTAGACTTTATTTCCACTGACTTATAAGTAAAGTTTTCGTAGGGTGTGGAGAAATTTTACGTCTATCTTGTAAAAAAGTTCAATGTCTTCAGGAATATTTTCTGACGGACTGATCATTTCATGTACAATTGAAACGTGGTAGTGGTGTATCTCGGGTTCTTCCCTGAGGCCCTACTTTTTATTGCTGATGCGGATTATTTAGTTGACCTGAAAAATGTATTATTTTGAGCTATGCTAATGACAGTAAGCTATACAGGTGTCTCACCTAAAGTGAACCAATACCAACTTCTAAAATACAAAGCTGACAGAGTACTTTTAATGGAAGATTTATTCTACTTTTAAGTACGGGTTTTATGTGAGGGTATTTATATATTTCATTTACAAAGAAAACGACTCCATTTTCTAATATGGAAGTCAACTTTGAAATGTGCAAAGGAAACCCCTATTTTTAATGATATTTTCATATTGTACACAACATTTAAGAAATATTTTCTTCGTGTTTTTTCAAATAATCCAACTGTTTAGGAGATAGAGGCACTGAAAATGTGGTGTGTTTGGATTTAAAGAAAAGGCAAAAATCAGAAATTGTTAATCATTACATCCGAAATTGTTCGTCATCATTACAGAAGTCGACCAACAACACCTGAGGATATACAGTGCAGGATCCGAACTGCGTGCAATATATTGGAGGAGAGAACGATACTGCACACAGAAAGGTCTCTGCGACATCACTTAGTTGCACAGACTAAGAAGGACATGTGTTGAAACATTTATTATAACAACATTTATTGTACAACCATTGTTTTGCATTGCTGTATAAATGTTATGTTCTAATAAAAACACTGATATCCATTTCATAATCTACTAGCAGAAGTATTCGGTATTGCCTGGGGTAATTACGGTTGTAGGTAAACAGGGCAACATCAAGAAGTTAAATAATAACTCAAATTGGTTTTCAGTAATTCTACTATTTCCTGCTGTAGACGACAATCCCTTTGTTCACATGTTTCCAACGCCCGGATAACCTTTCATCTTCTCTGACTAAAGCTCTTTCCTTTCTTCAGAGGCATTTCGATAGATATGAATTACTAGATATGAAAAATCGACTTCATTAAAAAAGTCGACTTGATGTATGCTTTGTTATCAGTTTTGTCGTAACAGTTGCCTGAGACCAACCAGCGTCCTTATATACCTCACTGGAAATGGTAGGGGGAAGCTGCTGTCGCTTAAGGAAAGTTCTACACGTAAAATCGTTTGAGCATTTGTTAGGGAGGTGAGTGGAGATACGTATATTTCTTTGCCTCCTCGAGAGAGACTGCCATATCTATATCGAGCAATAATACTCCTTTCCTGCTCATTGTTATTAATTCTTGGAAACGAATGTTCTTTGCCAGGGCAAAATAACGTTCTATCATTACATCATCCTGAAAATATTGTTGTATCATCCCTATATCGGTTTCCATGGCAACAATAATTCCCTGACTTGATGCGGAAATATATGCCAGCAATAACTTTGACAAACCAAGAGTCTTCTTGGATGGCAGTGGATGAACATGAATGTCTCTGTGTGCTCTGCAATGCCAACAATCTGTATGGGGTTATTTATTACCTGGTAATCCGTTGTTGAAACTCGCAATCTGTTCTCGATGTCTTGAAGCAAAACTTGGCAATTCATCAGTTTGTGTGGTCTAGAAGTCGCCGTTTCTTCTATTGACACGCTTCCATCATCGACGGCCGCCTGGGAACTTCGAGAACCACTGGATCACTCACCACTTACTCAGTTTCTTAATAGTCTGTTAACTCTTGATTATCTCCATTTAGTGCTCATCTTTAAAGATTTTAAAGAAAATGTTAAGTTCTGAGAACTATCAATAGAAGGCCGAAAATCGGGAATTCTATGCATTAATATTTTCGAAGTATACAGTGACCTTCCTCTTGCTTTGAAAATCAAGTGTGCAAAATTTCATCAAGATTGGAATAAAACTGTAGATTTGTATAAGAAACAAGCAAACAAACAAACAAACAAACATTCTTCTTTATTTATATAGACTAGCAGAAGACCCGGCGTTGCCCGGGATAAATACACTTGTAGGTAAACAAAATCTCAAAAAGTTAAATTATAATTCCAAATTGTTTAAATAAAGATTTAATCAATGCAACACAGAGCGAAGGCACTATACATTCTACGAAAAATCCGAAAAACAGGAATTCTAGCTGATATATGGGAACTTTATTTCAACTCTTCGTGATTTGCCTCAGATTAAAACAATATCCATCTTCACCACTGGGTAATTTTATTAGATACTTTGGACCCAAACTTTTTCTTGCCCGTGACGTAGAAGCTCGTATAACCTCTTGCTCTATTCGAAACTCCCGTTGTTCAGATGTTTCTAATGCCCATATAGCGTTTTCTGTTTTAGCTGCAGAGTTTCTCTGACCAATACTCGTTCTTTCTCTTTCCTTCCCGGACACAAAGTTTTGCCAGTCGTCTGGACATTTGATAGAGAGCTCAAGGGAAACACGTGTGACTCCTTTGCCTCCTCAAAAGACGATGCCTTATTTATGTCCTATCGCTGCATCATCATTTTATGCTCATTATTAATAATTCTTGGAAACGAACGTTTAGTCATCGCATTATCAACATCTCAGTTTCCAAAATCTTCACATTCACAAAGATTATAGTCAAAATGTATTTTTATGAAATATTTGGATCTTGTGCTTCCAAATAAGCTAGGTGATGACCTCGGCGTGGCTCTGACTCTTTGTTTGTTTTTTTTTTTTTATTAAATCTTAAAAATAAACACATGAAAACGCTTAAAATTAATACAGCAAAAATTCAGAATGAAAACTCGAATAATATTTTTTTAAACGCTCACAATGGATGGACCTCTCCAAGTATGCCACTGCTAGCTTAAATAATTTCTTAGTCACGTAATCTTAGTTTAGATTATATTCCTCATCAGATAAGATAAACCTCGTCCTTGAAGGTCTAGGATTATTCTTGAAGCTAAAATGGGAGGCAAGAGGAGGAAAACAAAATCTGATGTAGTACAGGGAAGTACTAGTACTTCATTAGATTTTTTTTCATCCTCTTGCCTTCCATTTTAGCTTCAAGAATAATACTAGGCCTTCAAGGTCGAGGTTTAACTTATCCGATGAGGACTATACACTTGATGTTGTTGCAATTCCCATTCTACTCTCGATGTCTGGAAGCAAAACTTGGCTATTCATCACTTTATGTAATCTAGCATTCGCCGATTCTTCTTTTGACATGCTTACCACAAAGCCGTCATGGTTCGATCTCAGGCTGTGGAATTTTCTGTCCTGTTTTTCATCATTAATTTGAACAGCTGAGGTTGGCGTATAATAAAAACCCTCACTGAACATCTTAAGATTATTCTTTAATAAATATTACGCCATAGCTTGTTATTAGCACAGAGATATGCTGTCTTCTCTGAATCCCACCCCCGTAATTCCGACCCCAGTGCACCAAACAACCAAACTAAATCGCGCAGACGGACATGCCTATAGGAAGCAACATTCCGATTTTCAATCTTCTATCTCAAAAAACGTAGAAATTATGACGGGGTACACAGTTAGGACAATATAAAAAGAGTAAGTAGCTCCATCTTTCGCTAATGATTAATATAGATTATGACCACTTGAGCAATCGTGCGTCATCAAAGCGATTTCACTTGCGCGCGCCGATGTTAGTAATGCTTAAAAGACGAACGGAAAGTAACAATGTATTCCTTCTTGACAAATCGATTGTTATATGACATGCCGTTAGCTTAGTATTCTTTACACTCATTGTTTTAACACGTGAATTCGACTTGAAGGGGTCCACGAAAAATTCTGTAAAGTTGATACTGCCAAGCTAAGACATTGATGGTCATATTTCTGAAAATAGAATTTGAAAAAGTTAATCTGTTTTCAAATTATCGTGCAAACGGCGGACGGCTGGACGGATAAACGTACAGACCAAGGGCGCATTCTTATAAGTAGCTTTTATGCTAAAGCTCCTAATAATGTAATGTCATATAACAATCGACTTCTCAAGAAGGAATACATTGTTACTTTCTGTTCATCTTTTGAGCATTACTGACCTCGGCACGCGCACGTGAAATTGCTTTGTCGACGCACGATTGCTCAAGTGCTCATAATCTATTAACTTATTATTATTAGGAGCTTTAGCATAAAAGCTACTTATAAGAATGCGCCTTTAGTCTGTAAGTTTATCCAGCCGTCCGCCGTTTGCACGATAACTTGAAATCGGATTAACTTTTTTAAATTCTGTTTTCAGAAATATGACCATCAAAGTCTTAGCTCGGCCGTATCAACTTTTCAGAATTTTTCGTGGACCTCTTCAAGTCGAATTCACGTGCTGAAACAGTGAGTGCAAAGAATTCAAAGATACTGGCATGTCATATAACAATCGATTTTTCAAGAAGGAATACATTGTTACTTTCTATTCATCTTTTAAGCATTATTGACATCGCCGCGCGCACTTGAAATCGCTTTGTCGACGCACGATTGCTCAATTGCTCATAATCAATATTATTCAGTAGCGAAAGAATGTAATCTACTTATTGGTTTTATAAAGTCAGCCCGTCCTCTTCATAATTTCTACATTTTTTGAGGTAGAAGGTTGAAATTCGGAATGTAGCATACAATGGGTATGCCCATCTGCATAATTTACTTCGGTTTTGATTGGTACACTGGGGTTGGAATTACGAGGGGTGGGATTCAGAGTGGGCAACATATCTATGTTGTACTTAGGTACGTAAAGTCGTGAAATTCGGTATCCAGATTCCTCTAGTAAAGATGAAGTTTAGGCCCAATTGTTCCAGGAGGGTCGGAATTGCGGGGGTGGCAGTCACTTGGTCCTTAGAACTAAGGCAACATATGGCATGTTATATATTATACGTTCGGAAATGATGAAAAAGGAAAGAAGCTACGAAGGTTTTTACATTTTCTACATATTACGTTCGAGAAAATCAATTTTTTTCATTAAAAAACTTGGGGAGAGGTAAAAAGTGCAGATAAAGGGGTAAAAATAGATGACCGCAGGATCTGCCACTTACCTCCCCTACTCGGGGGAGGGGGGTTAATTTCTTTTTAATGAATGTATAAATGTATTTCTGCTTCACTGCTAAAGCTCCTCCTTGGAATGTCTACAAGATATTATTATTATTGTCATTCTTTAGGGATGCCAAACTCGGATCAAAGTCCGAAGCCAATCCCAGAGGCGGACCCAAAAGAGAGCCAAGCCCAAGGGACTCAAATGCAAGGGAGAGAAAGCTATGCACTCGTGGAAGTATTGATGTTTGGGTATAGGAATTTTCTTACTATGTGACAGGTATTTAGAATTATGTCTTTCTGTAAGGTTTGGTATAAGTTTAACATGGGTTTAAATTTAGTGTTGACAGGCTTTTGTGTAGCGAGTGCGGAATAACCCAAGTGGCTTAAAGAACGATAGGGACAATGTGTACTCTCTTAATTCCCCAAAAGCGTTTTATTTCGTGTGCAAGATCCATATATTTGATGATTTTGTCAGTGTATGTCTTCTGTAAATTGTGTGTGTTGGGGATGGAAATATCAAATATGTACGTCACTTTGTTTTGCTTATCTACTAGTGTAATGTCTGGTCTGTTATGAGAGATAGTTTTGTCAGTGAGTATATCTTTGTCAAAATATAGTATATGTGTGGTGTTCTCTAAGACAGTGTCGGGGATATATTTATAATATGGAGTGTGAATGTCCCTTAGCTTGTGTATCTTAGCTAGATGTTGATATATGATGTTGGCTACCTGCTTATGTCTGTATAAATAATCTGTCTGCGTGTGTATTACGCAATTGGATATGACGTGTTGGATGGTTTCCTCTGCGATATGGCATTTCCTGCAAGACCCATCAGTCGAATCTTTGATAATATGTTTTCTGTAGTTTTTTGTGTTAATAACCTGGTCCTTGTATGGCAATCATGGTTCCTTCAGTTTCCCCAAAAAGACCCCCTTTCACTCAACTAAAAGTTTGACGCTTTTTTGTCGACGTGTGGCTGATTGAGGTCAGAAGGATGTCTACCGTGGAGTTGCTTTCCGAGCCATGATTGAAGTTTAGTGCATGTTGTAGGAATATTATGGGTGTTCTGCACGCTGTTCAGATTCAGAGGTGTGTATTTTGTATCAGCCATGCAGACTGCTTTGTGTAATGTATGTATGTATGTTTTTTAGATTAAATGAAATATCTGAGTGACTGAGTCTGTTTCTGGTGTAGATCTATTATGTCAATAAGACCTCTGCCTCCCTCTGAACGAGGCAAGGTAAGTCTTTCAATAGCTGCGTGTGGATGGTGCTTTCTGTGCTTTGTTAGCAGTTTACGTTGTTTCCTTTCAAATCCCTCAAGATCTGTGTCCACTGTATGTCTCCAAAGGAGTAAGAGAGTATTGGCGTGGCATAAGTATTGATGGCCTTGATTAAATTTCTGGAATTTAAATGCGTTTTAAGCATTGTCTCTAGCCTATGAGTATAATGTTTAGTGAGTGTATTCTTTATGTGTTTGTGCTCCAGAAGCTTGGCTTGCTGAAATCCTAGATACCTGTAAAATTCGTCATTTTCCATAGCAGCAATGTAATGTGGTTCATCTAATGTGAAGGCCCCTTCCCTGAGTACTCCATTTTCAATGTGAATGGTTTTGCATTTGTCCAACCCAAATTGCATGTGTATGTCTTTTGAAAAAGTTTGTGTAATGTCAAGTAATTGGTGCAATTGTGTTTGGGTGGAGGCGTAGATTTTCATGTCGTCCATGTACAGTAAGTGTGAAAGCGTGTAGTGGCAGCTTTTATTATGATTAATTGTGTAGCCATTAGTTGTGCTGTTCAGTCTGTTGGAAAGTGCATTTAGTGCAAGACAAAACCAGAGTGGGCTCAGTGAGTCACCCTGGAAGATGCCCCGGTTTATCTGTATTTTGTCTGTCGTGAAGGTTTCACTGTTGAGTGTGAGGTGTAGTGTAGTTCTCCAATGCAGCATTGTACTTTGTAAAAATGTGATAAGTGTAGGGTTTGTTTTATATAATCGTAGTGTATATAAAAGCCATGAGTGTGGGACACCATCAAAGGCCTTTTTGTAATCAATGTAAGCTGCATGTTTATTGTGAATTTGCGTAGAACCACACTGTCTATCAGGAGTTGCTCCTTGTGATTTCTACGGCATCCCTTTTGTTGCTCAGTGAGAATGTTGTTTGTGTCTATGTATGTATAAATTTGTTTTGCGATACTGGCAGTTATTATTTTGCAAAGTGTAGGCAGGCATGTGATTAGTCTATATCGTGTGGGATCTGTAGTGTTATGTGTTCATGTACTATGTATGTTATTCCTTGTGTAAGGAAATGTGGCAGTGTCTGTAGTGTTTGCAAAGTGTTGGAGACCTGTTTTGCAAGGATCAGATGCAAACAGGTGAAGCGCTTATACCAGAAGTTCTGAATTCTATCTACACCTGGAGTGCATGTTTTGTATCTCTTGAGGCATTGTCTTTTTACAGTTAATTTTTGTTTTAATGTGTCCAAATATTCTGTAACGTCTTGCTTGTGCTGCCCATGTCTGGTGTGTGTTTTAATTTTCTTAAATAACTGTCTGAGGCGTTTGTTCTGCTTTGATGAAGCGTTGTTTTTAGTGTATTGTGTAAGTCTACCTAACTGCTTGTGGATTTCGTCAATCTCAGACCCAATCCGCTTTTGCCATTTAGGTTTCTGTTAGATGTATAATTTTTGTGTGTGTTTATGGATTGGTTTCCTACCCAGTGTGGATATAACTGTAATAGCTCCAGTGTAAATAAGTAGGTGTATGTATTCTAAAGATAGATTTTCTTCAATGTACTGTGGTAAGATGTATGTGTTCATGTAAGATAAAATTTCTCCTGTTTTGCAGTTTATGTTTATTTTAGGTATATCTGGTCTTTGTGTGGGATCTGTTCTCATGTAAACAGTAAGGTATCTTTGTAGGGTGTCATTTAATGTTTCAATAAGTTTGGTATTCATGTTGTGTTGTGGATCAATATCATAGTGAAGTTCATTGTTGAGTGTGTGTTCTACAAGTTCATTAGTGATGTCAATGTTAGTGTTTGTATCTGTGTGTTGAGTGTCGATCTGTGTAGATGGCTCGTGTTCTTGTAGCTGTTGTGAAATTTCTTGCTTTATTTTCTGCAGCGTGGGTAAGGGTATTAAATTGTTCATAACAATTGTGCGACGCTGATCTGCAATGCGTTGTTCAGTGACTGTGATGTGAGTATATGTCTCTTTGAAAGTGTTATATAAGTGTTGTCTGTAAGCTGTAGTGTCAGTTTCCAATTTAGTGACTGCGTAGTAGGCTCGCATGATAAAATGGTTTATGTCATTGGTCCAGTTCATGCGTTGGCGTGGCTTGCCTGCCTTAGTGGTCGAGGGCAAAGAAGCTCTTGAAATACTAGGGACAGGTTGTGGCATTGCAGTAGCCGAACAGGGGTTGGTGATGCTTTCGCCACCAGTGGCTCTGGGAGACTATGGCATATTTTTCGAACGTGAGCCTCTGCCTAACGCACGAGCGTGGACCTTGGTAACGCACTAGCCATCTCCATCATCAGCAGACCCTTGGTTGATGTAATCAGCTCATCAGCCCTACTGGGTCATCTGGACCCTCAAGATTAATCTAAGGGTAGAGTATTTCAGGCCTGTTAACCAGGGCCATTTCTCTAAGATGTTGCCCCCCTCGCACGACGCGTACGTAGGACCACACGAGGGTAGATATTATTATTATTATTAAGTAGCGGAAAAATGTAGCTACTTCTTGGATTTATTTTATCACGATTTGAATCACCCTTCATCATTTCTACATTTTTTGAGGTAGAAGATTGAAATTCTGAATGTAGCTTACTATGGGCATGTGCACCTTCACTATTTAGTTTGGTTTTGATTAGCCCACTAAGGTCGGAGTTTTGGGGGTAAAAAATAGAGGGGACCAAAAGCTCTAGGTGTATTTATGCATATAAAAGAGTGAAATTCAGTATGCAGCTTCCTATAAAGAAGATCTCCATTATATAAATATTTTTTTTCCTGAGGTATCCATGCCTTTTGGGGCCTACATTGACAAGATGGGGACTGCATTGCATCGAAAAGATGGGGACTGCATTGAAAAACAGTGTACCAACTTTGTCTGTAATAAAGGAACTGTAAAAAAATATCTCCGGTTTTCATTTGACTGACCCTCGTAAGTACAATAAGGATGGAGCTACTTATTGGTTTTATAATGTCAGTCCGTCCCCTGCCTAATTTCTACATTTTTTTGAGATGGAAGGTTGAAATTCGGAATGTAGCTTACAATGGGCATGTCCATCTGCACTATTTAGTTTGGTTTTGATTGGTACACGGGGGTCGGAGTTTCGGGGGCGGAATTTAGAGGGGACCAAAAGATCTACGCGTATTTATGCATATAAAGGAGTGAAATTCGGTATGCAGATTCCTATAAGCAAGATCTCCATTCTATCAAGATTTTTTGTTTTCCCGAGGTATCCATGCCTTCCCGACTCGATGGCGGAATGCATCGGAAAGATGGGGATTTTACATTGAAAAATAGTGTACCAACTCTGCAATAAAGGTGCTGTAAAAAATATTTCCGGTTTTCATTTGACTGACCCTCTAAGTTGAATAAGAATAGAGCTGCTTATTGGTTTTATAATGTCAGTCCGTCCCCTTCATAATTTCTGCATTTATTTGAGGTAGAAGGTTGAAATTAGGAATGTAGCTTAATATGGGAATGTCCATTGCGCTATTTTGTTTGGTTTTGTCTGGTATATAGGGGTCGGAATTACGGGGGTGGGATTCAGAGAGGGCAACATATGTGGTATTTAGGTACGTAAAGGCATAAAATCCTGTATCCAGATTCCTCTAGGCAAGACCCACATTACTTAAAGTTTACGCCCAATTGTTCTAGTGGGATCGGATTTGTGGGGGTGGCAGTTACTTGGCCCTTAGAATTATGGCAACATATGGCATGCGATATATCATACTTTCAGAAATGATGAGAAAGGAAAGACGATACAAGGTTTTTTACATTATTTACATATGTTCAAGAAAATCAATTTCTTGATTAAAAAAAACACTTGGGGACGGGTAAAAAGTGCAGATAAAGGGGTAAAAATAGATGACTTGCCTTATCCTACTCAGGAGGCGCGGGGGGGGGGGGGGGGTAATTTCTTTTTGATAAACGTATAAATGTATTTCTGCTTCACTGCTAAAATTCCTCCTTGGAACGTTTAAAAGATTTTATTATGAGCTTTAGCAAAAAGCTACTTATAAGAATGCGCCCTCGGTCTGTACGTTTATCCGGCCGTCCGGCCGTCCGCTTTTTGCACGATAACTTGAAAACGAATTAACGTTTTTAAATTCTGTTTTCAGAAATATGACCATCAAAGTCTTAGCTCGACCATGTTAACTTTTTAGAATTTTTCGTGGATCCCTTCAAGTCGAATTCATGTGCTAAAACAGTGATTTCAATTAATATCAAGATAATGGCATGTCATATAACAATCGATTTGTCAAGTAGGAATATACTGTTATTTTCTGTTCATCTTTTAAACATGTATTTGAACACATTATATATGAAATTAATATTAATTATTAAAAACATATTTTAAGAACTTTTGGATATTATATTTCATTTGCATATTATATTTCGTAAACATATTTCATTAAAAACTAATCATATACAAATTTCTCTTTCGTATACATATAGAAATTTCTTCATCAGAATTTCCGTTACTCGGGGTATACTCGTGCAATTTCACAGCACTGATATTTTTTCCCTTATTAGAACTTGCTATACTTTCTGTCTTATAACTTTACACTGCAGTAGTTGTCGCTCGATTGATAATCATACATCTAACCGTCGGCTCTGTTATTGTTGATAAATTACCTTTTATTTACTTTTCCTCAAAAAAGTGAATGTTATTATGGTAATTTTTTGTAATTTCTTGATTTTCATGTTGAACATTCAAATGTCTTTTTGAAGTGCATAGGGAGATAACTAATAAATTTCACATGTGATTGTTGGTGATCTGTTCATCGCATTTTGGAATTTGTTTTGTTTTGTTCGGAATTCCATGCTGAATCGGAATTCATTTGGAATTTTTCGTGAATCTGTTATGATTTATCTTATTAAAAATAAATAATTTGTTACATTCCACAAATGAAATATAATATGCAAAAATTATAATAATACATTTTTATCAACTAACATTAGTTTCATATACAATTTATTTAAAAACATGTTTTAAAAAAACCAAATAAAATAAAATTGAGATTTGAGCCTGGGTCATTCAGCGTTGTAATTTAACGAATTAACCACATGACAACGTTGACTACTTGAATGGCACGCTAGCCGAATTTGCAAATATACATAAATAGCCTATAAAACTAACTTTAAAAAATTATATATCGTAAAATAACGCCCATTAGCATGAGTTACTATGCCATTTAATAGTGGGAGGGGTGCGTAACAACATATTTAAATTTCAGTTAAATACAAGCTTAACAGACTTCGTCCTCCTCTTGTAAGTTGAAAACATAAACATGAGAAATTGACAAAGATCGCATAGCTTGGACAGAAGAATGGATAGGGGCACTTTTCACGGAGGAGATAAAGCCTAATTCCGATGGCTCCTGTGGATTAGCTAGCTATTGGCAAGATCTCCGAAAAAAAAAAATTTTCGGAAAGCGGTATATAGGGAGCCTTTAGGTACAATGACACTTTAGCCTTTATCAATGAGAGGATGAACTCCAAAGATTATCAGGAACTTCTAGATAAATATTTACTAACTAGAAGGGCTGAATTTTGTGGTAAAAATTGGATTTTCCAAAATGGCAACGCTACTAATTCGTAACTCAAAAGATGCAATGGTTCCATAAGAAATCTATACGTGTGAATAAAATGCCCAGCAAAAACCTCGATTTGAACTCCATCGAAAAACTATGGGTGTGTGGAATGGGTGGGGGGTACTGGGAAGGAAAGTCTATGAAAAATGACGCCAAGCAGTGATTTATAAAACCTAACGAAGAAGACGCTTGATACATTTGGATGCCCTTTTTTTGCAATACTTATTCATATCAATGCCAAAGAGGGTTTCTCATGTTATTGTGTGATGTATAGTTATGTCAGTTTTAAAATTTTACCTCACATTTATCTCTGTTAATTTGCTTCTTCAAAAACTTCTGAACTGTTATTGTCAGTGGTTTATTTTTTTAACAATGTCATCATCTTGGAGAATTATTCGGTTAAGTGGAGAATTTGTATGTGTATTGCATTCTTGAGTGACTAAAGAAGTTTCTGAGAACCTGGAGAGAACGTATATGTTAGTATTGAATATACTGTGGTGCGTGGCGAGCTGAGTATGAAAGCCACAATGCTGAGATAAGATTGTGCGTTGTTTGATACTTTAACTGTAACTAAATGACTGTCTCTTAGTAAAATTAAAATGTTGATGCCTGTCTTGTTGCTTTGAATTAGAAGGCTGGTTCCTATGGGAAAAAGAAACCTAACTGCATGACAGATTGTGCGGAGCGTAATGTTCATCCTGTGATTGGATCTGCTGAACCAGTGAGAAGGTTGGTTTTAATACGAGGATCACTCCAAAAGTAATGCACAATATATTTTTTAAAAATTATTTTTTATTTTACACCCTTACAACTTATGGCTGTCATAGAAACATCGTTTAGGAACAACAGTCAATTTTCCACATAATCCCCGTCCCTTTCAACTACCATACGCCATCATGAAGCGAGGACATGTGTACCTGCACGAATATTGGTGTGGCCTCTTTCACCTAATAATCTGCTTGCCCTCCAACTTACCATACAGCGATCGACATCTGCACCTCCATACATCTGTCTCGTTCCCACTGTCTCGTTCTCACGGCAAAGGAACTCGATCATAGCACGTTGCTTCTGACGAATGTCCAGTATAGCAGCCATCTTGAAGGAGGGCTATCATTGCGCCACTCACGGGAACGACTTAAACTACATTTGAATATAAGTGAGAAATATGTATAGTCTTCATCCGATAAGTTTAACCTCGACCTTGAAGGGTTTTGGATTATTCTACTGCTAAAATGGGAGGCAAGAGGATGAAAAAAAAATCTGATGTATGCAAGGAAGTACTAGTACATCATCAGATTTTTTTCCATCCTCTTACCTCCTATTTTAGCAATAGAATAATCCAAAATTCTTCAAGGTCGAGGTTTAACTTATCGGATGATGACTATACGTATCTGAGACTTTCATAAAATGCAAAGTGTAGAATATAGAATAAATTTTAAAAATGCATTACCTTTGGAGTGACTCTCGTAATTATAATCAAAAGCTGTATCATTTCCAGAGAGTTTCCCTGCTAAGTCAACTTAGCGACTAACTTTTGCGACGGATGAAAATAACAATTCTCGTCGAGGGACGAGCAGTTCATTGGCGATTGTTGTATTCATTTAGTCTTTAAGCTGAATTCTTGAATAAACATATTAATTGGATAAGTGTAGTTCCTTTTAAAAAAATCTTTTAGAGCTCATGAAAAGATTTCATGAAGGTAAGTGTCAAGTTTAAATTTGTAATTTACGTGTAACTTACAACTTAGACAGAAATACAGTACATACGCACAGTATTGAGTACTGAAACAAAAGCAGTACTTTAATCAAGATAATTCGGCTTAAACAAGAGTACGTAATGAATATTTATTTATTTATTTATTTATTTATTTATTTATTGACGAGAGTACCCATTTACAAAAGAAATATTAAATATAATCATAAATTACAAAACAAAAACAAAGATAAGAAGTAAATAAAGCAATGAAATTACTAGCGAAATAAATTAAAAACAACCACTAATATAAAACAGGGTGCTTAAAGTATTTGAGGACAGATTTACGTCAAGAAAGAAAACAGAGATATAAGTCGAGATAATAACTTTATTATCGAAACATATCATGAGTATTCTTATTATATGGCTATTCAATATATCCACCTTCAGCTTCTATAACTGCTTCAATGCGAGATCGAAACCGTCGACATGCGCGAATCAAATGGTCATGGTTTATATTTGTCATTACTCGAACAATGACAGCTTTCAATTCATCTTTGGTGTTATGGAGGTGTTCATTGACCTCTCTCTCCACAACGCTCCATACGTTCTGGTCAGGGGAGTTAGGAGGCCAAAGGTTAGGGGTTACATGATCATGGAAGTATTCGGCCATCCATTCTGTATCATGCGAGACTTGTGTGCTGGGGCAGAGTCTTGCTGAAACACGTGTTGCCTATCGTTGTGAATCGTGACTATCCAAAGGCTTAACAGTTGTTTCAAGGGTCTCAACGTAGACCGCAGAGTTACTTTAAAGCCTTGGGGAAAGAAGTGTGGAGGCATCACTGTTGCAGGAAATTTCCTGTGCATAACACGTGGGACTTCTGAAGGGTCTGCACATAACCATCTGTCATTTCTTCTGTTCACCTTCTGATCCTGGTCAAAGTTTTTTCATCGGAGAAAATCCACAACAAGTCAGCTTCACACGGATTTTTCAGCTTGTTTAAGAACCTTTTCGATCTGAGCAGGCAGATTTCCCGTGTTTTGTCTGACATAAACTGACCTCTTCGCATAACATACGAGTGATATCTGATGTTTTCATGGACAACATTTCTGATTGTTCTTTCCGACACATGGAGATCCTTAACAAGTGACCTCATGGATGTTCTGGGGTTGTCATCGATGGCCTGCTGCACTTGCTGAATAATTTCAGGTGTTCTGATGATGTAAGAGCGTGAGGCATGCTTTTTACGCTTTGCTACTGGTGCAACATGGCCATCTTTGGTCGCCAACTCCTTCCGTACTTTGTGGACGAATGATTTTGCGACCTTTAGAAGTCGTGATATCTCTAAATCGCTGTGCTCTGCCTTTATTGCCACGATTACTGCATGTCTCTTCATGATTTGTGTTACTTGATGGTCCGCCATTTGGCTTTCCGGAAACGGAAAGGACATACAATTTACTATAGTACAGCAGTAGCCAAACGAAGGTGTGCCCTCAAATTCCTTACGCACCCTGTATAATTAATATAATATAATGTAATAACAATTAATTATCAGTAGTAGAAATGAAAAGATTAATTTGCTTGAGTTTATGTCTGTTGTCATGAAAAATGTCAAAATCAGCCAAATAGGAGGAGGCATCTAATTGGTGAATTGTAGATATAATTACTGGTGGACACGGATTTCTCAACCAGAAAGGGCATTGTATTCAGTCAACAATGGAATTCAATAAGTCAAAAAGAAATAGTAGGTCTGAACGTATTCTTCTATCACCCAGAGTTTCAATGTTTAAAAGTTTATAATCTGTATTGGGGGAAAAATTACTCAGTTTTCTGAATCATGCAAAGAAATCTTCTCTGAACTCTTTCAACTGCATTACTATATTTAACATATAGGGAGATTATATAATACAGGCATATTCCAGAATTGGACAAGCTAATGCACATTAGAGAATTTTAATTGTTGTAATATTCTGAAAAGGTTGTATATGCCTATTTAGAAAACCTAAATTTGTATTAGATTTTTTGAGTATATAGTCTACATGAGAATTAAATGTCATTCTACAGTCAAAAATCACACCAAGATCTTTTATATTTGTAACCTTCTCTAAAATGATATCATCAATTGAATAGGGATAAAACCCCGTGATGTGCTTGTTTCTGCAGAAAGACATAGCTTTATATTTTCTAATATTCAGCATCATGCCATTACGTGTACATCATAAGGATAAAGCATTGAATTGCAATGCAATCACATTCATCATTTATAGAGGTTAGGTTAGGTTAGGTCTGCAATTGCTGTCTGCAAATAAAAATTGAACTCCATTCAATACTTCGGCGATGTCATTAATATAGATAAGAAACAGAAAGGGGCCCAAATGTGAACTTTGGGATACCCCACTATCACGGATAAAATCAGCATGTGCAATGTGAAAGCTTAGTATTATAAAAAAAACCCTGAGCACAGTGTTATACGCTGTTGGTAAATAAAAAGTATTTATTCAATTTAGTCAAATGAGTAAATTAAACTAAAAGTGCTACCCTCTATCACGAGGGTAACTTAAAATGTTTTAAAGGGAAGAAACAAGTAAAATCCCTGGTTCAAAAAACTGTAATATTTACAGTGAAAGAAAACTGAATTATACAATGTAATTCTGATTAATTACAGGAAATTTATGAAATGGCTTGTTCGAATGCAAGTAAGCCAGAATGATAAGTTAAGTATACTACTCTTTCTCGAAGAACCGACGGATTCTGCTGTCTTCTTTCAGACCTTGCTTTGCTAACTTCTACTGCAACAGAAAGTGGCGATGCTCGATGCATTTAATGGCTGAACGAGGAAACCCAAACTGCAAAGAATAAATAAAGAAGGCATGAATTAGTATGGTTTCCAAGACTGCGCCGCAACTCTGTTTCCTAAGAAACTGCGACCTTTTCATTTAACGGAATTATTACGTGCTCGAGAGTCAAATAGCGAGAGGTAATTGAATAATGCGAGCTTACCTGATATGCCTGATACGTGGCCGAGGTCTTCCTCAAGGAGCGCTTGTAGCTGCCAGGGTGAGATGAACTGCAGGGAATTTATTCTCTCCTCTTCTGGCAATAGGAGATTGGTCCAGCTGCATGATGCTTCCTGTCGTGGTACGCCTTGCACGACGGTCAAAACAGTCAGGTAATTTTCAGGAAGTCCGGGATACAAAAGTCGCTGGATAGATATCGGCGAGGTCATCAATATGGCGGCCGACATCTCAGGAAGGCAGGAAATGGCGTTTAAACACAGAGTCCGATTCGCTTAGGCGTGGCACACACAGAGAGTCCGATTCGTTTAGGCGAGGCAGTTCGGAGCAGGTTGGCGGCTTAATAACGTCATTGGAGACACTGCTCTCGTCCTCGGTGTCTTGGCTCCCCCTCCTCGGATACAACAACTGCGAAGCATTATGAGAAAATCGGGAAAGTAACAAAACGAACAAATGTCAGTTCTCACTGCTTGGCT
This sequence comes from Rhysida immarginata, assembly GCA_023313115.1. Lineage (NCBI taxonomy): Eukaryota > Metazoa > Arthropoda > Chilopoda > Scolopendromorpha > Scolopendridae > Rhysida > Rhysida immarginata. Next base: position 165,098 of record JAHWFO010114080.1, on the reverse strand, counting down.
TTTGCCCCCGCATCCATTCCCAGTCACTGAACACGCCGTGGCCATATTCTTTCGAGTATGAGAACGATAATTCGTCCCTCGCTGCCTGGAACTACGGTTAAATGTTCTGGAATTTTCCTTAGGTCGTGGAGGAGGATTATCACCCACGTCTTTTCCAGCTCGCACACTTCTCTCATTATGTGACTCTCGTTTAAAGCTCACGCATTTCTCTTTTTCTTACAACGCTTCCTAGGCGTGCTTTGCCTGAGATCCGAAATATTAAATGTGGGCGATCAGCGTCAAAAGATGTTGCTACGCTATTAGCGCGCTTGCTATCATCTTTCATTTTTTCCTGATCGCTCTCCTTTGATATTCTTCACAATTTCTCGTGACATCCTCCCCCCTGATGTCGCGGATTTACCTTACAATTATATTTATGCCTGCTCATCCTTAATAAATACCGTGACAAAGCATCCACAATAATATTGTGGGAGGATTTGATGTATTTGAGTTCTACATCAAAATCGAGGATGTATTGGAGCACGGTGGCTTGTAGCCTTGACAGTCTAAGCTGAGTGAGGAGGTGCGCTACGGACTGATTGTCCGGAGGTTGGCACTTGCTGCAAGTAGTGCCTCCAATATCTCGCTAAATGCGCTACTGCTAATAGTTCTTTTGCATACACGGAATGCTCACGCTCCTCCTACCTGAACCTTCTTGGCTCATAGACAATAGGCATTAATTTGTCTTTATGCTGCTGCATTGCCAATGCTCCAATAGCATTCTCCGACGCATCACACAATATGTGAAGCGGCCTATTAGGGTCATATATCCTTAAGATAGGGGGCTTCATGAAACACCCTTTAAGTTCCTCATAGGCTTTTTGTTGCTCCCGTCCCCAATAGAAGGGCTGGTCCTTTTTCAACAAGTTGAATAATGGGCCCGAACCTTGGGCATAACGTGCAATGAAGTTGCGATAGAACTGGCCGTACCTAGAAACGCCCTAAGTTGGCGCAAATTCCTTGGCCTAGGCTAGCCTCTAATTGCTATGGTCAAACGTTCTTCACACCCTTTTCCCTTGTTGGAAAAGGAGAAACCCAGGTAGTCGACCTTACGTACGCCAAAGACACACTTGGATCCTTTTAAGTAAAAGCGATGCTGTTTGAGCCTGTCTAATATGTGCTGCGTGCGTTTCTGCGTGCGTTTCTACATTCAATGACGGTCGGAAGACAAGTACGTCATCGAAATATACAACCGCTTCACAGTTATTAGCCCCCACAGCGCCTCCAGCATAGCCTTAGTAAAGGTGGAGGCTTTTTTAGGCCAAACAGCATCACCTTAAACTCAAATGAACCCAAGGATGTCTTAAATGAAGTGAGCTTAGTATGGGAAGCTTTGACTCTGATTTGGAGCACGCCCAGCTTGGCGAAATATTTGGCTCCCTTTAATTTATCGAACAAAGAGTCAGTGCATGGGATCGCATAGTTATTAGCAAAGTTCAGCTTATTTAACTTGCGATAATCCACGCACATCCTAAGCTTCCCATCCTTTTTTACTACAAATAGAACACAGGAGGAGAAGGAGGAGGTAGAAGGTTTAATAAGATGCTTACTTAATAAATCATAATCTGCTTTTCGAACTCCATCTCCTCGTCCTTAGAAAGTGGATACAGTCTGAAATTAAAGGGTAGAAAAGACTGTTTTAAGTTTATTTCGTGCTGCATATTGCGGCGAGGTGGCAACCCTTTTGGCAACTCCTCTCGAAATAGACTTTTGTAGTCTTGCACCAAGGTCTGAAACCAGGGATGAATATAAGTAGGATTAGAGTCTTTTTCTCCTTCAGATACCCTCCCATAAATAGCGAACACTGGTGCCTCAGGTTGTTAGGTGACGATAAGACATAGCTCCGCGTCGCCCGGAATTCTTATTAAAACCTCTTTCTTATTTATTACTAACAAAAAACCGTAGTCTTTAACAACTGGAATGCACGAATAATTAGAACCAAATAATTATAATATACAAATTACTGTAAATCTGTAGACACAAACCTTAAATTCTGTAATAAATTTTTTTTTTTACATTTATTATATTGCCCAGATTTTCCTCTCGCCAGTGCGGTAGCCACATCTTTTTTCCATTAGCTACTACAGCACACCTCTTAGTGTCCCAATTGCATACAAGATAGGGCTCTTGTATCCAATGCATACCAAGAATCACATGGTAACATTCTATGCGCACTATGTTGAAACTGAGTTTATCTTCATACTGTCCACTCTTTGTGTTGATGAGATCAGCGGCATTATTAATGGAAGTTGAACTTCCATCGGCAAAGGAAGCCAACTTCTTTTCACTCAATATATCGGTGATTCTTAGTTGCAACTCTTTAGCCACCTGCTCATCGTAGTAATTCTCAAAAGCTCCTGTATCGACAAGCACTTTGCATACTTTTACTTTGATCAGTAACTGTATTACGCAGAGATCGCGTTTCACGTCTTTGTGTACAAAATTAATTTGCCCCTTCGGTGGATTTTTCTGGTCCTTGTGAACCCTTAACTTCTTGTTAGGACAAGACCTAATAAGGTGACCAATTTGGCTGCATTTAAAGCATTTAAGGCTCTTGCTTTCATTTTTTGTTTTTTTCTCATACAGTATATATATGCATTCTTGCATGACATCGTCTTGCATTGGAACAGGTATGTTTAAATCGGGGATTTCGTGGGCTTTGTACCATGTTTCCACAAAATTGATAGCCTCTTCTAATGTAAGGTTTGCTTTCATTTTCAGCTGCCTCGCCACCTTTTCTGGCAACGCTTGAATGAGAAAAAAAAGTTTCTTGGACTGCATTGAATCCACTAGTCCGTTCGTTATATGTCAAAATCGGCTTATGAATTCACTAACCTTATTGACTTTTATTTGTAACTTTTGGAGGTCGGCCCTGTGGGTCATTTCATTCTGCCCTTCCGAAAAGGCATTGTTTAATAGACTACGAAAACCTGCCCACATTATGGGTAGGTTTGCTACCCCTATGGCTGTGGCCCAACATGCTGCCGTGCCCTTTAGGTGGGCTGGTACAAATTGCATGCATCCGTTTATATGAATATTCTTGCAGTTGGCAACCAACTCAAACTGATTTAGAAATTCCTCAGGGTTCTCCTTTGGGGCTCTGGAAAGTGTCAGAAATCGTAGACTATTAATAGTTGTTTGAGCCGGGTCCAGGCGTAAACTATCACTCAACTGGGCCAGCACGTTGAAGACTGGCAGTATTTTCATATGGAAACTTAATGAGATTCAGGAATATAAAAAAACCCTGTTGGTGGCTTAACGGTTCGCTTTAGAGACGGGACCTGTTAGTTAATAGAAATAAAGGATTAACTACATTATTAGGTCCCAGATGGTTCGCTTTAGGTCACACTTAAAATTACTTTAACTTACGCATAAACTCCTTACACACTGCAAGAACGCACCGTATAACAACTGGAATTATATTTCGAAACTAAAACCAGTCATCCCCCTACGATGTCCAAAGCACAAAAGCAATACCAACAGGGAGTAAGAAATCCCTATCGCAAAAAAACCAAAAATATTTTTTTTTAACTTAAAACCACTACAACTACCACGCGCTTTGCTAGCGTATTTGCTTATCAATTGTCAGAAATATGGTAGGACGGGCGGGGAAAAAAATTTTTTTGATCGAGAAACACGCTCTATACCAGAACGCACCGTATAACAACTGTGTCACAAATAAAATGAGCATGCGCAATTGGGAAAATTAGTATTGTAAATAAAACTTGAGCACAGTGTTATACGGTTTTGGTAAATTAAAAGTATTTATTCAATTTAGTCAAATGAGTAAATGAAACAAAATAGTGTTACCCTCTGTCACGAGGGTAACATAAAATGTTTTAAAGGGAAGAAAGAAGTAAAACCCCTGGTTCACAAAACTGTAATATTTACAGTGAAAGAAAACTGAATTATACAGTGTAATTCTGAGTAATTACAGGGAGCTTATAAAATGGCTTGTTCGAATCCAAGTAAGCCAGAGACAAGTTATTTTAGAAGGGAAATCTATCCCAATGATTTATATAATGAAATATCATAGATGGCCATAAGGCTGACAATTGATAAGTTAAGTATAATACTCTTTCCCGAATTTAATGTTAAGGATAAATTTAATGTTAAAAATAGTAATTGTTTAGGGAGAATATTCTTTATTTAAAATTTAACAATTTTAGTAAAGATAAACTACCTTCGAATGATAATATTTGCAAACAAAAACCCCGACACATTCTGCTGTCTTCTTTCGGACCTTGCTTTGAAAACCTCTAATGCAACAGAAGGTGGCCATGCTCGATCCGTTTAAGGGCTCAACGAGGAAATCCAAACTGCAAAGAATGAATAAAGAAGGCATGAATTAGTATGGTTTCCAAGCCCACGCCCGCAACGCTGTTTCCTAAGAAACTAAGACCGTTTTATTTAACGGAATTATTACGCGCTCGAGAGTCAAATAGCGAGAGAGGTAATTGAATAATGCGAGCTTACCTGATATGCCTGATACGAGGCCGAGGTTTTCCTCAAGGAGCGCTTGTAGTTCCCAGGGTGAGATGATCTGCAGGGAATTTATTCTCTCTTCTTATGACAGTAGGAGATTGGTCCAGCCACGTGTTGCTTCCCGTCGTGGTATGCCTTGCACAACTGTCAAAACAGTCAGGTATTTTTCCGGGAGTCCATGACACAAAAGTCGCTCTGGAGATATCAGCGAGGTCGTCAATATGGCGGCTGACCTCTCAGGAAGTTGGAAAATGACGTTTAAACACGGAGAGTCCGATTTGCTTAGGCGTGGTGGCTTTCTACAAGGGCGGTCGACCGTCCCAGTCGCTGAACTGGCTGCGGAGAACGTTGGGGGGCTGACTAACGTCGTCGGAGACACTGCTCTCATCCTCGGCGTCTTGGCTCACCCTCCTGGGGTACAACAGCTGCGAAGCACTATGAGAAACTTGGGAAAGTAACAAAACGAAAGGAAAGTCAGTTCTCACTGCTTGGCTGTTGCCCTCGCGTCCTCTCCCACTTTCTGAACACGCAGTGGCCTTAAGGTGCGTTCCCATAGCTCGCTTGGGATTTCAAGCGAAGCTTGAGCTTGGAAGTAAAGTCTACTCGCTAGAAAAATATGGCTTGAAAAGTTCAGCTTGAAAAGCCAAGCTAGCGTTGAAGCTATCCCATAGCTAACGTGTCTCGCGAGAAATCGCAGACGGGAATTCAAAACAACATGGCGCCTCTCAATGCACGAAAACGTTTGTTGTTACAGAGAAAGGGTTTAATTTTAAGAAGCTATTGATAATTAATCGTAAAAGTATTTTGTAAAAAGGAAAACTTATTTCCACTTTAGCAGTACGTGATATTTATTTCACTTTCGCTGACGATACAATAAATGGAATAAATAAAATAAAACAAAACCAATTAAATTTAAATAAACAGAACTGATAATTAATTAAATAAACTTAAGTAATAACTAAAGTAATAATACACAAATTAATAAAATAAAATGAGCAAAATAACAATTAAATATATATAATAAATTCAATAAAGACTATAAACTAATTAATGAATATAATGTATAATAAATGAATAAAATGAAAACAAAATAAAAGTAATATAAAATAAGAAATTAAAAGTTATATAAAATAAGAAATTAAAAGTTATATAAAATTAGCTCAATCAAATGTAATATAATAAATAAAATAATAAATAAATAAATAAATAAATAAATAAAATAAAATAAAATAAAATAAAATATATATTAATAAAAAAATTTAAACCATAGTATAATACTTAAAGAAGAAATATTTATAAACTGAAGATATTCATCAAACAAATCATGAATACAAAGGAGAAAAGGGAAACAAATACATGTACAATTCGCGGAATTCTTCCTTCACTTTTCTCCTTTGTATTCACACTATCATCACGACCCCATGCACGCACCCATTGCTGTCATGAGAGAAAGGCGTACTGCGCATGTGCCTCAGTCATTTCCAAGCTGCTTGTAGCTTTAAAATCAAACTGACCTAGATATCCGCTTGAAGCGAAAATCAGCTTGAAAATCCAAGCGCTTCATGCAACTAGCGCATATCAGCTTGGTGTTTAGGATAGCTTGAACTTGAAAAATCACAAGCAACACGCTCAAAGCGTCAAGCTTCAAGCTCCAAGCGAGCTATGGGAACGCACCTTTATTCTTTCGAGTACGAGCACGATAATCCGTCCCTCGTTGCCTGGTATTACGATTAAATGTTCTGGAATTTTCCTTAGGTCGTGGAGGAGGATTATCACCCACGTCCTTTCCAGGTGAAAGCTCGCACCTGAGAGCTTAAAACTATGAGAGGGGACAGTAGCGTTGGAGACTTTGATCACAATGTAACACGCTGACGTCATGGGTGATGGTGGTGCCCTCGTGTAGCATGTAATGGCTGGGATTCTTTCACTATAGTTTTTTATGGGAAAATCTTAAATTTCCACATTTTTCCCACACACAGGTCAATGTTTAAAAAAAAAATCATTTTTCAATTAAATATGGTATAGTTAACAAATATGAAAAACAATTTTTGAGTGAGATGATAAAGAAATTTAAAAACAATATTTAAATATTTCCTTTTGAAGATTGGCTCTCTGCTTGTTGGACTGCAAATAAAGAAAAGGAACATGAAAACAGTTTCTGAATAGCAAAGGTTTGTATACTCTTTTGAAAATTCATTTTCCGAATTTTATAAAATTAAATTACTAAAAAAACGCTTTTAAAAATATTAAAAAACTCTTTTTTTAATACATGTCCATAAACAATTATTCTATCAAGTTTTTATTTCATATATATTAAATTTAGTTACAGATGAGCCTTTAACAAAGAACATACTAAAATAAATAAAATAAAAAGTGTGGAGTGATGTAATGGAAAGTTTAAATATTTCTGTAATAATATTTTTTGCTGCATTTTTACAAATTTTTTTTCTAATAAATGTATACTATCCTGCATTATATTGTTCTTCAATCGATTTAGAATTTTGTCCATATGAGTTTTTAGGTAAAAAGTTTTTAAAAAGTTTTTTTCGAAATTGGAAATTATGGTATGAGAAAATTCAGACAGAAAATTAACAGTTTCTCTGTTATATAATTTTTCTGCTGTAATTTTTTTGGGCGGATTAGGTGTATTAAAGAGTGTTGGTACAGCATTTCACACAAGTTTATTGCTAAGAGAGAAAGTCAACATATTTTTTTTAGAAAAATTTTTAATTTTTAGTATAGAAAATAAAAGTAATTTCAAATTAGGGTATAATGAAAAAGTCGTAAAGTTACAAATAACCATTGAAATAGCCATACCATGACTGTGCATTCATTTGAGTTTAGATAACTTGTTGTGTCAAATCAGCTCTTCTGGTATTCAATACCCATTGCTTAGAACTATAGAGCCAACGTATAAGGTAAATTATCTTTACAAATCTATAGCGTTAACAGATTAAAGTTATCATACTTTTGCGCAAGTATTCATTGAATTTCTGTCATAAATAAATAAAAATCCTTTTTATTTACCTTTTCGGTACCTTTGGGAATCGAAAGAAACTCAAATTAGAATTCTTCTGATAACATTTTATACAATTAATTGCGGAGTACCATCTCTCAGTAGTTTTCTTTGAAGCCACTGATAAATTTGATCCAGAAATATTTGTTGGAGTCAAATAATAATAAAAACACCAAGAAACATTCACAAAAAGAAGATATATTTTATTGTAATCTTTGTTTCTTTTGTGGTAGCTGTTTATCCAACAAAAGCTGAGCACCATTTAGAAAGTTTCAGAAGTCGCAACCATCGGAAATTGGCAAAACAAGGATATTGACCATTGGAGATTGACATAGGATATGAATGAAAATGACACAGTTGGACTTCGAAACAAGGGACCAAATAGGAGGGGGGGGGGAGATGATCCGTTGTTGTGAATTGTCCATTGTTTCGAGATGTCTTTCGCAGTATAAAACTATAGTAAATGTAAATATGTAAATAAATAAATTTTTTTAATAAATATGTAAGTAAATGTTAAAGAAAATGTAATGAAAATGAAAGTGTAAAAAAAAAAAGAAAAAAGTAAATAAACGCGCGTTGTCAAAACTAGATGGCACGATCCACATACGCTGAAATTCCATCCAAACCAACTGAAAATTTGTCCATTACCTCCGAAATCCGTTGTTTCGGTGTCCGTTGATTCGAAGTTCAACTGTCTATAAAATAATTTCCGATGATTTTTTAATATAAAATTTTAATTGAACGAATAAATAAGGAAATAAATTAAATTCTCATAAATTTTAATTTAAATAAAGTCAAATATTTTAGAAAAACAGGCAAGAGTAACCAGTAGTTAATTTACACAAATCCCTTTAAAAAGTGTTTATTTCTTTTTCTGATTTTTCTTATTTTTTTAAAATTTTAAAATGCACCCACTGAACTAATTTGCACATCCAGGGATAGATGAAAGTTATAAACAAAATTTCATCCATCCCTGGCACATCTTATTCCATAAATTAAGATAAAGTTATAAAATTTTAACTTAAATTAAATTTTATATTAGGTCTCATAACATTTTTCGAAGATTGATCTGAAAGTTCAAGAAAATTCTAAAACGACTTTGTCTAATTGAAGGAAAAAATGAATTTTCTCTCTATCTTTCATTGTGTGGAATTTTATCAGTATAATTCAATTACGATGTAGATTTTTATTAGGTTAAATTTCTTTCCTTGTTTTTTTTTAAATATAGTTTTAATAATTTCGTGTAAATAGATTATTGGAATGGATAAAGAAAATGCTTCAGAAAACAATTTTTTCCATAATATTTATTGCTTAATTTTAATGATATTTTTAAAACCCAGAGTTTATTTCATTTCCATACAAACAATAAATTTTGTTTTAATTTCCAGTGTAAATAATCTATATGAAAATTTGTTAAAAACGTAAAAATTCCCAATGAAATGTATAGAATTGGTATCCTGGCCCTTACTTGCTACGCGAGGGCGCCACCGGTTTGATGACGTTTCATGATGACGTAGGCATTACACTTTTTCGCTTACTGTCTTCTCTCGTAGTTTTAAGCCCTCTGGCTCGCACACCTCTTTCATTAGGGGTCATCCACAAATTACGTCATCCATCCAAGGGGGGAGGGGGCGGATCGCGGAATGCTGACAAAGAAAGACAAGCGGGGGTTGGGGGGTTTTGCCCAAAATGACAGTCATCACTAATCAGTTTAAACTAATTTACATATATAAATAAATGCAAATTTATAATAGACTTGAGGAAAATTTTGAGACGCAATCACTCCAATTTCACACGGGAAGTGCGAGGAATTAATTACATGGATATACGAGACGGTTTCACCACAGTTGTATTGGTATCTTTCATCTGTGGTTTTACATAGATTGCATTATTCCATGTTGCACAATAAATTAAGAACAGTGATATCCAGGTTCAAATTAGAAACAAACTTTATTTATATTTTTATACGCGTTTTATTTCAAACCATCTTCAGTTAAATGTTACAAGATTTAATATGTGAGCAATTTATATTCTAATTACATATAATTCTAATTGCGCCCATATGGACAATCTTTCATCCTCAGTCAATCATGGGAGAAATTGACATGAGTGGAGAGTGAATGTCTAGCAATTAAGTAAATGGAGAAATTTTTGAATAAATATATAAGAGAATATTATAAGCACATAATTTATAAATAAACTGATTAAATAATGTACTGTTAATCTTCTATCTATATATATAAAGAAGGATGTTTGTGGGTCTGTGCGTCTGTGGCTCTGTGGGTCTGTCTGTGGGTCTGTTTTTTATACAAATCTACAGTTTTATTCCGATCTTGATAAAATTTCGCATACATGACCTTCAAAGCATGAGGAAGGTCACTGTCTACCTCAGATTTCGGAAAAATAATAAATATCGATAAAAAATCGATATTCATGGTTATGGCAAGGCATATTAATGAGAAATATCTCATGACCAACAATGCAAGGCAAAGTTTGTACAACAATAGGTAGCAACAATGGTATCAACACGCAATTCACAAACGCTCTGCATGGACCAACAATCAATATCTCATGACTAACAATGAAAGGAAAAGTTTGTGCAAGTGTAATTATCCCGGGCAACGCCGGGTACCTCTTCTAGTCATTTAATAACACTGGACAGCAAAATTTCAGAAAGTTCATGCTTCCGAGATGAAAATAGTCATTTCTGAATGAATTCAATGTGTTGAACACGAATATGACTAAAAAGCTGAATTGGCTATTGTTTCTTAGTAATTTGTAAACGAGGAATGTTTATTTTGTGTGGTTCTGCCAATGGTGGGTGCTGTACATTCTTTTCTCCAGGCTTAAAAGATGCTCTTGGAGGCCATTCTTTCTTGATGTAGTGCAAATCGATTGCTCTGCTGTCCCATAGACAAAGAAAATAGCAGTACTTTGTATCTCTCGGCTGCAAACTTATCAACAGAGACACTACCTTCAGATTAGCACAGATCTACCAGCCATATTTACTCTAGTTAATCCTGTCCAATAGCTGCTTTAGACTGTCCTACGTCTCCTTCATGTACACAGCATGCCCGGTATTTATAGATGGAAGATGGTTCCCGTGATTCTGAAAAACCGATAGAACCTATTCAACGGACAACACATCAATACCTCTGCAACGAGAGTCAATCAACTCTTTTCAATGTGATATTCGTGTTCAGCACGTTAAATTCATTCAAGTTTGGGTATTTTCACCGAAGAAGCAATTTCGTTGTTGCCCAGTGTAATTAGCCATGTTAACAAACCAATAGGCAAGTGATTACATATGTAAATATGGACGGATTTCATGAGATATACTGTATGTAACCCTTATATTTATATAACTGTACCCAATTTAGGATAAATATAAACGTATACGAATAAAAGCATAAGATGAGAAACAAAACTCTGAACTCTTAACCCAGTGCAAAACAATATTCTTAAGAAGTATTAATTGACATACCGTGGGGATACGTAACATTTTTTTGGGAATAACGAACAAACCAATTTATTAACAGCACTTCCAAGGGGAATCCCATTCATTTCAGTGACCGGTTTCCAATTTTGTTTGTAACACTTGCACTTTCTCATAAAGTTATCTCAACTACATATAAAAGTATAGAATACTCCTATATGATGCATATTGTCAAAGTGTGCAGGAAAACTAGCACAAACGTGTTAGCCAAATTTATGGTCTTTATTTCTTTTCTATCAAGTGCATGAAATTCTAGCAATCAATTCATGGCGAGACCTCCAATTTGAATCTCCTGCTACAACACTTGCAGTCTTAGATAATATTACCTGCAAACAAGGAGAGATAGACTTGCACTCATCTACCAGGCATGTGAATATGAAGTCGGAATTTTTGTACAGAAAATACACGTTTATTATATGAAAATGATAATAAATATTTTATTCGACGTAATGCCCATCGCTGGCTATAAATTTTTTCTACCTGTCTGACAATTTGTGGAAGCCATACCAAAAAAACTATTGCTGTTTTGAAGTATACCAGTCATCGAGCCATTTTCTTACATTTTCGTAATAAGTGAAGCGCGGTTCAGCAAGTACGTGCCCCATCGATCCAAATAAGTAGTAGTCGGAGCCAAGTCTGATGAGTAAGGCGCATGAGAAAGTATTGTCCAACTAAACGCCTCAATCATTTTCTTGACCAAGTTTTGCTATGTGTGGTGGTGCATTATCATGAAGCAAAGTCACTTTGTGTTGCCTTTTTTTTGATATTCTGGTCGTTTTTCACTCAAAGCTTGATTCAAATCGATCATTTGTTGTCGGTAGCGTTTGGTATTAACGGTTTTGCCAGGTTTCAGCAGATCATAATAGTTAACTTTGTGTCTTCCACGTTCTTCGTTTCTCATGTCAGAAACGCCACTTTGGAATTTTTTAAACCATTCAAAGCACTGTGATTTACCACTCAACGTAAGCTTCGACTAGCATTTAATGCGCGTCTGCAGCAGTTTTCTTCAAATGGTAACAGAAAATCAATGCTGTACGCAAATCGTAGTTTCCAGGCACAAAATTCGACATGTTCAACGCTAGTACAAACTATGCTGTTGAGTTGAAAATCTTTGTCAGATGTCAGAGTAAGAAACTGGCGCTAACGACCCCATTTGACGGTAAATACATTGGCAGCGAGGGCCATTTATAGGTAAATTCCGGGTTTCATATTTACAGGCCTGGTATTAAAGATGATGATGATTTTTGTGTGGCTTAGCGGATTTGTTATTTCTGACGTGTTCGTTCCTGAACCAACCTCAAAAAATACGTCTGTAATAATTAAAGATTTGGAGATTTGGGCTACCTCACCATGGATTAAAGATGTGTAAATATTTCAATAATTGGTATATTTTTCCCTGAATGTTTACATTGTTTTTATTTATTACCTCGTTACATCTTGATTAATAGAATTTAATTGTCACTTTTCGTGTCAGGATGACGTATGACTGAAGGGGGGAGGGAGGGTTTACAAAAATATGACGTGTGCTGACATAAGGGGGAGGGGGGTATAAAATTATTTGGAAAAAGGATGACGTAATTTGTGGACGACCCCTTACACGACTCTCGTTAGAAGCTCGCACATTTCTCTTTTTCTTACGACGCTTCCTAGATGCGCCTTCGCAAGAGCTCCGAAAAATTTTATGTGCAGCGCGCTGGCTATCATCTTTTGCTTTCGCTGATCGCTCTTCTTTGATATCCGTCACGATTTCTCGTGACACCCACTGGTTGCATTTTAATTTTACCGTACAAACGCCGAGAGACAATAAAAATATACCAATCAAAATATAGTGGAAGCTTTGGATCATACATTGGTATGAAACTTGTTATATTCTTAAACTAGCAAACCCGCGCCCGGCGTTGCCTGGGCTTTTTAAATCATGAAATAAAAATACAGTATAGGTAATGTCCTTTAAATCATGAAAAACCTTTATTTAATGTCAAAAAATTAATGGAAGTTTTTGGACTA
>JAHWFO010114080.1:95686-111163 GCA_023313115.1 Rhysida immarginata | reverse complement strand
TATCTACTGCTAGCCGTTAATTAAGGAATAAACCTTTTTCACATGAGAGACAATAACGCAAAATTACATATTTCCTTGTTCCAATGAAAGATATAATGATAAAGAATATCCTTGGATAGAAATTATATATTCCCATGAGGAACTACTCATGTAGCTTGTACTGATAAACGGTTTTTACATGAGCAAAATCCAGAATGTTCTTGGGCCACTTTGGTACCTTTAACTCCGTACAAGAATCCTAGTCTAGAATGCAGCTAATCCCAACGAGAAACATGCTTTTCATCATCTGAGAATCCACGTTGTTTCACGGTCATTAATTCTACGAACTCGGTTCAAAACTCTTAGTTTCATTTCATTTCATTTCGTCGAGTTACGTTGACACGCACTACGGATATTGTAGAAAGCGAAAATTCACTTGCCTGTAATTTCCATCTACGAGGCGCATCCAGAAAGTAAGTTCCCGATGTTTTCCCTTTAAAGTAAACGTAATTAGCCGTGTCAATTGCGCATGCATACGTCAATTGATCTATGACGTATCAATCATATGGCACCCAGACAGGTCCCGCCTCGTGCCATTAGCTTGGTAGCAAAGGTCCGAAATGGAAGCTTAAGAGGTTCGGTCGGTGATAAAGCTTTTAAATGCACAAAGCATTACACCAATTGAAATTCATCGTCAGCTCTGTCAGGTCTATGGGGCGAACATCATGAGTAAGCAGATGGTGCGTCGCTGGTGTAGGCAGTTTTCCGAAGGTCGTCAAAGTGTCCATGATGAAAAGCGCAGTGGGCGACCATCCCTCATCAATGATGATCTTGTTGAGCTTGTGCGGCAGCGCATGATGGAGAACCATCGCTTTACGATTACGGAGCTGAGCACCCATTTTCTGCAGATATCGCGATCCTTGTTGCATGAGATTGTCACGAAGCACCTGCTGTTCAAAAAATTGTGTGCCAGGTGGGTGCCGAAAAACCTGACACCCGAACATAAAATTCAACGCTTAGGAGCAGCACTAACATTTCTGCAACGGTATCACGATGACGGCGACGAGTTCCTCGACAGGATTGTCACAGGGGATGAGACTTGGATTTCGCACACCACCCTGGAAACCAAGCAGCAGTCAATGCATTGGCGGCATAGTGGTCAAGACGGAATTCAAACAGACGCTGTCGGCACGGAAAGTGATGTGCACGGTGTTCTGGGACAGGAAGGGCATTCTTCTCATTGACTTCCTTCCACGTGGTGAAACAGTAAACGCTGACCGTTACTGTGAAACACTGCGGAAATTGCGACTTGCCATTCAAAACAAGAGGCAAGGAATGCTTACTGCAGGTGTTGTGCTCCTCCATGACAATGCTCGTTCACATACGGCTCGACGCACAGCAGCTGTCTTGACGGAATTTGGCTGGGAGTTGTTTGATCATCCACCCTACAGCCCTGATCTTCCTCTTAGCGATTTTCACGTTTTCTTGTACCTCAAGAAATTCCTGTTCTCCGGTGAGCGTTTTGGCAACGACGAAGAGCTGAAGACGTCTGTCACACGCTGGTTCCATTCACAGGCGGCAGAGTTCTACGACAAGGGGTACAAAAGTTGATTCCACGATACGACAAGTGTCTCATTTCTGGTGGTGGCTATGTTGAAAAATAGCTGAAACATTGCTATACTTGTTGTCATTAAATATGTTCCTATAAGTGTGAGTTCTTTTTTTTTAAATAGGGAAACTTACTTTCTGGATGCGCCTCGTATTATGACCGTTTCGGAGCTTTTTTTTGCTATCCTGAATTGTTCTCCTTTGTCTTCTATCGTTCCTTGGTCGCAAGTCATTGTTCGAACACACAACACTGCTCTTTTTAGAGTTTTCCTTCTCTCTTCCTCCCACCGGTTTCACTAATGATCTCTCTAACCTCCCTCTCACGCGAGCTCGAACCCACTCATCACCTGACGTCACTTTTTGACTTAGTCTGACGTCGTGGCCTGACAGGAGAGCATTTTCTTGTTCTGTGTTTAATTTTCTGAAATCCACCCGACACACTCCCGTAGGGCAATCGCAGTTTGGCCTGCGAATTTTTCTTCTTCATGTTACAGGGGATATTTTCTGTAACCTCTTTCTTACGATATTTTCTGCACTTGATTATCCCTTGTGTTATTTTCCTTTGTTGGGCTCTTTCTCCTTCGATTCTAGAAAAACTTTTTTTTTATCAATGCCTTACACCTCTGTGGATTGTCATCGGTTCCTATGTTGGAGTCGTATAGCCAGCTCATTTGACTAAAAAGGATATACGACTGCCTCCTGTTAACACTGCCTCCATCTTTTTAGCACAGTTCTTCAAATCCCTGGCTTTTACTTTACCCACTTGATTCTTTACTTCACCTTCAAAAGCACGAAGGTACATATTATCTTTTTGTTTTTCCTTGAGAAATTCAACTTGATCCGCTAATAATAGATAGCATTGATTGAAAGTAACGTATATACCCTTAAACCTCGTTTTCTTCAATCTTTTCAAAATTCTTTTTTTGTAGTTTCATCATTTCTTACTCCTTCTCTTTCCCCATAACTATTAATGTAAATTTTCCTCGAACTTTATCGTCTGAATGCCTCTTCAATACACTACTCCACTTCACACTTCTTGCCTCCAACGACTGGTTCCAAAAATACTCTGCAACTACAGTACTTCGCCAATCACGTGGTACGTAATCGACACTCGCCATTTCCTGTAATCGTAACACACAAACACTCACCACCAGGCAAACGAGGAATCTGTATGATGAAACATAAGAACACAGGTACATCACTATAAAAAGTCAAAGTCAGTGTTGTCTGCCTTAAACAACTAAACATCCATTAAAATGCCACAAAAAACACTCTCTCAACAATAGCAACCATGGTTCCGACCATAACTATAGCCGAATGTCGACGATACATTCTCACCAGAAAAATATACTTTACAGCACTTGGTTTTGAGCGTACCCTAGGCCCGATAATCTCGATGTCACACTCGCTATCAAAAATTAATTATATTCTCTTGCAGAAAATGGTGCTAAGCACAACCCAGAGCCGATAAGTCAATCAAACGCTCTTGACTACCAGTTACTCTGCGATTGCAGTAATTCTGTCAAGTTTAAATTTGTCATTTACGTGTAACTTACTACTTAGACAGAAATACATAGGCAGAGTATTCAGTAACTTAACAAAAGCAATGCATTAATCAAGGTGTCACGCAAAAGTTATGAGCGCAGTGGAAAAATAATATTCTTAATGATAAATAACGACACAGAGCATAACTTTAGGTAAATAAGGATAATTAATTAGGTTTATTCGTTAAATATTAGTTTACGAATACAAATAATTGGGAATAGCTACTAGGAAACAAATTACAATTCCCTTAATTAAAGTTAATTAGATTAATAACAATTAAACTATTCCCCGTGACCTCCACATAAGTGCAGAAGCTCACGAACATCAATTATGATTCTTAAATTGCCGAATTTTAATTATACAAATTCTTCTTTGGAATACAATCTGGTTTCCAAACTAGAATAAATGAGATGCTGTCTACTGGACAGCTGCTTAAGCATAAACGCACTCTCGTTTATGGGACCTTGCTTCTGCTAAACTTCCAAGTAAGTATTGTCATGGCTTTAACGGAACGCGACTCCAAGAAAGCGTTCACGCTGAGCGTTTGGGCCCTGGAACGATCCCACAGGGAATCTAGCAACGAAAAAAAATGAAAAACATATTTTACTAACATTGTAGACGCACTTACAAACGCACCCTTAACCGCTAAGCCTAAAACCCCCTTAATAGCAAAGCAATTAACTGAGAATATTAGTCCTCATAATAACATGCACAGCCATAGAAATAGAAAGCCTTTGTGAAACTTCCAGCAGTCTAATTAGACTAGATGCCTTAAACATGAAACGCTCCTTTAAAAGAAGCGGTCAGAATTTTTTTTCCAATGGCGGGCAGGAGACTTTTCGTGAGCCGACAGAGCCAGTTAATTATAGAATCAAACATGGCTTACCTGTCGTGTGGGAAGACGGCGCCGAGACTCTCCTGTAAATAGGCGGAAATCGTCCAGGGAAATATTCCTTTCCAAATATGTTCCTGGGTTTGGCTGCTGTCTCCAGCTGCATTGAATTCGGCGGCATTAATCCACTGTCGCAGTCCCTCTACAACGACCAAGGAGCTAGTCGTGTATTGAAGCAAACTCGGGCCGTGACGAACAGTGAATTGGCGAGCTTCTACGGAGATGAGGCCTATTCGGTTACCGTCGTGGCAATGGTTGCTGACGTGCTTGCTAGAAGAGCTGTCCGTGGGCAGAATTCCTGGTGAGCTGGTATATTCGGTTGAAGAATCTGTGCAGTCGTTTTCTAATAAAAAAAACTTTAAGCACACCTTCATTAGAAACAGTTCCACGCCCGTCATTTGTAAGCGCACACGTGCTCGCGGCGAGAACTCCGTTCTCTCCTCTCGTCGAGCTTGTCCCTTGTGGCCGTCCCTCGATCGCACTTGAGTTCCGTAAATCTTTTCTCAGGTCGTACTGGCATAACAGGGAACCTTCTTCTCACGAATCCACGGTCTCTCACCCCAAATTTCGTTTTCCGCTTCGCCTTCTTTGCATTGCGCAGTCTTCTGCGCCACTTCCGTGACTTCCGCGGTCTTCTCTCTCTCCTAGAGAGCTCACTTTCCAAGCTCGCGCCGTTTCGCTTCGTGTCGCCACCTTGTGGCGTACTTGAACTCCGACATTATTATTTAGCTGATCGGATCTGCAAATAATATCGGAGCCCGAAAATGTCGCAAATCTTTGTGACACAAGCTAATTCGGCTTAAACAAGACTACATAAAGAAGATTCGAATCAAAATATAGTGGAAGCTTTGGACCATACACTGCTGTGAAACTTGTTATATTCTTAAATGGGTTAATGGCTTGAAAACCAAAAATAAATACTAGAAATAGTTTAAACAAAATTACGAGGGGGATTCAATAAGTAAGTTACATATCGTGATTGAAAAGAAATGAATGGAGATAATGACATAAAACAACATATATTTTTCCACATAATCTCCATACAAACTTAAGCACTTGTCTCACCATTTCACAAGTCCCTGGAAACCTGTGGCGTAAAATACTTTTGGTTGCTGTTGGAACCACGCGCGCACAGCTCTTTCAACCGCTTCATCGTCAGGAGAGCGTTCTCCCAAAAGATGATGTTTCAAAGGGCCAAACAAATGGAAATCGCTCGGGGCGAGGTCCTGGCTGTAAGGTGGATATTGGAGGACCTCCCACTTGAATGACCTCAGCGTTGCTGTGGTCTGATTAGCACTATGAGGACGGGCATTGTCATGCAGCAGCAACACCCCTTTATTCAGGAGGCCTGGTTGCTTCCGGCGAATGGCGGCACGAAGTTTCGTCAGAATCGTGCAGCACGAGGAAGACGTAACTATGTGTGGCCACGTTGCTGGAGTTCGGTGATCAGCACGCCTTGGCAATCCCAGAACACCGTCAACATGACTTTCCCGGACGATGTTGTCACCTTAAACTTCTTGTGCGCTGGGATCGAAGGATGTTTCCACTGCATGGAGATACGCTTCGTCTCAGGCTCATAATGGTGCACCCAAGATTCACCAGTGCAGTCGAGAAAGCATGTCGTTCCCTTCAACCTGGAGATGCTGCAATGACAAGTCCATTCTCTGGCTTTTGTGTTGTGATGTAAGCCAGCGTGGCACCCAGCGAGAGCACACTTTATTGAAGCCTAGCTGCTCATGCATCATGTTGCAAGCCTGGCCACGTCAACAACCAATAGCGGTTGCTACAGCGTCGACGGTTATCCTCCTATCTGCTCGGATGATGTCTTTGACTCGCTGCAACGTTTCTAGCATGGCGATCTCCGATCGGCTTGATATTCGTCTTCGATGCTTGTCCGCTCTTCCGAGAACTTCTGCACCCAGTTATGGGTTGCCTGACGTGGCAGGCAATGTTCACCGTACGCGGACAGCATTTCCTTGTGGATATCCTTTGCTTCCATATATATTGCCCACAAAAAACGCACAACGGCACGCTATTCTATCGTGGTACATGTAGGGAATGTACTCAGGGGTGCCGCCATCTTGTACAGTCATGCGCAGAACGATCGTTGTGCGTCACAATAAAACAACGATATGAAATGAGTAGATCGCTCATGAGCTGCTTTCAGCACCACCACCGCATCCCCATTTGAAAGCCTGGCGGCCATTGCTTTGGTTGGCAAAAAATAGCCTTCATCGTATGTTTACGTTTGAAGTTTGCGTAGACAAACACTGTAAAACTCAGTGCAAATTCCTTGTCTAGCTTTAAATTGCAGTAATAGATATATTAAAGGTTCACCACTGACCTTTCACAGGTGTGTTTTTATCTTGCGTCTTAAAATGTTTTTCTCATGTAAAAATCCTGGTCATCTTTTATATCGGTAGTTGGGTGATACATAAATGATGTCGATATTCAACCATGGTACCGTCGTTTCAGTGATACAAGAATGATTGTTTAAAGATATTTATGAAATTACATACCGCATTTATTAGAAAGCTTCCAAATTTGGGAGAGGTCGCTTAAGAAATTTCAGACTACAAGCACCATTTTGGTGTGTGTGTGTGGGGGGGGGGCGTTCTCAGCTGGCGACAAAGCGGATATATAGTAATGGCGCTTTGGCTGGCGATGTTGTTCTGCCAACCACAGTAATGGTGCCTACACTAACAATAGAGATTAGTTCCACTTTTCGCCGCCTTAAAATTGCCTCAAAGATGGCGGCCGCATAAGCGATCTACTCATTTCATATCGTTGCAATAAAACTAGATGGTGCTGCTATCTAGCGGTGACAGTTTCCCGCACTTAATTAAAAAATTAAAGTCGCAAATTCGATTTGTAACTTACTTATTGAATTACCCTCGTAAAATAACGTTCACATAACTCTTTTTTTATCTACAACATAGAAAACGATAATATAAAATTAACTTTGTAGCTGATTTCAATTACTAAATAGTATAGAAAGGATAACTTTCAAACTTGTTCCAGATGAAGAATGCCCTTCAACAAATTCTTCACATTGAGTTGATGTCATAAGTAATTATCCGGGACGCTAGGCGTTTTCTGATGAAACTCAAATCCTGGTAAGTGTCTATAATAATTAATAATTGTAAGCAATAAATTAAAGTCAGTTTATCCAGTAATCTCTCGATAACTCGATAATTGGGCGTGCATATGCTTTTTGTTCTCATTGATGGCGCAAGCGTCAGCTTGATGTATCGAGTTTCCCGCGGTTTATCAATGGCGTTTGTTTAATGGAGTTTCTGACGATATTCTTAGCAGGTTTTTTTGTGTGAGGACAACATGGATGAAGACAGTCTAACAAAAGAAACGGCTGCTGAACTAAGAGGATACGGGATTAACTCAAAAAAGGATAAGGAGGTTATAAAATTCCATATCTTTACTCGGGATATTGAGAGGAAAATGGAGTGGATTATAAAAATTAGAACAGGAAAGCCTGCGCGGCCGATTATTGCCCGTGTAGCAGCTGACGTTTTTCCGTCTCCGGTTATTATGTAACAAGCTTGGGTAAGTTATTTAGTGGCTAGATATATACAAGGGTTGGGGCAAAAGTCATGGCAACTATTTTTTTTCTTGACGATACCAGTTCGGTTGGAAAATGTGACATATACAGACGAAAGGACAAGGTGTTAACTACATGTGTGGACAATGAATAGCACTGAAATATCGTAACACACTAATTTATTACGGTAGTATACAGGGCAATATGGCCTTCACGGTGCAAAAGAATGACAACACAGTACAGATAAAGTTGATATGACAAACCTGGGCCTAAAGACCCTCAAAGTAGTCTCCTGCTACTGTCACCACACGCTGCCAACGATGTGGGAGGCACTGAATACCATCAGTATCAGCATTTGCCCGAACGTTGCTCATCACTGGTTAACACACGTCCTTGCTGAAACTTTACTACTGTACGGTATGGTAGGGCATAATTCCCAAGGGCTTGCACTAATTCACTGTGACATTCCATCGTGGAGCTACGTTGACACGCACTACGGATATTGTAGAAACCGAAAATTAACTTGCCTGTAATTTTCCTTCTGTTACGGCAGTTTCGAAGCTTTCTTTGCTATCCTGAATTGTTCTCCTTTGCCTTCTATCGTTCTACGGTCGCAAGTCATTGTTCGAACACACAACACTAGTCTTTTTAGAGTTTTCCTTCTCTCGTGCTCCCACCAGTTCGACTAATGATCTCTCTAATTTCTCTCTCACCCAAGCTCGAACCAACTCATCACCTGACATCATTTCTTGGCTTAATCCGACGTCATAGTCTGATGGGAGCGCATTTCTGCTGTAGAAAACTCTTGTTTTGTGCTTAATTTACTGAAATGCTCGCGACAATAACCCGAACCAGAGGCTCATCACAATTGGGTGCGAAAAAGGCATCATAAACTATTGAAGAGCAAATGCTGGTGACTGTCAGTAATAACGTGAAACACCACATTTTGTTATTTATCTCTATAATTTCATTTATTATAATAATTTTCACTTTCATAGTTACGAGGATTATTCGTAAAAAAAGGTCCGTTTTCCAATAAAAACAAAGCTACTATTATTCAAAATTTTCAAAATTTGTTTACCAGATTCTATCTACCTTTAACTACTTTTTCACAAAGTTTCCAAGTTTATTTAAGCACCTGTCATAGCGCTCAATGTCCTTTTACATGATTACTTCATAGAAGCTGGCACCAGTGAAAAAAGTCACGCAGAAAACAAAAGATCTGATTAGTGGGAACAACTTGACCACCCACTTTACAGTCCGGACCTCGCGTCCAGTGGCTACCACCTGTTCCGAAAGCTAAAGATCATTTCAGCGGCGATGAACAAGTGAAAACTGCGTGATTTTCTTCACTGGCGGCAGCTTCTATGAAGTGATCATGCGGAAGTATATTGAGCGCTATGACAAGCGCTTAAATAAACTTGGAAACTACGTGGAAGCTATAACTCTCGTATTTTGTATGTAAAAAGATGCATAGTGTCATTCTCAAGGAGACTATTATGAATTTTACAAATAAATTCTTGGTAATAAAAAAAGCAAGTCTCCTTAAAATTTGAAACACAGTGTATTGGAATAATCTGGGTCATCCGTTCTCAGGACTGCATGAGGGCGAAATAAATACCATGAGATTGAATACGAAACGAAAAATTCTTCTACATTCAACAATCGAACAATGAATATACAGAGTGTAACGACGTATCACAGCTTTATGCTGTGGCTTGTGTGAAATGTCATGTCTGTGCTATTTGTGTTTAGTGACTTGAAATTCTATTATGACTTTCTAATTAAATACCAATAATTTTAGTTTTTTTATTACAAGTAGGGTTAGGAACCTTATATAAAAACATATCTTGTTTATGGTTTCAGTACTAAGAGATATGCACAAAAATGTGGGTTTTGTTTATATGCGTTTTACAATACTCATTTCCAAAAAAGTTGGGACAGTGCAAAATATATAGAAAAAACAAAAAGGGATGATGTAACAAAACTTTCTCGCGAATACAAAATAGCAGATACGTTTATGAAAAGACATAAATATACTGTGTGCACCAAAACATTTTGTATCGTGGCTGGGACGTTCATTTTGAATGGGAATGTTGCAACACGTTCCAAAATAGTAGGGACATACGTTGTAGAAAGCGCCGTTAGTAGTGGAACCTTCCGAATTGTTCGGGAATAATCTAGAATGATGACGTCGTACTACATTCCGTATAAATAACAGTTGCCATCCGTCGTTCAGGTAACTTATTCGGAACGATGAGTCGAGGCAAGCCAGTTAGCGAAGATCTTCGTGTTCGAATCATTCAAGAATTCACAAACAACGTTTCTCAGCGTGCAATAGCCAGAAGATTTAACCTGTCATCATCTACAGTACATAATATTATCAAGCGCTACCGAGATAGTGGTGAGATCACAGTTCGGAAAGGCCAAGGTAGAAAACCTATTCTGAATGCTCGAGCTCTTCGGATCCTCCGACGTCACTGCGCCACGCATAGGAATGCTGCGATTACGGACATAGCCACGTGGGCCCGCGATTTCTTCGGGAAGCCATTATCGTTGAATACTGTACGCCGGTGCATCCACAAATGCAAACTTAAGTTATACTGTGCACAACGGAAGCCATACATCAACAAACGACAGCAACGTCGCCGTCTGATATGGGCTCGAGCCCATCGCAATTGGTCCCAAGCACGCTGGAAGAACATATTGTGGTCCGATGAATCAACCTTTACGATTGTTTACGGAAATAATGGACGCCGTACACTCCGGACCAAAGACGAAAAGGATATTCCCGCGTGCTACAGGCGTTCGGTACAGAAACCACCGTCTGTCATGGTCTGGGGCTGTATTAGTGGCCATGGAATGGGAGACTTGCACATCTGCAATGGCACCGTCAATTCTGAAGCGTATATACAGATCCTGGAACAAGCTATGTTGCCATCTAAGAGGCGCCTGTTTGGACGACGTCAGTGTATATTTCAACAAGACAACGCCAGACCGCATGCAGCGCACATAACTTCTGCATGGCTACGTCGGCAGCGCATTCGTATGTTGGATTGGCCCCCTTGCAGCCCGGATCTGTCGCCTGTAGAAAACGTTTGGCGTATTATTAAACGAAAACTACGACAGCGACGACCCCGGACAGTTGAACAGCTGAAAACCTATATCCAACAGGAATGGGACAGAATTCCGGTTACGGTGTTAGAAAGATTGGTGTCATCGATGCCCAGAAGATTACAGTGTGTCATCAAGAGGAGAGGAGACGCCACACCGTGGTAAATGCCGTGCTGTCCCAACTTTTTTGGGAGTGTGTTGCACGTGCCAAACAGGAAAACCACCTGTATCTTTCTTTAAGCATATAAGATATGTGATCCCATGCCTAATTTATCGTTTATGTATTGTAATGCGTTGAAATAAACGGCAATACAATAATCCAAACAAATGTGTTGGAGTTCTTCTTATATGTTGCACTGTCCCAACTTTTTTAGAAATGAGTATTGTAGTTTAAGAGTTATAAAGGCCTAAAAAGGCATATTTTATGATTTATGATATATTTGGGTTTATCTGACCTAAAAGGCATATTTTGATTGCACTTTGTGCTACACTGAGAGGGCATTGGCTTCTTGTGTTATGCCCTTGTGATCTATGATCAACTGGATAGCCAACAGATAGCTCCATTATCGCTACTGGTCTCGACCGATCAGAATACTCGAAGCCCGTTGGCGCAGCATAGTGAGGATATACAGGGTGAGTCAAAAATCGTTGGACACCTTCGTAATGCGATACCTGAAAGGAAAAAGTGAAAAGATATGATGGCAAGTGATGAGTGATGGGCCGCATCCTGTGAAGTGTATGTTGATCATGACCTATGCAAAGCTAAAAGGTGTTCTTAATAAAAACCCAGGTTGGCGTGGACTGCAATTAGTTACAAACATTTTAGAGACACATTCCAGAGCAAAGTTACACGGCAGAAGAAATTGCTGCATTTTACAAGCCCCTATTACTCTGTGTGAAGTAGAAAGATCATTTCCACAGAACAAATCTATTTTACGTTCAAATCGACAGAGGATCAACCCAGAAAACAGGATGCTATACGTTGTTAGTCACTCTAATGTTCGAAACTAATAAAATTGTGAAATTTCCAATTATTTGTACTATTTATGTGTTAAAGAGTACTTAATTTTAAGAGAATATTTATTCATTTAAAGGGAATATTTCAGTAGTTTTAAGGGAATATGAACCTACATATTTTACATGTTTTTAGGACCTAAGGTTCCTAACCCTAATTATAAGTTTTCAATGGAAATTAATCTTAATATAATTATTAGTTAGGTATTCATGGAATTTTATTAATGCATTGTGTATTTAACAATGTTAAAAGTTACGGACGATCGCTACTTGAAGCACTGATTGTAGTTCGGCAATTTTGTCGCTTGGCTACGTTGGCATGTTGACGATTAGTTGCCTAGCAACGGACAGTTGTTGGTAGTTTTTTTATGCCGTCATGTCGTGGTAGCGATTGTCTGCTAAAATTAGCTCTTTACTTTATGTTTTGCCCTTTGTTAACAGCAGTAACCATTCTATGTCTGTTGATAAAATATACTCAATTTAATCCTTAAATCCACTGGACAATTAATTTCCACTTCACTTGGCCATCGTGGAGGTTTTGCATGGAAGCCACCACTTGTTTCGAGATATAAACTGGTCCTTTAGATTCCGGTACATATTTAGTCCTTTGTGGACACTTCAAGGGATTATCCTGACTTAAATTTATCTTTCGAGCCGCATCATCCCTACATAATTTGGTTTTTCGAGCCGGATCCCGCGACCGGAATATATAGTAAGCCTAAGTGAAATTTGAAGCTTTTCCCATCATGGACCGTCCCAAGAGGGAGACCTCGCAGCCAAAGCGACTTGAATACCTTGCGCCCGGTGTCCTGGCAAAATTCAAGATGATATCTACGTCCAAACGAGTAACAACAGCAGTTTTGGATAAGCTTAAAGCTTCTACGTCCGAGGTTCCGCTATGGATAAGCGTCAACAAAGAGGCACTCGTGAAATATTCTGCGGAAATTCTGGCAGCAAGAAGAGTATGAAATCAGCGTCATCCTGCGCAAGCGTCAACAGCCGTATAAAGAAGCAAGAATTGAAACTGGCGTCCGAATTGCTTAAATTCGACAGTGCAGCTGCTAAGAAAACTGACGAAATCAACGACGACATAGAAATCCTGACATATCGTATGCAAGAATGTCAAGACAAACTCGCTTATATCAAGGCACAGACAGATAGGAATCTGACCGATGCGGAGAGCACGGATTGACTCATTGCTGAATGCCGAAGTGGAAGAGCTGAAGCGGAATCTAGTACGGAAGAACCACGAGCTGGACAAGTTTCGTCAGAGGTCACAACGGGAACGAGAAGAAATAACAAAGCTAACAGAAATTGCTGCTAGAGGACACATGTACCTGTGCAAGGAGTATTTACAGCAAAATAACTAGCAAGAACACCTTAGTTGTTTTTGAAGTCAGAGGTACATACCGTGGTGCACTTACTGCAAGATGACGAATGTAAAATTTTACTAACCTTCAAACGTACATTCCATTTGGTTTTATTAGATTTCCTTTGCTGCACGCGCTTTCACACGTTTAAAGGTTTTGCCGTATAACTAACCAATAGTGCGCTTGAAAAAAGGCCAAACTCCAACTGAAAATAAAGAAAGAATTTGGGTTATAGGACGTTACTCTTAACCATTTTTAATTCTTATAGGATCCCTCTAGCCAACTGCATGCTAAAAAAATCTTATCTAGACACTTTTACTTTTCGAGTTTTGGCCAGCTTTTTGGCAATCGGCCGCACTGTGATCCACCCCATTGTTTTCCAAAAACGGAGCAACAATCACGAAGAAAAGAAACAGTTAGGATTCCAAACGTGTTGAAAAACTACTTGCAATGTCTTCCGTGAGTTACGATAAATTATTGAACGCTTAAAATTTATAATAAGGAAATACTGTGGAAATTTAACAAATAAAGTTGTATACTTTAAATGAGCCAACTTTTTCGTGTCAAATATATGTGCTTATACAATATTTGTTAATAAACTAAAATAAATATTTTATGTACCCTAAGAAAGGTTTACTTACTAAAAAAATTCAGCCCATTCACATATATTGCTTTTTAATACTTAAAATTTACTCCAAATTACTATTTTTATTGGTGTTTCATTATGCCAAATAACTTTAGGGCAATGATAACTCATTACAACAGAAGTAGTATAACGAATAACTTGTAAATGTAGACAAAATTGGTAATTTTAATGCTAATTTACCAGCTACCATGCCAATAAAAAAAAAGGGAAATTTTGAATAAAATGGATTATTAATCGAATAATTCTTTTATTCGATTAATAAAAAATGATAATCTCCCAGCATTGGCGGCAGCTAAGAACAATGGTTATTGCTTAAATGATCATCTCATGAAAGGTCCCGATCTGATTCGCCCGTTGACAGAGCTTTTATGGAAGTTCAGAAGACGTCGCTTCGTCATCACGGGTGATATCGAAGACATGTTTTATCGCGTGCAAATCCGTGAGGAAGATCGACCTAGTCAGCGTTTCCTTTGGAGGGGTGGAAACAGCAGCCATGACCCAAAGGAGTACCAAATGAATGTCATGATATTCGGAGCAATATCGTCTCCTGCTTCAGCAATATACGTCAAGAACAAGAATGCAGAGAGGTATAAAGTTTCGTACCCAGATACATATCGCGTCGTCATAGAAGACTTCTATGTTGATGACTTCCTAACTGGTGCGAACACAATTGAAGAAACGTTCAAATTGTTCCAGGAAATTGTGTGGATAAATAAGTAAGGTAACTTTGCCGTGCAATGGACGTGGAATGCCTGAACCATTTTATCACGAATTCTCATAGATCTGAAAACTGCTGGAGCTCATCATTTCACGGAGAAGTCTATCTCTACTATACGCGTTTTGGGACTTTGGTGGATCCCGGAAGAAGATTGCTTCACATTCAAAGCTAACTTTTACAAGGTGAAACCCGAGATCATGGAGAGCTGACGACCGACCAAACGTGAACTGTGTGGCCTGGTAATGAGCCTATACGACCCAATCGGGTTTATTGGCCATTTCAAAGTAAAGTTGAATGATGCCACTACTGAAGACCTGGATCGAATGCATTGGCTGGGATGATAAAATCTCAGAAGAAATCTATGAAGGCTGGAAGGACTGAGTAAAAGAAATCAACTCCATAACAGAGCTACAAGTCCCACTTTGTTACGATTTAGAGCTCGAAACTACGAAGTCGAGAGAACTGCACACCTGTGCTGACGCAAGTGAAGAAAACTACGCCGCCGCACAGTGGCGTATTTGACACTAAAAGTTGGTCATAACTGTTTTTTTTCCTATTTATATGTGACAATCGCGATTGTAAGTAACTGATACGAAAAACCCGTTATTATGTCTTAACGATTACTTACTTATTTATTTATTTATTTATTTATTAAAATCGCCTTAAATAGGCATTGAATACAGATAATACATCCACATAAAACTAAGCAAACACAACATGACAATTCAAACAAATCGCCATTTAAGTTGATTTGACAACATATAGTGCACTAATCTTCTATCTATCTATATATATAAAGAAGAATGTTTGTGTGTGGTTGGGTGGGTGGGTCTGTTTGTCTGTATGTTTTTTATACAAATCTACAGTTTTATTCCGATCTTGATGAAATTTCGCATACATGACCTTCAAAGCATGAGGAAGGTCACTGTCTACCTCAGATTTCGGAAAAATAATAAATATCGATAAAAAATCGATATTCATGGTTATAGCAAGGCATATTAATGAGAAATATCTCATGACCAACAATGCAAGGCA
>JAHWFO010114080.1:83072-95676 GCA_023313115.1 Rhysida immarginata | reverse complement strand
AACAATAGGTATCAACAATGGTATCAGCACGCAATTCACAAACACACTGCATGAACCAACAATATATATCTCATGACTAACAATGAAAGGAAAAGTTTGTGCAAGTGTAATTATCCCGGGCAACGCCGCGTACCTCTTCTAGTTTACTATAAAAATGTTTGCATGACATTTTGCATGCTATATTTTGACAGGTCAATGGTATAGTACGTAAATCCAGGGGTAGCTCATTCCAAACACCAAAAGAATTGTAAGGAAAACATCTGCGGCAAAAAGCAGTTAATATTTCACTTACTTCGAATTTGTATCGTCTCATACCATGTGCAGAGGGGTCAGCTTGAAAAAAGGTCATGAATTTACGTAAAGGATGTCCTGGGTTTCTTACAATTACAGCCAGTTCATTTAAGCGTTTCAAAGTAATCAGAGTATCAAACTACATTACATGATTAACAGAACAAAATTCGAAAATGGATTGCTGAAATTCAATCTGAACAATCCCCGCAAACATAAATTACAGGCAACTTTAATTCGCTTTAGGAGATAATTGTTTGTATTTCCCTAAATTGTTATACCATAACAAATAATAGATTGCAAAAGTGATCTACAAATAGTTTTGGCCTCATGAATACCAAGCGTTTTCGATAGAACTCTCATTAAATAATATATCCTATGTACTTTTGTTACGACTAGATCAATATGAGGTCCGAAATTAAATTTTGAATCAAATAAAATTCCCAAAATCTGCATTGACTCTTTTCCACGTACAGTACCTATTAATAACCGTTTAGTTTTCCTTTCATTCATCCTGAGTTTATGAGTCGCATACCAATTATTAATACTATTGAGATCCCTTGATCAGCGCTCTTCTAAATGACTATTATCTGCATTAGGGTCAAATGGAATTAGGTAATATGCGTCATCAACGTATGCAATGCACTTATGTTTTAACTTGAGGCTATTAAGTGTTAAAAGACAGCAAATAAAACAGGAGCTAAAACAGTACCCTGAGTGATACCTAAATGGGAAGCAACATCATTGCAGCCTACAGTGTAAGCACTCCTTTTACTGAGGTATGATCTCAAAATATTCATCATAGTTGACGGCAGTTCAAATTTATTCAATTTCTGCAACAAAATATCTCTCGGAAGTGTATCAAAAGCCTTTGATACGTCGGTCTAGGCAATGTGTATTGCATTATCACAGTCCAATTGATCTACACAATAGCTGTATATGTCCAATAAGGCCATATTGCAGCCTCCCATACAAATAACACCATATTGATTCTTAGGCAAATGCTCCACGATCATTTCGATCACTTGATGGAAAATGCATATCCACAGATCTAGACGATCCAAAGAGCTTCCAAATCACTTCTTGCGAAGTGGGACTGACAAGGTCCAAGCATTCTAATAATATTGGATGAGGGGGATGGATTCTCCAGGAAACAATGGAAGATTGCCCAAACATTGGCAAATCGCTTCTGGGATCGATAGAGCAAAGAGTTTCTACCTGAACTGATTCGTCGACAAAACTGGGACCAGAGTGAAGATATCATCAAAGTCGGAGACTTAGTTATCATCGTAGATGATCAGAACCCACGGAACTTCTGGAAAAGAGCAGTTGTCACTGCTGTATTCCCAGGTGATGACGGTCAAGTTCGAGTGGTTGAGGCCTCCACGAGAGATTTCATAATGAAGAGAGTCACCACGTATCGTCGTCCAGTGACTAAGCTGTTTTGTCTGGGACTTAAGATGGATTCCGTCTTCCGAGAGAAATCTATGGGGGCCGGAATGCATTGGGATCGGTAATGTAACAACGTATCACATCATTGTGCTGTGGCTAGTGTGAGATGTCATGACTGCTATTTGTGTTGTGACATGAACTTCTATTACAACTCTCTAATTAAATAGCAATAATTTTAATTTTTTTCATTATAAATTTTCAATGGAAATTAATCTTAATTTAATTAATAGTTAGGTATTCATGGAATATTATAATTGCATTTTGTATTTAACGATGCATAAAAATATTCCATTATTTTGAAATGATAAAAAAGCTCATAACTTTGTTGATTTTTGATGAATTGTTTTACTTTTTATATAGAATTAAACTTTATCCATTATACGTTTAGAAAAATTTTTTTGTTTCATTTGACCAATTTAATCACACTTAATATGAGACTATTTTACAAAACGAATCACTACCCAGCTGAATATTCCATTTTTTGAAGCGTACGAGTATAATGATAGACCGTAACTGAATGTTAAAAATGCTTTTAACTACACATAAAAACTTGAGAAAATAATAGGGTATTAACCAGCACATCTTACGATTTTGACTGCGGAACTCGGAAACTGCTCGTTATAATCGATCAAATTTTAACGGTATATAGAGTTATATATTCTTTATTATTTTCCCAAATTTCATCATCCCAGATGTCATAGAACCTGTGTTATTAACTTGTTAACCTTGGTGGTGGCATTTTATGTCCGTTCATATCTCAGTTATCGTTCAAATTCGGACCCATTTTCATAGGAACGTTTTTGCTAAGAATCTTCCCTACTACCTTTCCTAAATGTCTATACGTTGAGTTTTGAATCACCCTATATGTTGAATATCACAAATTCTTAAATATTTAAATTTAGTTTATTTCAATTAAAAATTCTAATGCATTTTGAAATGTTCCCAGAAGCCTGAATCCAGAAAATTAGAGATAGCAAGATCATTAAAAACTAAATCTTTGCTGTACATAACAATTTTTAAGTTAAATAATACAATTCATACATATAGATATTTTGTAGTTTGCAATTGTTTCTCAATTTTGTTTGCAACTTTCTATCACATTTCCATGTTTTATAAATAAGCATAATTTCAAATAGCTGTTTATGTAGACCTTGAGAGAGTGAATATTTAAAAAAATTTAAGAAATTCTCACACTTTGTATTTCATTTTGGTATAAAATAACGTGTAGTTAAAAACTTTTTTTAGTGGTCAGTTACGGTCTGTCAATATACGTGATTGTTTCATCAGCTTGAAACGGTCAATAGGGAGAAATATCAAAACATAAACATTGAATATCCGCCATCTTTTGAGGGCATCGAGACTTATGGCTGCCATGGCTCTGAACTTATCCCATTGTTATACAATACATCCAAACACGCAACAACTCGTTACCATCGTTATACAATAACAAGTCGGACAAAAACGGCGCACTTCGATGAGTAGCAGTATAGGATTACCTTTCTCTTGCCCTCAAAAAATGGCAGCTGTACCCTTCATTCAATGCGAAGATACTTTCCCCTATTCTGATGAATTTTTTTAATATGAAGTATCTTGTTTTTTTTAAAGCTATTATGATTCTCTAAAATCTGACTTTTAAAATGTTTTGTTAAAACAGTGTAGTACGTGAGTATTTTGTATAAACAAATTTCGTGCTTCGAATGGATGGCGTCTGCAATGAGTTATTGTCACGGCTTTCCTGCAAGCCTCTGTGTACGTGACAGCAGAGTAAAAGGGAGGACGTTTGTTAAGTGAACAATATTTTAATATCTCAACAAAAATTACAAAACACAGAATAATGTTAAGGCTGTATGTAAGAATTAGATTAATATTTAAATAAATGAGTCCAAGTTAAGCCTAGCAAAAATACGTATAATCATAACATGCAAAGTTGCCACAATCTATACCACTAGGTCGCTCGGAGTCTTCTCCTTTCCGAACCACGAAAGGTCCTAAGCCCACCATGAGGAGGGTGGGTGCTCCTTCCTAATGTAAAGACACAAAGGTGCGATATTAGCGCAGGAAGAGGCGTAGTGACGAAATGATACTAGTAGCTATCACCAACATGCAATAAAAAATGAACAAACATTAATTTCATCATCATCATCATCATCATCATCACAGTCAACCGTTTGCAATCCACTGCTCTATGAAGGTCTTCTCTAAACGCTTCCATTCTTCTCTGTTTGAAGCTTTGGATTTCCAGTTGACGCCAGCCTCCTTCCTTATTTCGTCGTTCCACCTTGCATGAGGTCGTCCTCTTGGGCGTTTAAGGTCGCGAGGGTACCAATCCAGAATGACTGTGGTCCATCTCATGTCTTGTCTTCTAGCAATGTGACCAGCCCATTGCCATTT
The DNA here is from genome assembly GCA_023313115.1 of Rhysida immarginata. Classification (NCBI taxonomy): domain Eukaryota; kingdom Metazoa; phylum Arthropoda; class Chilopoda; order Scolopendromorpha; family Scolopendridae; genus Rhysida; species Rhysida immarginata. The sequence continues at coordinate 91,545 of JAHWFO010114080.1, read as the reverse complement.
AGAATGTTTGATCCGTTCGATGACGTCAATCACCTTCGTTTGGCTTCTTATCTACCTGTTGCATTTTCGATCTCTTCTTGTAATTCCCAGCATGCATCTTCCCATGCTTCTCTGTGTTGTTTGTAGTCTTTGTGTTGTCCTCCTTGATAAAGTCCATGTTTTAGCTCCACAGGTGAGTGCTGGTAAAACACACAGGTTGAAAACTTTTCGTTTCAAGTTAAGTGGCATGCTGCTCTTCAAGATAATGTTATTCTTGCCAAATGCGCTCCATGCTGTTCTAATACGTCTGTTAACTACATTCAGAATGTTGCCATCCATAGTGATTTCTTGTCCCAGGTAAATGTAGCTCTGTACTTCTTCAGTCACGATGCTGCCTGACATGACCTTCTGTTTTGTAGCAAATGCATTGAACATAACTTTTTTCTTCTGTGTTCAGTTTCAGTCTTACACACAGACTAGCTACTTCTAGTTCTTGTAACATTTCCTCCAATTCAGAAGGACTACTACTGGTGATAATTATGTCATCGGCAAAACGAAGATGGCTTAGAAATTCACCGTTTATTTTAAATCCTTTATTTGTCCAGTACAGTTACTTGAAGGCTTCCTCTAAAACTGCTGTGAAGAGTTTTGGTGAGATGGTATCTCCTTGTCTTACTCCTATTCCAAGGTTGATCCTTGCTTTCGCTTTATCCCAACGAATAATAGCAGTTGCTTTACTAAATATCTACTGGAGAATACTAATATAGCTTCCGGATATTCCCGTTCTTTCCAGAGCTTTCACTACCACATGTGTGAACACTGAGTCGAAAGCTTTCTCAAAGTCGATGAAGGCAAAGCAAAGTGGCGTTCGATAAGTTCTCTAATAACTTTAATATGGTCCATCGTGCTAAATCCGCTTCGAAAACCCGCTTGTTCTCTAGGTTGTACTGAGTCCAATGCTGAATCAAGCCTGTTTGTTAGGACTTTACTGAAGATCTTATAAACAACTGATAAAAGGCTGATAGGGCGATAGTTCTGGATATTTTCTCTGTCTCCTTTTTTGAAAAATAGAACCATCACTGCATTATTCCTATCATCTGGTAGGTCTGACATCTTAAGGTATTTCGTGAAACGACTTGCCAGGGCACTTTCCTTTCTTCATGGATTTAATAGCCTTGTCAACTTCGCCTTCCATAACCGGTGACACTTCATCTTTTCCTTTCAGTTGTTCTGCTCTTCTTACGTCATTATCATCCTCACATTTGTAAAGTTTATTGTAGAAGTCCTCCACAATTTCGATGATTTCACTTCCATTTTTCGTGATTGTGCCATTTGCTTTCTTGAGTGCAAATATTCCTTCTCTTCCAATGCAAAGCTTTCTCTTCGCAGTTTTCAAACTCTTGTTATCTTCAACCGCCTTCTTGACAAGATTGCAGTTGAACTTCCGAATATCTTCTGTGATGTGTTTCCGTACTGTCTTGCAAAGCTCCGCATATTCTATTACTGATCTTGTTTCTCTTTTTGTCTTCATGTCTCTTCGTTTCTTCATTAATTTTCACGTTTCTTCTGGGAGTTTCGTCTGTGGTTTGGAAACTTGTTCTCCAGCTACTTCTTCCGCTGCCTCTTTTAAGTGTTTAGTTAGTGTCCTGTTAATATCTGTGATGTCACCTTCCTGGATGCCGCTCTGTAAGATTTCAAAGCGATTTCGCAGTTGTAGCTGAAATTCCTTTCTGCGTTCCTGTAGGCGTGCAATGTTAATGATCTTCTTTGTGTTCCTGAAAAGTTTTCATGTTTCTATTCTCGTGTTTAGAACAAAGTTGCATCTTACCAGTCTGTGGTCGCTACCTATGTTGAAGTTGTTGAGAACAGTGCAGTCTTGGATGAAGTGCTTCCTATTTGCCAGAATGCAATCTATTTCACTAGTTGCTCCATTTGGGCTTTTCCAAGTCCATTTACGCTGAGGTTTCTTCTTGAAAAAGGAATTCATGATGTACAGTTGTTTGTACTCTGCAAATTCCACCAGTTTGTTTCCTCTTTCATTTCTTGTGCCATAACTATGACTACCAACAAAATTTTCTCCTTTCTTCTTTTCTCCGACATGGGCATTAAAGTCGCCCATGACGACTTTCAGATAATAGTTTCCTGTTTGGTTCATCTTGCTAACTTCTTCATTAAAGTCATCGACTTCCTCATCAGAGTAGGTTGTCGTTGGCGCATAGACCTGTATGATCTATATCTTGTATCTTCTCGACAATTGGATGACCAATCATGCAATTCTGTCGGAGGCACTATCAAGCTCAATGATTTGATTCTTCCATTTCTTATGAATAAGGAATCCAACACCACTAACTCTTCCGTTAATTGTTCCTCTGTGGTATAGTACATGCCCACTGTTCAGCTCAATTTTATCTTCACCTTTTCTTCTTACTTCGCAGAGTCGAATGATATCCCAGTTTATTCTATCCAATTCTTCTTCTAGTTCTTGCAGATGACTCTGAGGAAAGGGAACATCCGTAATAGATAGCCAGGTCAGTGTCTTGTGGTGGCCAGGTCCGAACCGGATATTTTTAGCACCCTCTGCCTTCATGTCTTGCTGGTTGCCACCGTAACCAGGAACAATCTGGCTGCCAGGAGCTGAGGGCCATGGCTGATTTTGAGATGTAATCATCGCTGATTTTGAACAGTAAGTGTTTAGAGAGTAGTGGGCCAAGATCCTCTGCGCTAGCCCAGTGCGTGTTGAGGAAGCCCGTCCGCGTCCGTTCACCATGCACAAGGCATGAATACTAACACGTTGCCCCAACTGGAAGGTACGGATTGGACATTAGACTTGTACTCCTAGTTGATTCCTCTAAGTCCTTGAAGGGAATTAGAGGGTCATCCCCTAGTTATAAGTAGAACCCATTTGCAGCCCAACCATTAATACAGGGTGCGTTCCAAAAGTAATGCACATTTTCTGGGAAAAATAGGTTTATTGATCCGCTTGGTACAAATGGTTAAAATTCTTCAAAATAGTCTCTTCCTGCATCAATACACTTGCAGAGACGATTCTGCCACACCTGGAAAGCACGCTGGAATTCCTCGACTGGAATGTTTTTCAGGAATCTTGTAACATGAGTTTGGATTTTCTCCACCGACTCCCAGTGCTTTTCCTTCAGCTCTCTCTTCAGTCGAGGGAACAAAATAAAAAGTCACACGGAGCCAAGTCAGGTCTCTAAGGAGGCTGGGGCACAACGGTGGTCTTGCTCTGGGTCAGGAAGTTGGTGACGACGAAGGCCGTGTGGCTGGGGGCATTGACGTGGTGGAGCTTCAAGACGTCTTTGATGTCAGTTTCTGTTGCATTCTTCCCAAGCCACACCCAAAACTTGATCGCGCACTGCTGTTCCAGCGAACACTCCATCGTGCTGTGACACAATCGAAAAACAGACTTCGTGCGAAAACACGTCCTACCACTCTTACTGCTCGGAGCGAACTGAGACCGGGCGCGTTTGGAAGGGCAGACCTCCCACCACATTATTCGACCAGTCCGAGCGCGCTGCGATGGATAGTCGCGTCACAATAAAATTATGGCACCCTGTATATGAGAACGAAATGCAGTAATAATATCGGTAGTTCCAGTCATTAAATCGAAATTCTTATAGAGTTAACAATTTTTAGATTTTTTAGTTCATAAATCAATACGGCAAAGTTACTCATTAACAACGGAAAGGGAAGCACACTCACATTAACGCCGGTGGGCTCGAGTTCCTTCGCAAGCTGGGCAAACCGCGGAAGCTGGCCCCAGTTTGCGTAATGCCACTTGCTCGCTCACTCTTCTCCTCGGTCGACGTTTCCTTGGGCCGGGGCTCCGTAAGTGTCCACGAATCGCTCGCTGAAGCCTTCTCTGTTCCTTTCGCTCGGCTCCGTTCTGCTATTCCATTTTCTTGTGCTTCCTTTCTTCTCGTGCACCAGGTTCGAAAGTCCCTCTTGTTCTGCTCCTTATAATTTTTTATCCGATTCGACTCTTCAATCCCCATCGTGGTGTCCTTTCTTCTTTTTTCACTCAGGCCTTCATCTGCCTTATTCCTCCTAGAGTTTTTCTTGATCGTCCTACTCGGAAACCAAATTAGCTCTCCCCGTTTTTTCTTTTCTTTCTTCCTTTCTACCCGCTTCACTTCGTCTTGGGTTGGCCGGTCTTCTCCTATTCCTGACCAGGGTGCTTTTTCTGCAACGCGCTTTTGCTCGCTTCTTTTTCTACTTTCTTTCTTCTTTATTTCTTTGATCCCGTTTCGATCGACTCTTCATCGAAGCTCGCTCTTATTTTCTGACAGTTATCAGCAATGATATCTATACAATTTCTGGATCGCTGACTCAGTGGAGAAAACCAGCGCCAAGCATAGCCTACATTACATCATGTCCAGGACACTGTAGTCGATTACTTTTGTGGACGATTTTGCCCTTTCCCATAAGATATGAGGTTAAAGTAGACAGTAAAAATAAGTGAAAATCTATAATTTCTATATAGACGGATAACTTTAAATAAATAAAAGAGATCATAATCGCGTTATTATTGATAAATCACATATAAAAGGAGTAAAATCTATATATTATCGTTGACGCGTTTTGTAAAAATAAAGAAAAATAAATAAACAGAAAAATTATTAAAAAAAATATAAAATAGTTAATAAAATGAGGAAAATAAGAAGTGTACTTTTTTCATAATAAATACGTATTTAATATGTCAATATTAGTATTTTATTTAAATAAGAATTTCTCGAAAACTAGACGTGATAGAATCAATCTGTAAACAGCTTTGGATTCAGCACACAAAAGTCAATTAAAATCACATTAGTGTTGTGCTGATACCGATACCGGGCCGTTAGAATCTGTTGAATATATTAACGCTTTTATTCCAGTGGCTGCTTACTGATTGGGTATCTTTCGAAGCGTTTATTTTTATTTCTCCTAACGAGGTCGAGCTGTCGAGCTCACGCCTCGCTCTATGGGCGCACGGGAAATAAAAAAAAAAGCTAATGATTCAGACACGTGATGATAGCTTCCTAGTAATAGTAATTAGGTCTAATAGTAATGAGTGATGTTAGCCTCCACGTGCTCCAGTATCGGTTCGACGTCCTCTCAAAAATGCAATTTACTATTTAAATAAGTACTCATTTTTACTCGATACTATCGATACTAAGTATTAAAGTATTCGATACTGGAAGTATCGATGATTCATTGGTATCGCACATCACTATGACAGAGTTCTTGCTCCCGACTTTTTTTTTTGCCGACCAGTGTAATTAACCATAATGTAATATGGACTTATTTCAATACTAGTTGTTACCCGCGGCTTCGCCCGCCCGCACCATCTGTTGAGGGGAATTACAAAGCAAAAGCAGATAATTTTAAATGAATACCCCAGAAAGTGTGGAAGGGGAGGGGGTCGTAGGGGGCTGATTTTTGGCGATAGAGCAGGTATTTTATTGATAAGCCTGCCTTGAAAATTTCAAGCCGCTAGCTCAAACCGTCTAGGAGAAGATAGAATTACAGATAAATAAATAAATACACGCAAGAGTTTTAGTATATAGATAGGATGGTTAGATATTGCGTAGCATCCACAAAAGTAATCGACTAGTCTTCCTGGTGACTTAAATTTAGGCTACGCGTTTTCTTCACAAGGTTAGCGATTCGGAAGTTGTATAGATATCATTGGTTATTAGCCTGGTACTGACTGAGCGAGCAGCCTCGCGAGGCAGCTTCGGCCATATGCCTCGCCAAATCTCCCTCGCGAGGCAGCCTCGGTTTCAAGAAACTGCGCAAACGTTTGCCTCGCGAGGCCGAGCATTTTATTACTCTCAGTTCAGACCGCACATACGGATAGCCGTTGCAGCTTCTGCGTTTATATTAGTTCATCTTGTAAAGAAAAAGAAGAAAAAATCTATGAATACAGATTGCAACATGGGACCAAATTATGTGAAGAAATGTGTTTTGATGATGAAGAAAAAAAAATTTACACGGAAGTCTGAGACTGAATTTGAAACTCTCTACCTCTTGTAAATACTAAAGAATGACACAAATTTTATTACTCTCAGTTAATTTCCTGGCCTATACCTCGCCATGCGTCTTCCTTTAGCCCTCTCTTTGTATATTCTACGCATTGTGAATCCAAAGTCTATTAAAAGAACCATATAATTCGATGGGCTTTAAAACCTTCTCTTTAGCCAGGTACTAACCTTCTCTTCTCCATAGCGCGAGCGAGCGAGGCAAGATAGAACCGCCTTGAGTGCGCGAGGCATTCGTTCTGAGGCGCTTTTGAGCATTGACAAAAACCGACTCGGGATGGCTCGCGCGAGGCACGTCCTGACTGGCGGAGCATTTGCCTCACAGGACTGCCTCGAGAGACTGCTCGCTCAGTCAGTACCAGGTCAGTAAGCGAGCGAAGCAGCGAAGTGAGCGAGCGAAGCAGCGAAGTGAACGAACGGGCAGCACATGCTTTGTGGTGACGTCACGCGGAGAAGCGTCGTTCTATTGGTTGCTCTTGAAGTATATTGCTTATTCTTGCTGCAAAAAAGAAATTCTCGCCAAATTTGGATTTTGAAAATCTTGTTCTGACGACAGTGTAAACCGAAACGCGTAAGCAACATAATAAACAGTTACGGCATAACCGGACCAATCATTATTTCAGATTCTCATATTCTGGTACGTAAGCCTAAACATCAAAAGTCCTAGGCCTATGCATACAACGAACTTCTCTAAAATGAATTTTCTTTGGTCTCCGTAATAAAAATATAACATTTATTATAACTCCATTACAAGTATACTGTATTGTATATTTATTAAATGAGTACACGGTCACTTTTATTATTAGAAATAACCAACAAACTTCGTAGCTCTCCGACTCAACGCACTTGCTTAATTCAATAATATGTCGTGTCGATCATTCTTTCGAATTGATGGCAATCCATATATATAAAGAAGGATGTTTGTTTGTCGGTTTGTTTGTTTCCTATGCAAATCTACAGTTTTATTCCGATCTTGGTGAAATTTTGCATACTTGACTTCAAAGCATGAGGAAAGTCACTGTCTACAACAGATTTCGGAAAAATAATAATTATCGATTAAAAATCGATATTCATGGTTATGGCAGGGCATATTAATGCGAAATATCCCATGACCAACAATGCAAGACAAAGTTTGTGCAACAATAGGTATCAACACGCAATTTAGCTTTTTGAGGTTGTTCTGTTTACCTACAAGCGTAATTATCCCGGGCAACACCGGGTCCTCTGCTAGTACTAAATAAATAAAATAAAAAAAAAGTAATACTGCTTGCCAAATAATAATAAATTATAATAAATAAAGGGGTCATAAGTTAGATGTTAGGTTCTCCAGAAGTTTCGGGAAAATTCATGTCACTTCATATTTTCTGTTGCGGTCTTTTCCTTCTGTTCCAACTATTATGGTGCATGTTGCCAATGGCAATTTCATTAAAAAATTATAAACGATCAATGATCGGGGAATCATAGTATTTAATTTTTCTCAATATTTAAATACACAAATTTTCGGTAATAATAATTTCTTAACGAATGATGGTGGGTGATTAAATAAATAAGGAATTTATAAAGTATAAAGAAGGGCTCTTTTACCACAACAAAAGTAATAAAGAATATAACAAAAACAAAAGTAACGGAAAAATATAACCTGGAAGCGCTTTTCGAGAGCAATACTCTCATCATTCGGCAGGAACCAAAGAGAACACATGGAAAACCCAAATTGAATTGATTAGAAACCGACAATCGACAATCGAACAGTGTAGTGTATCGGTATTCGTGCGGAACTTGAAGCATAGCTTCCATAATCTCACCCTTCATAATCATATTCCAAGGAAAATACACTGAACTAGAAAAGGAGCCTGATGTACCCACAAAAGTCATCCAAAGTATGAAAGAAACTTGCCTCCTCTTGGTGGAGGAAAATTTGATTGACGATTGTCTGAACTATGAGTATATTACATACTAAGCCACAGAAAAAACGAAAGAATTTATGAAACCCAGTATCTGGGAAGATGACATTATCAATGTCATCAAAATTGACATCAAGGACATGTCTTGGATTTCGATGCCTTTTTCTATGTAGAGAATGTTTTAGAATGCCAGAGACTAGATCATTCTCATGATTTGCCATAATAGCAGCACGGTTTTCATGAGCTCTTGAACATATTTCCCGACATGGGTCATATCGAAGTCATTATGAATGGAGTAATTGCGAGCAATTCTCCTATCTAATTGTGCAATAGTCCTTAGGGTAATGTTCTGGAAAGTTTGGAGTTCCTTCCATCTTGTCTTGCAAATCGTAGCCCAGACGGGCATGCCATATAGCAAGATGACACGAACAATTATTTTGTATAACAGTAGTTTGTTATCAACACTGAGGGCACTGTTACGACCCAACAGAGCAATTAAGCTAAACTTTGCTTTTTTGGCCTTGTTCATCGCATAAGTCACATGCATATTCCATG